>JAHREE010000495.1:2817191-3109972 GCA_033628505.1 Tringa tobata
GGTGCTGCGGGACCCTCAGCCTTGCGCGATGTCGGACCGGCATCCCGGCGGTGGGAGAGGTATTTGGAGGGGCTCCACTCCCGCTCCAGCGGGTTTAACTTTTCGTCTGCACGAAATAGTGCAGACGAATAGGTGCAGCCCCCTCTTCACCCCCAAGCAGCAGCCCGGCTCGGATCTCCCGGTCGACGAGGGCTTGGGGGGGAGGGAGGGGGGGTGGTCCCGGACCCCTCACCGCCCGCCGCCTTGGGGGAAGGGTCCCTGCCCGGCTCGGCGAGGTCTGCTCTGCCTCTGCAGGCTGCCTCGCCAAGAGCTGAGCGCCCTGTTTATCTTGCCTATCTGGCAGGATTGCTTCGCAATCTTTCTTTTGCCGGTGGCGGGTATCATCTCCCCTCGGTTAATCTGCAGGCAGACCGCGATTACCGCGGGCATGTTCATAAGCAGGAAAATGCTGTAGCTGAAGGAAGAGAATTTGGCTGTCCTTTTGGAGATTTCGATGTTATCTTGATTTTTTGCTACACAACTGGTCGACAGATGGTTGGATTATGCACCGAAATTCAAGTCCAGAATCTCTGTGCATTGCTTTATAATCCTGTATTTGACATTTATAACAGGCTGTGTTTTTTTGCTATCAAATATTAGTTTTCTATTTTAACAACATTGTCAACAAGTTTCATTCAACAGACTTTTGCCATCTGAGGCAGTCTGAAATTCGCCCAGTGCTTTGTATAATGTTGAAGGATGTATAAACACACGGCTCACTAATCACAGCTGTTAGACTTCTTTCTCACCCACAATTCCAGATTTCTCCTTTTTTGAAAATATATCTATAATTTCTCTTTTCCTTAATGTGCTGCTGTCTGTGCTTTGTAATTTTTTTGAGGTGTTTTGAAGTGGAAATAAACATTATTTGTAGGGCAGTTCTTTCAACATTTTAAAGAACTGATAGAGCAAGCTGGCTTCTGTAGCTGCAGAAGCACATTTTCAGGACCTGGAGAGGATGTACTGTGATCTGTCCCATGAATGTAAATCATGCTCTGCACATAATCAGTCCTAGCTTTCCTCTAGTGAGCAAACAAGATCACTGTAGGTGGAGGTCGTATGTCATCATTTACTGTGGCATGTTTTATCTAAGCAAACTTGCCTGTTCTGGTTGACTGCATCTGTGAAAGAGAACTGGATTTGCCTCTGCTTGATGGGGAAATAGCTTGTGTGGAACTCCTTTTCCCAACTAGAGTGAAATTTAAAAGGGAAGTTGTAGAGAAATGATGCGGTAACTCTCCTAAGTACTGTGTACCTGTTGAAGGGTGGAAGGATTGCCAAGAGCATCTGTTTTGAGAAAAGAAAAGTATTTTTATAAAAAGGAGAGGTAAATCTTGTTCCTAACCACACACGAGCTTTTAAGTAATGCTTTTCTAAATATGTCTTACAGAGATGATATCTGTGATGCTCTGACAAACAAGAGTTGTGTATAAAATTTTCTGCTTGCTTGCAATATTATCATTATGTGTTGAATACACTTTGGATGACATTTATTTTGAAGTCTGCAGAAGTTTGCCATCTGAGTATCTCTAATTGTCTGCCTTTTGTAATATGGACTAAATTTGTACACGATCTATTGATGCATCTGCAATATATACCTTTTTTATGAGAAAATGAGTTAATTGATGATATTATAAGCTAGTAGGCAGTCTCTTTCCTAAAGGGAATGTTAGAAAGCACTGACAGTTCTTTCATCAAAGCATGTAGGAAATTGGTCTATAGTCGTTTTTGGTGTATTACACAAAGTATACCTGTGCTTCATTTGTGGTTTCTTACTATAGGACCAGGCAAAGTAATAAACTAGAGGATATGAGTTTGCGCTTTCCATTTTCATTACAAATTGTGTTCTTCTGGAGATGTTTTGGCTACCCTTTTTTTTTTCCACTGGGTGTTTGCTGCAGTCCAACTGTTGTGCTACAGCCTTTTCTGTTGTTTGTTTCTCTTTTTCTTTTTTTTTTTTTAATTAGAAATACATTATCTGAAAACATGTTTTCATTCTTTTTATTACTGTTATATTAAAAAAAGACTAAAATTCTGCTACAGTAGTAGGGTATGAGGGCTTTTTTGTACAGCTACAGTAGTATCTAATTGTGGTAATGAAAATATGGCATTTATAGAACACTTTTTTTATGTCTGCCTATTTGTTACCCGTAAGTAAAAATAATTTAGTTATTTATTAGATTGTACTTTATGTAGCACTTCAGGTGTTGGGATAGACTGGATGTCCTCTCCTAGCGTCTTTCAGTCTTCTGTAAGATTTTATATTCAAAGTACTGTGAAATTGAAATATAGTTTCATTGCTTCAAAGTGAACTGTTCTGTAACAGTAAGGAGTATGGCTGTATAAGTCTTGTATGTCTTGTTACACTGAACTTGTTAAAGTTCACTTATATTAATGTGTTTGCATCTGGCCTTTGTTCCAAAGCTTTTTCTGATTGATACTTCAACATTTTTTGTATATAAAAGAGGAGGGGAGAGGAGTGGGAAGAGGATGGGGTGTTAAATCCAGATGCACAAATCATGGAGGTTATAAATTTCCTGTAAAAACACATGACTAAATCATGTGGATGAAAAACAAGTACTGTTAGGAGTAGGAGTTGCTGTGTCTCAGAAGTGGAACATCTGTCTCTTTTTTTGTCCCTTATTTATTGGTCTGGTCTGCTTAGGCTAATGTAACCACAAAAGACTAAGGATGGAGAAGGGGGGTGACTGGGAGACGTATTAGGATGGAGTGGTGGTAGGTCCAGAGTCTGAGCTTATGTATGGCTAGTCCTCTCTTGGGTGCAGTTAACTTAGAGACTTGGCTGCTTTTGTCTCCCTCCTAAAAAGAAACACTGGGTGGGCGTATACCAACAGTGGGATGTGTTTTTGTGCTGGAAGGAATTAATGGATTTAAAATGGATTGAGTAGCTGTTATTTGATGAATATTCCAAAAAAAAATCAAAGGGTTGCCAGAGGATTGAGTAACACTGACTAGTCCTTTAGTCCAGGCTATTTCAAAATAAAGTTGGTGAAGCCTTAAACTTTGATTCTCCTCCAGAAGATTGGATAAAAGACCTTTTTCTCTGGAGTCTGTCTAGAAAAATGTTTACTATTAAGTCTTGCCTTGCAGATTATATTTATCTGTCTGGTACCTAAATAATGAGGTGATGAACACTACTGGAAACCAGGAGATGTGTACTAATTAAACCATTTTGAATGTAAAATACATGAAGTAGCCCTCATCCTCTGATGATTTCAGAAGAGATGGTAGGGTGGACAGCAGAGCAGAGAGAGATCTGCATCATCTTAATACTGGTATTACAATTTTTAAGACTTCCCTGTTTCACATTTTATGATGCACATTTCTGTAGCCTTGCACTTGTTTACATCAAGGAAATACTTAACTAAATCGTTTGATAAATACTTTTTGTAGTAATAAAAATTCATCATGCAGAACAAATTCCTGGAAGTTATGTGGGGAGCATTTGCATAGCTTTTAATTGGCTAAATACATTTCAACCTTTTATCGAGAGGAAGCAGCTGTGTAGCTATCGCCAATGTTTAGAATAATCCAAAATGGAGGTGCAGGAGAAACAGAAGCCCTCATAGGCACTGCACATGCATCAGTAAATTTCCAGTCTTTGTGAGTCTACCTCCTCTTCTTTAAATCCTGCAAAAATGTCTTCCTGACAGAACTAGTGAATACTCCTCCCTCATCTAACTGATATGCCTGTTTTCCATGAAGATGTGATCTATAAAATTTGGTCATGACTTAATAAATAATGTTTTCTAAATAATGATGGAACCATCAGATGCGACCCCCTCTTCCCCCCAAACACCATGACAAAGTCTGTTATGGGGTAGATGACCTGAGTTTGTTACCACGCCAGTCATCATTCTTTATAATGGAGGGTGGTCATGTATTCCATGGTTCATTTCTGGATCTGGCCTGCAGGAGCATATTACAATTTCAACACCAATGTTTTCCATTCAGTTTTTGTTTTTGTCTTTAAGTAATGATACAGGTGGCAGGAAGGCACTTCAGGTTCTTCCTTGTTAATCCAGAAACTAGGAAGCTGCAGTTTGTATCCACCAAGAGGATTAGAGCAGCAACAATCAATCATGTATCCGTATCTCTGATGTGCAGGCAGCAATGCAAACACAAATACAAAAAAGGTTTTGGGTTCATATAGCTGCATGAAACTGAAGGGGGGAGAGGTATAGAATAGCACAGGTATAGAATATACTATATAGGTATAGGATATGCTATATAGAAACCTAAGGGTAGGCAGAACAGTAACAACTTTAATCCATTCCTTCTTCTGCTGATCCTTGCCTCTTCTCCTTTTTGGGCTCTCTCCAGATGTCAAGGACTGGCCGCTCATTTTGCTAGTTAGCAGCAGTTGAAGGAAGAGGTTTTTGAGCAAATTTACACCTACTGTTAGAAATCCAGTAAATGCAGATGCCCTTCTTTCATATGGATTCTGGATGCTGGCCCTCCTGGAGTCTTGCTTCAGTGGATACACTCTGTGTATATGCAGATCTGGTCGGCGAGATGTGAGAGGGGCTGAAGCTTCCTTGTGATTTTCATTGCAGTAGCTGGAGCTGTGGTCCGGTTCAGGCACTGGGACCAACGCATTGGATGACTAATGGCACTACCCATTCCAAAAATTGCTAATCTCTCCAGCAGCAAGCTTTTTTTTTTTTTTTTCTTCCCTGATTTCTTATTGCAGTTCTTAATAACAAATGCAATCATCGACTGTACCTGGATGTTTACTGTAAGTGCAGAGTATGATTCATTATGTAAGAGAAGCACTGCACAGCAACTGTATTGTGATCTGCCCAGGGGTCCAAACAGGGCCATAAATAGTCATTGCAGGTAACTGAATCATAATTTTCCTTTCCTTTTATTTCTTGTGGTCTGTGAAGCATTTATACAGTTACACACAAAAGTGTAAATGTATTAGTATAAAATTCTTATGCTGGTGGTGTCAATAAAGCTAAAAGGTAACTGTGAACCTTAAAAAACCCCCATGTGTTAAGGTTGTCAGGATCATTTAAAATGCTGATATGTGACAAGTTAAGGTTGCTCCACATCTGATTTATAACCAAACCTACAAAGAGTTAGTAATTATGTTGTGTAACACAATGAAAAGAATAACTAGTGTACATATACAGCATTGCTTGTTAATATCAAGAGGCTTGACAGAGGGAGGCACGCTGTCAATTTATGCTAGCTATTTTGTTTTTATAAACACTCATGTCAGCTACTTCATTCCTTTTATGCAATACTAAGCTCCTGATAGTAATGTGTATTGTGCAACCATGAGCTAAATAGAGCATATATAAATTCAGTTTTCAAATAAAAACAGTACCACAGTGAAAATATGTATCTTTGTGCTAAAGTTTGAACTTCACACAGTCTGTGCACTACTGACCGTGATACAGAAAACAAAAGTGGTGAGGCACGAAATTCAGTCTGTTGCAGTCAGATTTTTCCATTGACTTCAGTAGGAACAAAAGTAAGTTCAAGGGTGACAGAAGTTAGATTTGGGCTGCCTCATCTTTATTAAAACTTCAGAATTCAGAGAAATCAGTTGCTGACGTGTGTTTGTATGAATGTGTCATACAAACACAATGACTTGGTTGAGCATCATCATTGAAATTTGGCAGATTTCTGCAGTTTCCTCTGGAAATGAAGCAATGCTTCTGTTCCCATTACTCACATTGGACAAAGTTTTGGAATAGATTTCCCACTTCCAGTCCAAAACTTCCATCCAAATTAGTACTCGCAGACAATTTGTACACAACTAATTAATACTCCTCTTGGGGGAGGTGTAGGATAGGTGCAGATGTTGTCCCTGAGTTTAAAGAATACTTTCCTGTATTGCCTATTCCATAGTACCTTTACTAAGAGCGTCGCTATCCTCTGCCAGTTTTCGTTTCTTTTAAGGCTGCAAGGTGTTGGTGGCTTGTAGTCTTCTCTGTATAACTGTTATTTGAGAGGCAGGTGAACGGAATGGTCAGTGACCTCACAGGTAGCTCATGTATATCCTGCTCAGGTGTCCCTGATTTTTTCCCTCAGTAGAGGTTATCGCTGTGAGGCAGACAGAGTGAAGGGGTCGATTTTCTGTATGAATAGCTGTCCTTGCCACATGAGCCTGTGGCTAACATTCACCCATGCAGGTTAAGACTGGCTTAGTTACCTATACATAGATAGGGCTTTGTTTTATTCTGCTACTAGTCAGGCTTTTTGGTTTGATGTTTTAGGGTTTTTTTTGGGGGGGTGGGGGGAGGGGTTTGGGTTTTGGGTTTTTTTTTTAAATACATGCGGTAATCATCAGCTAATGTTCGTTGTTTGCTTCAGGTAAAGGTCTTGAGGTAGCATTTCACTCAAATTACAATATAGGGTGGATATACTTTCTGTTTTTACTGAAACTTTACTGTGTTAGCCAGGAATGTATGATAAGGGCTGCGGCCTGTACGTGCCTCCTTGTCTCACAGCTCGTGTCCAGCTCTGTACATCATTAACTCTGGTCATTCTTGCTGCAGCTACCTGCAGTGCTTCAAAATGCCTTTCTTATTGTACTCGGGGGAAGAAGAAAAGCAGAGCCTGCTTTCACTGTGGAAGGGCTGGGAAAATCCTCTAGCAGATCTCTCACTACAGCTTCCCCGTGTCAGGTCGTGTATGTCTGTTGAATGACTGGGATGGGAGGGCTTGGTGGCTGAGCCCTGGCCTTCTGGTTGGGTTTAAAATTATTCTTCTACAGCTGATGGGAGTGGCGAGGAGCAGTTGCCTCAAAACAGGGGAAGTGCTGTCAGTTGTTGCTTTTACAAATATTATAGCATGTTCATGTGTCTTTAAAGGTTAACAAACTCATCCGTTGTTTCATGCAGCATGTGCCACATTGCATTATGAAGACTGAAAGCACTAATGTTGAATCATTTCCAGATTTCACTGTAGATTATTTCTCAGTAATCTGAAAAATCCTGCAATTTTAAAACACCTTTCATATTTTTCTCCTTAAATCTCTTTGATAGAACTGCCGTAATTATTTAAGTCTTTCAGCCATGATGGTATTACGTTCTTCTTTTTATTGTGGTATGTTTACAGTTCTTTCAGTGGGCAGCTTCAAGGTAGAAGCAGAGTGAGCCATTCTTACTTGCACTGTAATGATTTTTGTTATAAGTAAGAGAAGAAGATGATTTAATACTTCTGAAAATAGTGTAAGAAGTTTAGTATTTGTTGAAAGTGAGACCATCAGCATGAGGCTCCAGACTTTGATGGGGAACCAAAAACTAGATTTGGGCTTTCCATTCAACTGCAGAAGGTGAGGTAAGTGCCTAAAGTATTCAAAATTTGGGTAGCTAATGACATTTTAGATTTTACTGGAGATGGCACTGTGTTAAAGGTGGCAGTTTATGTAGCCTGAAAGATGCAGATTTTATAAACAAACCAACTGATAACATTAACGAATGAACAGTTTGGGCTTGCTTGTCCATTATAATTCATTGGTTTATACCCATGTAAGTGTGTCTTTTCTGGATAAAATTAATGTGAAAATGAAAAATCAAGGGCAGTGTGTTTCTTCTTTACTGTGGCATAACAAAGGCTAAGTATAATTCTTTCTTTGCATGCTTTGTCATTGAGATTCCCTTTTTTTTTCTGGAATGTCTTCAGCTTTTTCGTGCTTTTTTGATGAAACCACGCAAAAAGAACACTTTTTCAGTGTTAGTTCTCTGAATTCTTATAAGGGCACATGCTAATGAGAGAGTAATTGTCTAGCTAAATTAACTGCTGAAAGTTCAGTAATTCTGGGAAAAATATTTGGAGTAAATATATTTATTTTTAAATATAGACTCACAGACTGGTTGAGGTTGAAAAGAATCCTTGGAAATTGGCCAACCCATTCAAGTGTCTACCGGAGTAAGTTGCTTAGGATCTTGTTCTTGAATATCTCCAAGGATGATGACTGCTCAGCCTTTTTGGACTACCTATTCCAGTACTGAATCACCCTTCAGTAAAAATGTTTTGTCTTCTGTTTAAGTAGAATTTCCTGTATTTCAGTTTGTGCCTGTTGCCTGTTCTCCCATTTAGCACCACTGAGAAGAGTCTGGCTTTGTATTTATACGCATTGGGATAAGATTCCACTGAGCCTTCTCCTCTCCAGGCTAAAAAATCCCAGTTCTCTCAGCAGCTCCTCATATAACAGATGCTCCAACCCCTTAGTCATCTTCCCAACCTTTTGCTGGACTAGCTCCAGTATGTTAATATCTGACTTGTACTGGGGAGCCCAAAACTGTGCACAATACCCCAAATGTGGTGTCAAAAAATCAGGTATATATTAAGTAAAAATGCTATGTTACAAGCATTAGCTTCCCTCAATAAATATTTCTTTAAAATTCTGAAAATTTTAAATTAGCTGAAAAACATATTCTCTACTTTTTCATTAAAGTTGCAGTAATAAATGGTTATGGTCTTCTCACTGTCTGCGATCTGAATCTGGGCTTACTTACTTTCAGATGTAAGAATAAGTAACAGATTTGCAGTGTATGAATATAATGGATGCATACACCAAGGGTATGGACATGGTGTTTGTGAGTGCAGCAGCTGGATGTGACATTAGATAGTGATGATGGGAAGAGAGTGCTGCAGATTCTTCTGGTTTTACAGGAACGCCACTCCTCTGTAACATCCCTGCATGACATTGTGGTACATCCTTTTCCTCACCTCCAAGTGAAATTGTCCAGGCAAACCCAATCTAGCTACTCAAATTAACTTTGTGAACCATTCAGATTACTTTTGCCCCTCAGCTTCAACCTCTGCAGATGTCAATTTTCACTTTCATTTCTCACCTTCTGTTAAATCATACTAATTCCTCCATTTCTATGAGGCTTTTTGTTTTCTTTTCCTAGCCCTTTTCCTCTTCTTTGTCATAACAGTTTCTGGTGCTTCTGCAACTTTATCGACCTAGTGGCTATCAAAATGACATCTGGGTTGTTAAACATGAGAGTGCTTGTCTCTCTGACTCAGGAAAGTCAGCATCAAAGTTCTAAGACAGATCTTAGGAGTTTCAGGTGACTCTGGCATTCATCTTAGTAACAATTGTTCTACTCCTGCATCTTTTGCATACTAATAGGACATTCTCCTGTGTAGGATCTGGAAGCATTGTTAGTATTTTTTTCTAGCTCAATTTCCAATCTGGTATAGTGGCTGAAAGCTGTGTTTGGATTGCAGAGTTACCTGGGTTGTTATTACAAGCAAAAGCTTTTCGATTACAGTCCGTGATAGATTAAGTTAACGCTGTTTTCCAGCTTTCCAGTTCAGCGTCTAGAACATTTAAATTCACTCTTGCTTTTCTCAAAATACTACAGTGCTACTCTCTTAAATAAATGATTTTCAGCTACCAACTGGAGTGTACTTTATTGTCTAGGTGTTTTTACTGGTGATTGCAGAGACCATGTGAAAGCGGTGAGTTTACAGCAGCAGGTGGTCTCTGCTGGTGCTTCTGAGTTTGATCTGTGATAGCTGGAGTGGTATGGTCTAGGCTTATTTGACTTTCATTGCTTTTAGGTAATTTTATGGGGTGGTTTTAAGGGTCAGTAAAGCTGTGGCATGTGGAGAAAAATATCCTGTGTATGGACACAGTGTCTGGTAATTTATGTAAGTTATTAAGACTGTGTTATACAAGCATACGCACCTCTGCTGAAGTAATAACTTTAGCTTCTTGAAATCAAAGTACAGATGTATGGTGAATCTGTAAGGCTTACAGAAAACTAATGTTTGACCAAACTGGGAGGTTTATGCTGAGGCAAGAGAACCAGGAGGTTGTGGTTGTTAATTTTTGTTGTTACCTGTTGACAGTTGATTTGGATGTGCGTGTTTTCCGGATGTGGTTATTTGATATTGTCTATTAAAAAAAAATCACAGAATCTGAATGATTGGATTGTAAGCACTTTAAATCATGTGCAAACACTTTAGGTGTCTTAAATCTTCATTAGCTGTCTTAAATCTTAGCATGCAGAGTATTTGCTGCTGTGATTCAGTGTAACCATCAAGATGTTTGACTAAGCTGAGACTTTAAATTGACTTGATGAGTATCATGGAAAGTACAGTATACTACAAAGATATATGAAACAATATAGCTACGCAGCCCCGCCCCCTCCCCCAACCCCCTCCAAACCCCAAGCCAATATATTGCTATGCAGAGTAATCTTTAGAGTAGGGATGGATGGATGGATGGATGGATGGATGGATGGACAGATAGATGAGTTGCATAACAAAAAGTCATAATACTTCAGGTGCTAAGGATGCTGAGCTAGGAAAAAATGTACCGCAGAGGAGTGAAAACTTATTTAGTACAGACTTACATAATCTGTTTCTTTCTTCAAATTAAAACAGCAACAAGAAAGAAAATGATACACTGAAAATACTCAGTTTTGTCTTTTAGAAAGGTTTGAAGGCTAAAGTAAAAATGAAGATACTATAATACAATTAGAACAGTGGCTTGAATGACATTTTCTCCCTATTTCTAGGGGAGTGTACACTGAATAAAGTTCATTTGACTTTGATAGAGCTGTGCCATCTTGTATTAACTGGCAGTGCCAATCATTCTGGAGGTTTGAGATGTGTGTGTGAAGTTAGTGTCTGAATCATGTGATTATTGTACTTAATTTCAGGAGAACTTAGAATCCCAGTACTTGTATAGACAGTAATGTGTATGAATTGCAATGACGAGGTTCAAATTCTTTTATCTAAGGTTTAAGTCCATTGCATACTAAAGAATTATAGTCTAAGATTGATTAAAGCTAGATATACATGGGAATTTTATGTTTAATATTAGGCAGCTTTTGGAAATGTCTTTTAAAAATCTCTAAAAATGTGTTATAAAATCATAAAAGTCCTTAAAAGGACTTTTAAAATCTTCTCTTTACTAGTCAATCTTCTCTGTTTGTTGCAATACTGGAAGTATTACAGGTAGCATGCTAGTAGAAAATCTGACTATCTTAATGAATTGTTGCTGTATACTATTTCTAGGGGTTGAATGCTTGGCTAGCATCGTGAATCTCTACTTCAAGTTTCTTACAAATTTTGAAAAAAAATCAGCTCTGTCAAAGTCAAAGTTTATTCAGTGTACACCTTAGAAATAGGGGCCACTTTTAAAATACTTTGAACAGAATCTTAGGGGTACCTAGTCAGTTATTTTCTCTGTAATCTGGTAGTCTGCGGCAAATTTACATCTGGTTTAGAATATAAATTATTTGAGATTGAATTTTAACAGATTTTATTCAAACAAGAGCATAAAATAAAATACTAAAAGAAAAAGTTAATAATTAACCATCTGGATGAATTCTTTCTTTGGGAAAAATGTAAACAACCTTGACTTCATGCTTTGTACTATGGAGTCAGATGTAGTTAATAATAATCTATTATGAAAAGAAGGAAGAACTTACATTTCTGTAGAACTTACGGATCATTTGCTAAATGTGAAGCAATCTTCTGTTTAGTTTCCCCCACTTCTGACAGTAACATATCATGATATAGCATTAATGTCCTGGTATTATGTGACAGCTTTTCAAATGATTTTTGTTTCTTTTATAGTTACCTTTTGAAAGAGTGGGAAGGCTCAGAGGGAATTTGGAACATTATTGAGCCTTAATTTTCTAAAAATCAAGTTCTTGTTTTAATAATTTATACAGGCATGTCATTCTTGCATGTTCATTTACTATTTCTCAGCTTAATTTATTAATCAAGAATGAGGCGTTTTTGTTATCAATGTGGATTACAGATATGGTATGTCCTTCTATGCATGGTTTCTTGTACATAATGAAACAAAGTTGTCTGTTACATAAATTCTAATATACTGCAATTAAATCTTGATCAAGTGCCTTATATGATAATTAAATGTCTATTTTGAACAGATTAAATTGTTTCCTTGCCTTTTGTACACTAACTACAGTCTTTCAACACTTTGGTACAATTTTTCATTGAGAATTTTCGTGTTAGACTTTGGGGGGTCTCTGTGGCTAGAGGACAAGATGTCAGTATCTTGCTTTCTTCTAACAGAGCAGTATCAAGTGCATGTGGCTTTAAGGTTTTCTTCTGGTGAAAAAGGTGTTGTTGGAGTCTTCATGTTCTTCCTACTGCAGACTGTCATGTAGTACAGACATAGAAAGTATAGTCCAATTTTTTTTTTGTGAATGAAAACTGTTTAATCTAGGCAAAAAAACCCCAACAGGCAAAGAAATGAACAGTGTAAATAAAATTTTGTTAAAATTTTAGTGGTAGTACAGTGTAGGAGGAGGTTCATCCCAAAGTCTTTTCCTCTTATCAGTACCCTTTTGTTGATTTCCTTCTGCTTCTGATTTTTGTATGGCATTTATTTGAGATGCAAAATATATGTATGATAAGTGAGCATACAGAGAGCTTTGTGGTGTTGTGGGTAGACTACTTGCAGATCTTGTCGGTTGCCTATGACATAGACATAGGCATATTTTCTCAGTTTACATAATTTTCTCAGTTCATACATGTGTGTCCTCTAGTGGAAGTGGCATCCTCCTTTGTTTTAGAAAGCATATCCTGTTTCTACCTCTATAGAAACAGGTTTCTCTGAAGAAAGTATTTTCTTTGAGGACATCAAAGGGCAACAAATTACCTTAGTGCTTTCTGAACCACAACTGAGGAATAATGACACTGTAAAGTTCTGTAGAGGCTCACAGGCCAAATACAAGTATTTGCAGGATGAGATAGTGGTGTGCCCTCTGTATCATTACGGTGTGTACATTATCAGGAAAGAAATCTTGAAAATGAATACTCTACTTTCCTAATTGAGAAGGCAAATGTGTTGCATTATTTTCAGCAAGAATTTAACAACTTCCTTTTTAGAAAGGTTCTGTGGTGTTATTCTCCAAGGAATATGTCCTGGATGAATGCTGACACAGTGTTATTATCTTGATTTGCAGACTGCTCTTGGACCTTTGCTGCTCATCCTTTCCTTGTGTAACAAGACTGGTAATTTTCACTGGAAGTGTGAAGAAAATCATAACTATGGAAAGTAGGAATAAGAATTATTTGTGGGGTTTTTTTTATTTCTTGGTAAAACCTTGGGATGTCACAGGAGCTGGTACAGTTGACATAGAATGAAGAACTTGGAGAAAATGGTGGAAGAGGGAAAGGAAGAAAAGGGAGAGATGCTGATGGTGAAGGAAGGCAGATGGGGGGGGAAGCTTTGTCTGTCAATCTTTTGAGTTAAAAAGGAAAATTAAATTGGAGCAAAAGACATTCCATCCTTAAACTCAGTTTATATTATCTGAAATACCATGACTTTTCTGTGTGGTGGTCTATGTTTTTATTTAAGTATAGATGACTGGAAAGAGCAAACTATGTCTCTGAATCCAGCACCCTTCTGTTGGAGGCAGATCACATATTTCTCTGTGAGTTTACCATGCTCCATTTTAAATGTTATCAGTTTCTTTTGTTATTCTCTTATTCTCTACTTCCTATTATTTTATAACAATTAATGTAATAACTTGGAATCTTTAAAATTTTTTTTTTAATTTTTTTCAAGCCCCCAGGGTTTTTTTTGCTGGTATTGCCACTCAGCTCAGGTAGATCTTGAATATTTCCCCTACTTGTACTTGTGTTGGTACATTAGTAAAGAAAGTCTTACTCCTTTTAGTAATTTGATAGACTCTCCATTTGATGAAACAGAGAGCTTTTCTATGTCTATTTCGATTGAGTTAATCTTCATAGAAATGTGTACAATACTGTAGGTGAGGTTTCACCAGAACTTTGCTGAGTGTGGGCTGTCGTTATTGAAACTGTATGTTTTTTTTACATCCTGAAGTTCCATTTCCATTTTGGTGTCAGATTGGCAGCTGACAGCTGTGATTACCTTGTGCATGGAGGGTACACAGGTCTATGAATTAGCGACCATCCAGTCTGTATAATAAAACTGTTTAGTTTGTCCTCATGGTTATGATCTTGCATATTGCACAATGGGAGTTTTATTCCACTCCTAAGTGTCTGTAAGATTTACTTCATACCCTGTGTATTGCCTCCTAGCTCTGCTTGATCAGCAGGTTTCCTCAGAGCATTAGAACATTTTTGACAGGGTAATTAATAAAAATATTGTATGACAAAACACTAAGTCTGGTTAAGGAGTTTCATTGCTGTTTCCTCCTGACCCAAAACTGCTGCTTTCTGTGCATCTAGAAAACCAGGAAACTATAAAGTAATCAGCAATCAATCAAGGGTGGCTTTTCAAGCAGTGTGTACTTAAGTTGTGGAACATATTCCACTATGCGTTATGGAGAATATGAGTTTTCCTGTATTGAAGATGATAGTGGACAAAGTTAATGAGAGGGAGCTCTCTAAATGCACAGAAAACCCTAGAAGCCAACTAGATGTATAGAATGAAGCACGTGTCAGAGAAAACCCTGGGCCTCAGGTGGTTGTAGCCTGGGAGAGTGCTTAAGGAGACCATTCATTATGCTCTTCAGCAGCTGTTTTTGATCACTGTTGGAGACAAGATGATAGGCTAAATAGAGTCTTGATCTCATCCAGCATGGCCATTTTTATGCAGTTTCATTATTATAGGTTAGCCTATTTTATTTACTCTCTTTATTTCATTCTCACAGGCATTTCCACAGTTAAGGGGTTTCATTTTAGGTTGATCAGTCTGGAGCTGCCATTCTTCCATTTCGATAATAAATATAAATGGAATATAATACTTTTTCTCCACCACCTGGTATCTCATTTGACCGTCAAGATTAAAAAGTCTTGCTACTGGCCTTGGAGATAACTGCCAGCATTTCTAGAGAAGCACGGCTGAGGTCATCCCATGCTGCTAACCTCAGTGCATTGAGTTTCTGGGCTTTCATTTCTGTCACTGATGTTTGGAGTTTGGTTTCCGTTGTAAATCTTGCTGCTGAGTGGGTATAACTGATATTCAGTGTAGGAATAAAATAGTTTAACCAGCACTCTTGAAAGCTAATCCAAATTAAAATTTGAAGGCTGCTGGTATACAGGTAGCCATATCCCTTACTTTTCTTCAGCAAATCTGAAGAATCTTTCAGAATACTTGCAATTGCAAAGTCTAATTCAGGTTGTTAATTATCTCTTTAACAATAAATTTTTCCTTACAGTTATTATTTTAATGAAGTTTTGGTGGACTGTTTATTTCTGTGTGCTCTTTGAGGTACTTTCTCACCAAATTAGTTCTGCAAGTGAAGGGCTGCGAGACTTCTGATTGGTTTTGTACTTTCACCTGAAGAAATTGTAGTCCTTCTCTGTACCCAGATTCATGAGCTTCTCTGTTAACCTTGCTAGTAAGTCCCTTGTATTCCGTCAACATCTGTCTTTTTTAAATTCAAGACCTTGTTCTGTTTATTAATTTATTTATTTTAAACTGTGTTAATCTACTCTCATTATAGGCAGATTCCATCATTGCTTTTTCTACAGGGCCTGAAAGGCCTGAAATGGTATAATCTCTTACTGAAACAGTGACTAGTTGAGGAGGATATTTCTGGTTTCAGCCTTAGGAATACTTCTGTATTACCAATAATGATAGCAAGGTTGCATATGTATTACTGGGCATACTTGAGCTAGGAGAAGATCGGAAGTCCGAATGCCAGCAAATTTTACTGGACAATGAAGTAGATTTTGCGAGTTTAGTTGGTCCTATAGGTTTGAAGGCAAGTAGTAACCAAATAGTTACAACACTGTAGTGTTATTAAATTATTCTTACAATAATTTAAATGACAGAATTTGAGACTGCAAAGACATGAGCTGAAAAAGGCAAGACTCAAAGTGAAGGAAACTGATGTTGGTCTTCAGAGTCTGAGTAATGTCTGTGCGGTCTGGCAAGGAAATCTGAAATGTCAGGAATACAACTTCAGCAGGAATTTTCACTGAAATTTATCCTTGCTATTCTTTACCCTTGCTAGTCTTAGTTTTATTTTTTATTCCACCTCCTGGAAAAGCTTCCTTTTAGTCACCTTAAATTACATTACTTTCATGAAGTAATATGTCCACTGTATCTTTTCCACAGTGGCAGTCTCCTGTTGCTATTGATAGACTTAAGCATGTTTCTGTTTCTTTGGGGTTTTTTGTTGTTAATATTCCTTGAATGTTAGAACATCATAGTATTTTTGTGCTGTGCTTGATTCAGAAGCTTATATTCTGGTTCTGTTTTTTTTCTCTGCCTGTTTTCTCAGACCATGATTATTTTCCATGCATATTTCAAAATATCTTTTCCTCTTCTTCTCCGTTACTACGTCTTACAGGAAGCGAAGGCTTATTTACGTTGTTAAATTCTGTCCTTGCTCTAAGACAAAGTGATGCCTCTAATTAACTACCTTAGGTGTCCTTGGCCTGTTCTATCAGCAGTGGACTGAACTTTCTCAATGTTTCTTGCCTGCCTTGAGGGTTAGGTTTCGTCCTTTGTGAAACCGTGGCCATGGAGTACACCCTGCTGGAACCGGGGAGCTGTCTCTAGCAGTTTTTTCCCCCTCCCCTCCCTCCAGTCAGTAGATTTCTGGTAAGGTTTTTCAGGCCCTGGGAAATGTTGTATCAGAATACCCAATTAAAAGCAAGAGCAATGGCAGCTGAAGACAGCAATTTAAGCGGTGTTCTTTTATGAGCGAGTGACATGAAGCATTTGTCTTTGCATGTTGCTACAAACCTACTCTTATCAGTGAAGTAAAATAATGTCTGAAGGACTAATTTGCTATAGCATGCTATATATTAAAGTAAAAGGAGCACTGTCCAAAACGACTGGGTACATTTTCAAAGGCATAAAATGCCATTCTGAAGAGTTTACTTGGTTTTATTCAACTAATTTTGCTTTGGTTTGCTTTGCAGACAAACATAATGTTACAGATTGTGTAACACATCAGTGGCTTGCCAGGTGGTTCCCATTATAAAATACCATTCTTCAGTAGTTTGTAACTTTTTTGTTTGTAAGGCTAAATAGTTCAGACAGTTCAGACACAAAATTTCAATGCTGAGTTCTGCATCATGATGGTATTATGTTTTTAAAAAGCTTTATTTTAGACTAACTGGTTGATCTACTTCAGAGCAATAAGCGTAGGAAAACTTCATTGTTTTGATCATGCTTGCCATCTTCATGCCTGAAAGCTTTTTTTTCCACCTTTCTTTTCTCTGCTTTTGCAAAGGAGTCTATTGTTTGCTATAGTTGTTGGTTTTTCTACCATGGAAGCCTGTATGACGTGACCAGTGGATGTAGATGCTCCAAATGAACTGCTATAACAAGTCTGAGTCCAGGGCTCCAACTTGTGAGTGAGGAGGATTTATTTTTTTTTCCTTCTTCCCTAAGTAAACCATGCCACTATGCTGAGGTAACCTGGTGGAGAGATGAATACCTGAAATGAAAGCAAAAGCTTAAATAGTAGGTTGAACCTAAACTCAGGTGAGGATGCTGCCATGCACGTAAACTGCATGCACAATTTACCTTTGCATGAGGAGAGGTTGGCAGAGGGGGATGGGAAAATGACCATAAATGAAAAACAGATACGATGATAAGGCTGTGATCAGAGATGTGTTCTGGGAAGAAGGTATCAGGTTTGAGAGTTCTGAGAGAATCCATGTCCTGAGATCCCTTTTCTTCAGAGTGCTGGGTGAAGTCTCCCAGGATCCTGGACTCTCTTGCAGCTTCATCTCTAATTGTATGAAACCCTCTACTAAATGGTCTATTGTTCCCTCAGATCCTTCATGTCATGGCTGTCAATTATCTTGTTTCTTTGCATACTAGTAGTCTATTATAGTGATCTACATGACTCAACCATCAGTATAGTGCCAAATGATGGGGCTGATCTTTTCCACTGTTTTGGTTTGCTTTTAAACTAGGAGATGCAACATAAACTTAGGGTGTATATTCTTAAAATGTTTTCTGTATTTGTTTTGGTGCAGTTTTCAGCGTCATTCCCGGAACGGTTTTATGGAAACTCTCACTTGCTTAGAGTATGTTATGATGGTTCATACTTGCTATATAATTAGCTGTGTGATACTATGTCGTCACAATTGTTTGGTGTGGTAGCCCATGTGTTATACATAGCATGATGTTCAGAGCTTTTCTGAATGAAGAATTAATTTCCTATTGGGCTTTTTTTTTGTGTGTGTGATAAGTGTCATTATTATGCTGGAAAGTCTCATAAATGTTTAATGAATTTATTTTCATAATACATTTATGAGGTGAGGGGGTATTCTCTCCAGTTTGTAGATACAAGACTGGAGGGTGCCAAATGCAGTACAGTAGAAACCTCGTTTTTCAACGACTTTATAGCTGTACTGTTAAACTTCAGCTGTAATAGGTTTATCTTTGGCAAATCAGATCTAAGTATTTCAGGTCAGAAAATAAGGGTTATACATGCAAGGTAGGTACAATTTTGAAGCACTGTTTTCCTATGGTATCACCAAGCTGTGTGGCAGAGGCAGGGGTAGAATCAGGGTATTATTGAAACTCATTTGTTGAATTAGCTGCTGGATCATCTCTGCCCTCAGCCCCCTGTCTTTTTTTTTAAAGTCTCTGTTGCTTTTGTACCTTCCAACACAGTACTCTAGGGCTCTTTTACCAAATCAAATTGGTCTAGTCTCAGGCCAGCTTGTCCTTTTCCATTCAGTCAGGTAAGACTTAAGTTAAAAGTACTGTACAATCCAAGTCTGGCCCGTACAATATATTTGCTCGGGGTTCCAACTGAAATTGTAGGGGCTATTTTGACCCAGTAGCCCTAATTTTTAGGCTTTAGACTTTAGTAGAAAGGACACTGAATGGATGCAAACTTTGCTTTAATTTATGTGGTCCAGGAAAACTGAAACATATGTATGGAAACGAACATCTAAAACCAAATCCCTGACTGAAATGAGGCTGCTAAAAATGGTAAGTTCTGAGATGGTTTATGCATAATGAATCAACAGCTAGCTGAAATTAACTAACTGAATTATAAAGTGTAACAGCATGTCTATCTGTTAACTGTTTTCAGCTGTGCTATCGAAATTTGCATGCATTAAAGGAGAAAATACCACCAAAAAGCTGAGTGGTTTTGGGAGGAGGTTTCAGTCTTGTATTTTCATTGTTCTGTTTTTCTCAGTATCTCTTTTGCAGAACCATTTGCAGCAGGATATTCTAATGCTTGTGTAGTGCTCACTGATCACAAAGGTGTCAGGTATAAACATCTAGCTATTTAAAAGGTATTTCAGGATCTGTGGAGTCAAATCTATGGAAATACTTCAATCATACTTCAATACTTCAATCATAAATTGATTAAAGGAACTGTAAACATTAATTTTAGATTTAAATTAGATTATATGAGATATTACTTCCTCTCTCTCAGTCTAGATTTCTGTAAATCTCCTGGTTTAAATTTCAATCCTGTTTTATCTTATTGCTCAAAGGTAATCTAAATTATTTTCATTTAAAAATTAGTTATGCATTTGAAGGAATGTGCACTTTTTCTACCATGCTAGCTTGATCAATAATCACCTTTAAAGATATGAAACTCAGATAGAGTCTTTTGTTCCCTAACTTTCGCAAGAAAGTTGTTGTTTTTCGGTTTTTGTTTGTTTGAAAGAAATCAAGAAAGAAAGTGGAATTTGCTTGCTCTTCATTAAAATATGGACTGTGAAAACAGACTGGTTACATTTTTTCTCTCGAATTTTAATTAAGTAAAGCCATCAAGGAACTAGGGTAGATGCTTTTTAAAATTGTAAATTGAAATCCATAAAAACCTAAGCATATTGCAAAAAGGAGAGTCTTACAATAGGTGAACTATGCAATACACTCTGCTTTATTTCCATGGCACATTTAACTTTCTTGTAGCTTACTTTTCATGTCGTAAAAGACACTGAAAATTAAGATAGGAATCTTTTACAATACTCACTCTTTCTATCTCTGGTGTTCCCTTATTTTTTTCACTGGATATTGTTAGCATTTTATTTTTTCTTATAAAGGCAATGCAGCCTCTGGCATAACACACCATTAGGGAAGACACCGTTCAGCTATGGCTCCAAAATGTTTTTCATTCCTGAACTGTGTTGCAGCATAAATCCAAAGTCAATGATGTATTTAGTTTCACATATGTTGAAAGGCTCATCACAACTTGGAGAGTCAGAAGAGGGGAATTTTTTTGATGTTTTTGTTATATTTAGAGGTGACAAATTGCTAGGTTACATGTAGCTAAAATTAGGCCCAAGTCAGCAGTTGAAACTGAAAGAAGTTGATACTGGGCTTTTGTTGATTTTTATGTATACCTTGGGTGGTTTTAGCTTAGACATTTAAGCAAAAAAGAGGCACAATTTTTATTTGAGTATACTGCTGTCTGTTCTTTATGTACACCCATGTGCAAGTACAGTCTCTGTGTTATCTGTTATTTTGTTGGGTTTTTTGTTTGTTGGTTTAGTTTGGTTTTGATGTGGTTTCTTTCAAATCTTGTAGTCACTTGTCTAGATGCGATTGCGACAGTGTTGAAGGTCTGGTATATTTATGGCCCATTTGTCAGCTTTCTTGCTGAAGTCTCGTTGTCCTTCCACTGAATGTGCATCTGTTCAGGTGCTAGAAAGACCACCTTTGCAGAGTCAATAGCTGAATGAGAATTAGTTTTAAATTCAGTGGGAACTGGGGTTTATTGTTGCAGCAAACATCCAAACAAGCCCTGGTTCACGCTTTAAACTTGGGCTGCAGTAAATTCTTTTTGAAAACCATTTTAACATCTGAAATTGATTTTAGATTTGAAATGAAACCCTGAAGTTAATTATTTTTCCTTGGTTGACCTAGTTGTAAGTTTTATTACAAGTACAGTGCACCTGGAAATACCTCCTGACAAAGGATTTTGAAAATGAAATGTTGTGTAACATTATAGCCTAAACTTAACTTCACATCTGTGCACTTGGTTTGACTGTATTTCCCTGACCTCACCGGGGTGTTGTAAAAATAACTGCACTGAAGACTGTAAAATGCCTGTATATTATGGTAATAGGGACCATGTAAGTACCCAAGATAGATGGATAGACAGATAGCATTAGTGCATTAGAGGGTTCCTTGAGAACACTAACCAGATTAAGTGCCAGTGTTCTTCTATGTAGCAATGTTAATTGTCAATTTTTGGCAGTTGCACAGGTGCTAATTACTTTTTAATAGAACCAATGGAGGAAAATTTTCCACTGAGCTTTTATGGATAATTATTGCAATTTTTTTTCTTTCAGAAGTTTGAAAGTTTGCTCTTAAAACGTCCATCATATCTGTCTTCCAGATAAATAGTAGCATTACAGCACGTGCAGGACTGTATTCTGTAGCTTTATACCATCACTGTCTCCTTTTTAAATGATACCATTTAGAACCTGATCCCTCTCTGAACAGAGAGTTTATACAAATAACACGTTAACACATTGCTTTGTCTTGCTTAAATACATCGTGTTTCTACACAGTGCGTTACTGAACTGACACATCTGTAGGGATTGTCCACTATACTCAGAGCTTTTGGAATGAAGCCTCACGACCGTGCTGAATAAATATACAAGAGTGCTAGGATTTAATGCACTGAATTTGCCAGTATGTGTTTCTAAAGGTTTCCAGGATTTACTTGTTCTGTGGCTCATTCTCTCATTATGTATTCATGTTGTGCTTAAAATAAAAAGAAGAAATTGCTGTATGAATGGTCTCAGAAAGACAAGATCTGTGTAAGATAATAAACTTTAAATCATGTTAAAAGATGAGTGTGTCATTGCAGTTGGACTGAAACGATATTGGCACCCTCTTACATCACCCTTCTGTTGAGAGTTTGTTACAGTTCATTGGCATTTTAATGTAACGCTCATCTTTCATAATACTTCATAAACCAATATGCCATGTCTTCTCTGTGGTAATGAGTTAGGCTGAACACTAATGTTTTTGGCTGCAAACCCCACTGCGGCTTCAGTATTTCCTATTGGCTACAGGGTAAAATATCAGGTCTTTGTCTATAGGAGATTCCTTGAAGGACAATAAGAATAAGGGTTTGTGTTGGTCAAATTCTGGTGGTTTATGAGAACATCCTTAAGATAACAGCGATAGGTAAAAACAAGAGTTTTTTGGTGGGCTATGGGCAAACCATCCCATCTATTGGGACTGATGCAGAGTTCACTCATATGTGTGTGGGTCCTACGTTCACTCTTGTCCTGCATTTGATACTCAAATATGCCTTGGATAAGCCTGATCCTTTTTGAAAGATTACCAGAATTTGGACAAAACTTTTTTATCGTTTTCTTCTTGAAGTGTTTACTGGAATAATTATCTAACCACTAGTAAAAAAAAATATAAAAATTGAGAGAGAAAATAGTTATATTTTGATTGTTATTCATAAGGATTTTTTACTTATGTTATATGTAATAATTTCAACCTGTACAACTAAAGTTATAAATTACATCATGATATGAAATGATTACAGAGTAAGAAACCTGTGTTTTAATTTAAAAAATAATTTAAACATCAGCAATTGCTAAACCTGGTTGAAGCAATGTTTGCTTAGAGAGCCATTAAAAAGATCTTTTAATGTTTGTATGTGTATAAGGATAATGTGTTTATAATGTAGTATATGCTCATTCTCTTCTCTAGAGTCATTCACTTGATTTGCATTAATTGCTTTCCACCGCTTCTTTCTCCCTTCTTTATGCTTGTCATTTTAAAAAATAAAATAAAATAAAATAAAATAAAATAAAATCACTCTTACCCCTCCCCATATCACTTTTTCCTTCCAAGCCATCTCTTTCCACTGTCCTTGCGACTTGGTGATGGAGTAGTAGTCAGTATCACAAACCTTGCTTAGAATACTTCATATGGCATTGTCGCATGTTTCAAGAGGCTTAAAATTGCAGCCCCTTATGATTTTAATCATGATGAAAAATCTTGTTGTTCTCCTGAAGCCTAAGTAAATAAAACTGCAAGTTATAAAGTTTGTTGCTTTTTCTGAACTCTTTTCAAGAATGATGATATTTTAATCAGCTTGTATTGAAGCATTTTATTTGTTTTGTAACTTAGTAACTTATGCAGGCACAGACAAGTAGATAGATAAGAAAGGGCAGGAGCACCACTGAGAGAAGAGGCTTCCTGGGGAAGGAGAATGCTAACAGTTGGAATAGATGGAGGATGGCAGGAACATCATCTGTGTGAAGTTACCCTCAGCGTTGCATGTAACTAAATTGTCTGGTTCCCTCATCTAGTGATAGAAACTATTACAGATGGTTCAAGTACATCATATGAGTAACCTGTGCAAGACCGGTAGGAAGATGATTAAATCTAAAAAGTGCCATTTACCAAGGCTGGGAAAACATGAAACAATGGAGCGGGAAGTAATCAACACCTATCAAAACAGGTAGATGACAGAAATCCAAGTAACACTGAGGACAAGGAATGACACTCCTTCTAAGTTATTCTACATTTTACAACAACTTAATCCAAAACTCCCATTAACATCCGGCTGCTGGGCTGCGTGGATAGCACAGAGACCAATAATGGGATTGTCTTTTTTCATAAGTCGTAATTCATGAACAGAATATTGCAGAAATGAATGCTGATGCATATAGAAATTCATTCATCAGAACAAAATCCTGATCATTGTCTGCAGTTGGATGTAGTCCAAGGCACTCCCTTCAGTTCCAGGGTCTCAATTTGTGGACCTCATTAAATGTTAGAGCCATCTTCCTGTACATTACCAGATCTCCTGAAGTCCAGTGTTCTGCTGTTTTCTCTTGCAGTGCGTGGGGAGAAGGGATACACCAGGAAGTTTGCTATATGTAGTTCCCTTTTAAGACTTTAGATGTTGATTTGCCACTAGACACACAAGATTTTGAGATGGGGGTGTGGAAAAAAAACTTCATAAGGAAAACTTTATGAAGTTCAACAAGGGCAAGTGTAGGGTGCTACATCTGGGAAGGAATAACCCCATGCATAATAATCCCACACATCAGTACAGGTTGGGGGCTGACCTGCTGGAAAGCAGCTCTGCAGAGAGAGACCTGGGAGCCCTGGTGCACAACAGGATGACCATGAGCCAGTATTGTGCCCTTGTGGCCAAGAAGGCCAATGGTATCCTGGGGTGCATCAAGAAGAGCACGGCCAGCAGGTGGAGGGAGGTTATCCTGCCCCTCTACTCTGCCCTGGTGAGGGCACATCTGGAGTACTGTGTCCAGTTCTGGGCTCCCCAGTTCAAGAAGGACAGGGAACTGCTGCAGAGGGTACAGCGAAGGGCTACAGAGGTTATTAGGGGACTAGAACATTTCTCTTATGAGGAAAGGCTGAGGGACTTGGTCTTTTTAGTGTAGAGATGAGAAGACTGAGGGGGGATCTTACCAATGCTTATAAATACTTAAAAGGATGGGAGGCAGGAGGATGGTGCCAGTCTTTTATCAGTGGTGCCTGGTGACAGGACAAGAGGTAATGGGCACAAACTTGAACATAGGAGGTTCCATCTAAACATGAGGAGGAACTTCTTTGCTTTGAAGGTGGCAGAGCACTGGAACAGGCTGGAGAGGTGGTGGACTCTCCTTCTCTGGAGATATTCAAAACCTACCTGGACACCATCCTGTGCAGTCTGCTTTAGGTGAACCTGCTCTGGCAGGGGGGTTGGACTAGATGATCTCCAGAGATCCGTTCCAACAGCTATCATTCTGTGATTCTGTGAAAAAAGGATTCTCTTCTACGGTAAGAAAGATTGGTCATGCAGAAGCATCTTAATTATGTACCATAGCCCCCACTATTTCAGAAATGAGTTTTTCATTCATTTGAAGCTGGATTCAAAGAGATTCTTAGTTCAAATGAAGATAAGAAATAGCTTATGTGTTAATAAGCTAGCAGGAGTGATTTCTTACAGTGGTAAAATCCTGCAGTTTGTAATACATAGAATTTTAAGCTTATAGGTAAAATCAAAATAAGGACAGTGGGTATGGACACCAGTGGGAAACCATTGACACAGTTTCCTAAATCTAAGTCTGTAAAAGATGACTAGACCCCTTCACCTTAGGAAAGGCTAAATAAGTGTTACTAAGTCTAAGGAAAGTCTAATGGTGGTGCTAGAATTGGCTGGGTTTCTGCTAATAGAGACTTCATTCTCCTTTATTAGTATAAATTTATTACTTTGGTTTTTTTTAATTATAATTTCAAGTAATTTGGGGAGAAAAGAATTAAAAATGTAATACTGTTTTGCAGTCAGAAGTCATCTTTGATGGTACAAAATCTGTGTTTCTCTGTTTGGTTTTGATGATAACCAGTTGTTTTGTAATGAGGTATTTACTTGTGGACTGTTCTTTAAGAGACCCTTAATTAGATTTAATCTTCCTAATTTTATCTCATCAGATGCTGAATAAGTTTGTCTCTAGTGACCACTTAACTGCCTGGATGATTTAGGGTTTATTCTTTTTGGCTCTTGCCTGAGATAAGAGAATTGCAATGGCTTTAGAGGTTTCTGATTTTTTTAATGCCAGTTCAGTTTTAAGGAAATACTAAAATTGCTTCAGTCTATGGGCTGCAGTTTTTCAAGAACTGCTCCAGCTTGAGTCCTTGCCATGGGTTACAATCCACAAACAGACTGCTTCAGCATGGGTCCCCCATGGGTCACAGGTGCTGCCAGAAAACCTGCATGGGGTTCCTCACAGGCTGCAGGGTGGATATCTGCTCTGGTATCTGCGAGGAGAGGCCACTCTGCAGCCCTCTGCCAGCACCTGGGCACCTGCACCCAACACAGAAGTCTTGTTCCAGAAAGTAAATGGAGTGTGCAACAGAAATGGAGTACACCTTTGATTAATAGGTAACTTTTTTAATAGGAAACCCAGATGCTGAAGGCAAGATGTGGTGCAAAGTCCTTGTCATAGCTCAGGAAACATGTAGCTCTATTCTAGACTTTAAGTTCCACTGGTGACTTTGGAATAGGTAAAGCTGTAATTTTTTACGCGTAAAATAAAATTCCCTTTTTATGTGCAAAAAAAAATTGGATAAATTAGAATCAGGTCTTATCAAGGAGATACTTATGTTTGCATTATGGTAGTGGATTTTGGATATAATTCATAGCAATGCAGAGGTGGTGGGAACTTTCGTTTGCTTTTGGTTTCTAATGGAACGCCTGCTAGGTCAGTAGCTGAATAGTGCAGGTTTGATGTGTGATCAGCCTTCTATGCTGATACCTGGCAGTTTCATTCTTGGTGTGATTCAGGTGTTTTTTCCTGCCCCTTCCAACTGTATCAGCGTTAGAGCAAACTTGAACATTTTTCCCTAAATAGTTTCTTTCTTGAAATTTGATGTAATGATAAATGATTTGTTGATTAAAATGTTGATAATGCTTTCACTTTTTTTTTTTTTTTTTTAAATTCACAGTGTGTTAGACATCTTCAGTGTTACGGTTTTAGGTTGCCGTAGGTAAGAGGTAGGTTTGGGTGAATGATTTGTTGCAGCTTCTGAGGGACATTTCAAGTCTCACTGTGGGAGCAATTTGTGGTTCTTAAACTCAGTAAGAGCAGTGAATTGTCAACGCATTGCGATGGCGTCTACCCTGGGAGCTAAGAGACTTCGTTAGGGGATGAAGCTTATTCTGACTTCTCTGAAATGTAATCGTCTCCAGAGATGGAAGATTGTGGTTATTAGTACAAAACTACTATTTTAACAGGTCTGATAATAACAAGCTGTTAAAGTGAACATCCTGAACAATATCTTATTCACAGTCTTTGTAACAAAAGAGCTGATAGCTTACAATAAAGGAAAGAGAAGCAATATTAAACCAGTCATGCCACACCTGTTTTCAGGATAGTAATTTTTAAATTATTTTTGTGACCCAAAGTGAATTTGATTGGTAATGGAATGATTATAAAGACCCTTAACATCGGTATTGTAAGGGTCAAGTATCTGGGGCAGCAGAGGTGGGGAAAACCTACAGCTAAGGCAAAGACAAAAAAATACAATGCAGAAATTTCAGAAATAGACAAGAAGTGGCAATTATAAACCTTTTTGTATGACTCCTTAAGTCGCTTCCCGTGAGGAATATACACAAAGTATTTTATGTTGAACAAATACACTGTTTTTCTACTCATTGAATGTGTTTATCTTGTGAGGAGGTGGATGCTACATCATGTCCATGGGGCAAGCGTCGATCTGAAGTATTGAAGTATTGCAAGGACTGGGTGCGATGAGGAGAATAAAGTGAAATGGACTTGGCCTTTTTAAGTTCTGGATGTGAAATGTTGTGCTTCATGAGGAAAAAACAAAAATGAAAACAGCAGCTGAGTGAGTCTGACCATAGCTGTCTAATTTTGCTTCAGGGTCAACCATAGCCTGCCACCAGACTTCCTAGGTTTTGTGCAAGTATTTACATTGCTACTTAGAACAAAATAGCACAGGCTGAAAAGTGGAATAGGCTCAGTAATTGGGTGGTGAAGGGAAAGAAATCTACAGGTTGCTTCCGCAAGTACTTTGTGATTCAAGAGGATTTATATAATTTGGTTTTTTACTGGGACCATATTGTACCAGGTACTGTAGAAGAATATTCCCAGTGGTTTGCGGTGTAATGTTAAGACAAAAATAAATGATTGACTATTAACTGGAACCACAGTAAAACAGTATAATCAGCTTGATTAGTTAGCTATATCTTTTCACATATTTTGGAGATAGGAGGAGACAGAAGGAAGATAATGGTTTTCTGCAGAAATATCCACCCTACCTCTGTGGGATATCGTTGGAGAAAGCTCATAGATTCTCACTTGAAAATGTACTGCTGTGGGTTAATCATGGATACTCTGCTATTCCTGTTCCTGCTGCAAAGCTGAGTGACAGCACACGGTGGAGGATGGGGAAGGGAAAACAAAGCAGGTAATGCTTGAAAAGGTGTTCCAGTAGAGAGGGCCTTTTTCAAAAAGACTTGTTAGGTTAGTCAGCTTGGCAACAGCATTCTGGAGAGTTCTGGATGAGGCAAGTTTGTCTTTCTCAAGGCCTGAGAAAGGATGTTGCAATTATCTATACAGTTATTGGTGACTACATTCTCCCTCATCACTCACTGATGTTTTCCGTAAGACTTCTACCATCAGAGCATAACAGTATTTTTTGGGCTGTAATGATTATGAAAACTGTTCAGCAGGGTGTATGAGTAAGAGTGCCTGGCACAGCACATGTATGTTATAGATCACAGGATAACTACCTTCTTGTACAGCTCCCTTTTCTCCATCAGTAATCACTCTGTCTTGAGGAATGGAAGCCTCTATTTGTCAGTGGCAGCAGAACCTGTCTCTGAGAACAAGTGATTGCAACACAGCAAAAACTGGATGCTAGAAGTGGTATTGATGACTCACCTGCTTCCAATTAATTACAGCCACCTTTAGTGAAGCCAGGGATCCTAGTGGACAAATGACGTTGCTGCCTCTTTTTTTTTGTTTGTTTTTCCCCGCTACTTACCCACTCACTGCAAGACTATAAGCTCCAGAAACGTCTTATGTGTAGTTTCTCCTCTTCAAAGCCAGCCCTGCTCTGTTTTTGCAAAGCAATGCCATCCCCAAACATGCCAGCTCCCTTTCAGCACTGCTGGACTGTCAGATTCCCTCGGTTTACAAGCTCTCCCTGCTATACCATGTTTTGTGATTCCTGTTTATCTGGTTTTCTTAAAATCTCCAAACCTGGTGTTAAATGCTGGCATTCCTGGCACCTCTTTCATGGTGGGTGAATGCTGAGGATGTCAAATTCCTAGCTGTCATCATTGCAGTAGTGCATTTGCTGCAAAAATCTAAAGCCTGTAAGGAGCTGGGAGTAAATGTATTCAAATGCACTGTTGTAAAAATCTATTTTTTAAGCTATTGTTGTAAATTCTGGGGGCCTGATTTCTTCATTGGTTTGGTAGGGTTTTTTCATCTCCTTATTCAGAAGTAAAGATACCCTATATGTTAGGGCAACGAGCACATTTCTGCATTATCTTACCAATTCCTTTTCTAGTATAGTACCACACCCCAGGTTTTATGTCCACTGATCTGAGAAGCCCCCCTGACTTGCTGATAAACAATTCCAACAGCCTGTGAAAAGTTTTTCTGGAGGAAGAGGAACTGAACAGCTTCTGTCAAGATCACTTTTAAGATTTTCAAAGAAGCGCCTTTGGATGAAGTTGTCGGAGTAGACTTGATCAGATGGGAAAAGAAGAAAACATGCAGCTGTGACAGTGTCATGTGTCACGGGAATGAGTATTGCATCATCTAAGGTTTCTGGAGGTGCAAGCACCCATAATTCTCCTTTCTTCCTTTCCAAGTGTGTATCACGTATGCAGCATCTATTTCAGGAAGACTATCTTCTGGGTTCACTTCTGTGTATGCTGTTGCTCGGAAGATCTATAGCTCAAATCTATTGCCTTTTGCAGATTGGTTTTGAGGCATGTCCTCTTTATCCAAAGAGGACAAAACAAACCAAAAAAACAAACTGAAATTTCTTTCTTGGACAAGCATCAGAAATGAATTATGCTCAGCTCCAATGAATAACCAGAATTAGTGTGGGGATTAAATTGGCCATTAATGCTGTACCTTTTCTTTCCTAGACCATGCAGGCATAATTTTTTCCATGAAACTTGTTTTAAATTCTTTAGTGCTGTAAGTATGGCTTTGAGGGGAAAAGTTTTTTTCAGCATTTCAGTGTATTTGCTGCATGACTGATGCAGCCTGATACGACTTATCACAACATGACTTGTCATCAGAAAAAAGCTGAGAAAACAAAAGTGAGTTCCTTGAAGCTGATGTAGAGAAAACCAGTGTTAAGGGCAGAGCAAGAAAAATGCATGCTTTTAAAAATGGCTTCTCTCTTCTCCTCATATTCTCTTTCTACTTGAAAAAAAAGGAAGCTGTCTAACAGAAACATGGCAAGTAGTAAACTTAAATAAGATCCTGGATTTGGAGGTTGTTTTCTACTGATCAGGCAAAAAAAAAATAGAGGATATTGCTTTGTCTATTTCGGGGAGGGAGGGCATTAATCTCTTAATAGGGAAGGAAGGCTAATAATTAGCAAAGTAGCTGTGAAAGCTGTAGATTTTAAATGTTGTTATGGTCAGAGTGGTCAGTTGCAATAATTTGAAGACTGGAAGCAGTCATTTGCAATAGCCTAGTCTTCCAAGATTTTATTATTAGCACTGAATTTTTAGTTTTTATTATTGATTTTCTAAGTTTCTGTTCTTATGGCTGCTCTCCAACTTACAAACTTTGTGAAAGTGAAAAATAAGGCACAAATCAGAATATGTTCTCTGTAGTCAGATAGAAGTATTTGATCATTTTATACATATTTTAGCATGTAAATACACTGAGGAACATAAGTAGTTTACTGAGGTTGTACTGCTAAGCTCTTGTATGGCAAAATGCGAAGACAGTGATAAAAGGATCGCTAACTGGTGTCTATAATGAGTTGGATTCTGTATTTAACTTGGTAACAGTGAGTTTATCTGAATACTAATTATACTGGAAACATTTAGAGCATTTTTGAAGTTATTTCAAGGCCTTCCAAGTGTTTAAGGAGAGAAACTTTAATGCAGTCATAACATATGGCATCTGTTTTCATGTTCCAAAATGTAGCCTGTGCCCTAGTCCTTAGTATTCAGTGTAATTTTCGCTGTCTTTTTTTTTTTTTTCTTTTCCTGCTTTTAATGTCACAATCAGAAGCAGGAACTAAGGTAAGATTCTAGTACAAGGGACCGCTAATGGTAGACTGATATGTAACAGCATGACTTCAAAGTGATTGCTTTATTATTCTAGCAAGCTCCTTTCAGTTCAGGACAGAACAGAGAGTATGAGGAGAGACACAGTGAGTTTCCAAGTCTACCAGCATGAAAAAAGCAAACTGCTGGAAAGGAGACCTAAAAAGATGTAGTGTGAAATCAATAACCAACAGTATTATATTCTGGCATACAGTCTTACTTTGTGGATCATACAGTGTGAATATATAAAATTTATATTTTCAATATATAAATTATAAAGGGACAATGGACACAGGGGACAAATGAGCAGTTTTTATCCAGATGACCTCTAGCAGACCCTTCCAGCCTGAACCATTGTGTCATTCTGTGATTGCATTAACATTTGTGGTCATTGGATCCTGAAAGAAGTTAATATTTGAAATGAAATTTTCTTTGAGTTTTTTTTTTTTATTTTTAAAAATTCATGTGCTTGAACGTTACTAGCAAGAATTTAAAAAGAAAAATTATTTTTATTAGATATCACTCACCAGCATTTTCTAATTATATGTTTAACTGTAAAGTGTGTAATCGTATAATATTTCTTAGTTGCCATTCAATTACAGAGGAAGAACAGCAGGAAAAGTGAGACATACCTTACCATACATATTGGTAAGGTATATTATACCAAAATATATTAGAAATATTTTTCAGTTCAATTCCCTTTTTGTGCTGCAATTTAAATATGTTATTTACTAGTTAGGAAAATTAAAAGAAATTGGCTTAATATTATTTTATAATCCTTTCTCAAATCAAAGTGACTTAATATCCTAAAGGGCATGTGACTCATCAGGAAAAGTTGTCACCTCTTTCAATGGATGCGATTCTTGTTCTGTAAGGATATCTTTTGTTAGTGAAAGCTGCCAGCTGCTTACCATTTTTTAAGGAGTTCTAATGCATTATTGGCTAATAATTGCCTTGAAGATTTAAATAGATTCAGAGTTATTAAGGATAAATCTCAGACTGATATTACAGATCAGTCCTTTGATGTACATACTGCAAGTGCTGAATGTCAACTCTAGAAATCTTACTGAATTGTATAAAACAGGATGCATTTGGGTTAACGTTTAGCCAATCTTCTGTAAATGACATGGAAAATGTACTTAAGTCAAATTTAGGTATAAGGTGTTATTGTCAATAACTTTTGAATTGGGAAGGTGAAACAAATTTTAATACCAATGTCATGTGGGTGTATTTTTTCATTGCTTATTAGAAGCCTGGAGAGAAGTCTTCTACTATGGAGGTATCAGAGCATGCTAAAAAAGTCCCACTGATTTGTTTATATTTCCAGTATTATAGTAGAGTTTTGGGTGGTTTTTTTGAACCTGGAAGATATGTTTTATTTTGGCTGTGTTGTTGCTTTTTTGGTAGCTGGCAGCTGAGAAAGTTCAGGCAGTTACTCTTCACCCGTATGAACATGTTCCTTTCTGAGCTCTCTATGACTTCTCAGCGTGGTTGTAGCCAGCTTAATTTGGTTCTGTGAAATAAGCATCAGCAAGCTGTCAAGCCAGTGACTCCTGAAGAAAAATACCTTTAAAAACCCTATTAAAAAACATAAACCTATAAAAAAGTGTCACCTAGAAATATTTATTTTTCAAGTATTTTGAAGTGTGATTGTTCTTTTTCAGATTGTGTTTTGGCTCTGTGCAAAATATATGTGTGGAAAATGGCTTTTTTTCCCCCAAAGGTTTCATCTAGCTTGAGGTGGGGATAGAAAAAGAAAGGGGAAATGGAAGAACATGACTAAAATGCAAACACAGCTTTGAAAACAACTTTAGTGGTTTTACTGGTCCTAGTGTTTTTGCAGAGGTAAGCTTCCCTTTCCTTGTCTGGAGTTAATACTTGTTATCACATGGGTGGCATCTCATTTCCTCAGTTACCCTTCCTCCCATCTTTCTTGCAAGTGGAGAAGAAACATTTGTTCAGGAAATACTTTTCAGCTTGCCCGAGTGGTTTGACAATTTTAATATTGTAACAAGTACTGTTCGAAAGCTCAGTTTAGGCACCATCTGCAATTATATAGTTTATTTTCAGACACTGTAGATAAATACTCATAGAAGCTACCTATCTTACTCATTTAAACTACCATCTTAGGCTTATCACTTTCTTATTTCCATCCTTGTTTTCTTTTATGTCTGCATATCAATTGGGCAGTTTGGGAAATGTAAGATCTCTTGGGAGCGCTTAACCAATTTCTTGAGTGCAACCTTCTTTTTTTTAACATGACTGACAGTGCTGAGTAACATCATTGTTTTTTTTTTTTCTTTATGGGATTGCTGAATCCACCTCTGGTCTATTGAGATGACTGAGCCCTATCAGTTGCAAGTTCCTGTAATGATTATGCAAACGTATTGGTGATCACCGAGTTCCCTTTTTCTGTTAAAATGTCATCAATTTTTTCTCTGCTAAATTTCATTGAAATACATTAGAAAGCGAAGTCTGAAAAATGTTCTACTTCTCCATTACTCAATAAAAACTGAAGTATTGACTTGGTTGAAAGCATTTATCTTGAGGCAGAGATGTCCTTATGCAGGTACCCTTAACAATCCAAGAGCGAGACCTCCAGACTCACAATATCCAAGGTAATTAGGCCTAAAGAAACAGTGTTATTAGAGAGGAGGAGAAAAAGGAATCCGTTTGGAGTATTTTCTGTAATCCTCAAATACAAAGCTACAGCCTTCCACAGAGCATTGAATATGAATCCTGGCTATGTTTTCCGGCTCTCCCTATGGGACTCGGTGAGTTAGGTAGCTGTAGAATGTATTTCTTCTGCATCTCATGTGTGTTGGCTAAGCTTAGCTGATGAACAGCACGGCCTGATGTTCCTAAAAATAGTATTGAGGTTTTCCAGGAATTAAGTTCTCCCATCCATACATAGGGAACTGCCTGTTTACTACTGGAGAAGATGTTGGATCAGGCTGGTGTTCCTGAGGCTACCCTCTGCCTGTTACCTGCCTAGCTTGGCAGTGCCCTTCAACAGCCCTAGTGGAGTTTGTTCATTTGGAAGGTGTGCGACAATACACCCAATCTGTAGGAAGTTGCATAGGGGGCTTCCCACGTGGAATTTCTGCCTTGCAAATTAAAGAGAAAAGCAGACAAGCAGACAGACCGTGCACAAAATATGTCCCGGTGGGTTCCCAGGTCTCCTGGGTTCCCTGCATGTTTCTCAACACAGCTGCAGCCATTATCGTTTTGCATCTTTACAGTGTAAGTGGCTTTGGCACAAATACTCCAAACATTACAAAACATGCACGTAAGTAGGTTCTGCTTGCATTCAGTTTGCTCCCTGGGCCAGCCAGAGCACTTTGGAAGAGTTTACCCAAAAATGCTGCTCTTCATAGAGCTCCTCATTTGCTTGGAAGTCCTGAGAACCACTTCCTGCTCAGGTCTAATGTTGAGTTATAAACTAAGGAGGAGTGTCTTGTGTTATTCATGAAGTGCTGTTTTGGGGGAGAGGTTGATTCTTTAGCAAATGAAGTAGAATGAAAATGACAAAAAATCCAGTTATCACTGATTCTTTAATTCAGATGTTATAGAGTATGTGTGAGCATGATAATGGTGAAGGAAAATTTGCTTATGCATATATTTCTCTTTCACAAATATGACTAGAGGCAGGTTAGCAAATACAGACTGAAGGACATCTGTCTGTGCTATCCATGTGTGCCTTACTATTTAATCTCTTTGCAGAGTATTGCAGGTGTTCAGTGCTTGATTTAGAAGGTTAGAGACGAAAAGGATAGGAGCAATAATTAAAAAGGATTTATTTTCTGAACATTGTTTTTATTTATTCATTTCCTTCCCTTGACATTATGTCAAGGATGCTGAATGCTTTCAGATTCCTATTAAGTAAAAGGGAGGCATCTTCCAGATGCTCAGTATTTCTCAATGTGTGATTTGCCTTCCTTTTTTTTAATCATTTATGATGGTGACAGTTTCTGAGATGGAAATGCTAATAGTAATTTTGGAAAAGAAATTATTTTTCCTTAGGTTAATAAGCATTTTAGGAGTGAATGTTGGCAGCATTTCACCAAAAGTATTGAGAAAAAAAAAGTTGTTTTAATTCCTGAGTGTCTGGAGACTGGTTTTGTTGTGGGGTATTTTCTTTTAAGGTTTGGGAAATTTGAGATGGCTTTCAGTGAGTTGCCTTTATCTTAGCAAAACCTATTTGTTCTTTAAAAAAATAAAATAAACAAAATAAACTTGCTCATCTTAGTTCAGAGAATGACATTTACCTTAATTAGATGTCAAAACATGTAAAACTACAGAACCCAAGTAAAGTAACCTTTTACGCCCTCCCTTCCATATTCTTTTCTTTGAACATGAAAAATAAAATTCACAGATATTTTAATTCAGAAATGTTCTGAAGTCTATATAGTCTGCTTGCAAATCCTTCTTCTTTTTGTAGAGTTCACACTAGAGGGAAGAACTGAGGGGCTCCATTGGTCCCGAAGGCTGTCTTTGGGCCTGGGTGGTAGGAATGACTTAATTTAGGGACTAATTTCCCACTTGCCTGTTGGCTGCATGTTGAAGATGAAACAAGAAGTGTCTCAACAGAGAGGCTTCCTGAATGAAAAGGCATTCTTCTTATTAATCCCTGACTTTACCTTAGCTGTCCATTAGGTGCCCACCAAGCAGCTCTATCATTTTCCTTTCTCAACAGAGCAGGGGGAGAAAATACAACAAAAAGTTTGTGGATCGAGGTAAGGACAGGAAGATCACTCAGCAATTACCATAATGGGCAAAACAGGATGACTTAGGGAAAATTATTTTAATTTTTTGCCAATTAATAACAGTGAGTAATAAAAGCAAAACTGAACGCACCTTCCACCTGGCTCTTCTTCCCATGCTTAACTTCATGGCTGACTCTTCTGCCACCTGCCTGCAAGTGGTGCAGGTGGAAGGGGAGGTGGGATCAGTTCATAATACTTTGTCTCTGCTCCTCCTTCCTCCTCGTGCTTTTCCCGTGCTCCATTGTTAGGTCCTACCCACAGGGTGCAGTTCTTCAAGAACTGCTCCAGTGTGGGTCCTTTCCATAGGGTGCAGTTCTCTTCAGGAGCAGACTGCTCCAGCGTGGGTCCCCCATGGGATCATAGGTCCTTCCAGAAAATGTGCTCCTGTGTGGGTTCTTCACAGGGTCACAGCTTCCTTTGGGGCACATCCACCTGCCCCGTCATGGTGTCCTCCAGGAGTTGCAGGGTGGGTATCTGCTCTTGTGTGGTCCTCCATGGGCTGGAGGCATGAAGCCTCCATGCTTCACCTGGTTGTCTTCTTGAACTGCAGAGGAATCTCTGCTCGAGGGCCTGGAGCACCTCCTCCCCCTCCTTCTTCATCAACATTGATGTCTGCAGGGCTGTTTCTCTCACGTTTTCATACTCTTCCCTCCCAGCTGCTGTTGCACTGTTTTTTACCCCTTCTTAAATACGTTATCACAGAGGTGCTGCCAACACTGCTGATGGGCTCAGCTTTGGCCAGTGGTGGGTCTGTCTTGGAGCCAGCTGGAATTGGCTCTTTCTGACTTGGGGGCAACTTCTGGTGTGTGATCACAGAAGCCTTCCCCGCAGCACCCCTGCTATCAAAACCTTATCATGTAAACCCAATACACTGACAAAATACATCACAAAAGTAATGAAGCTTCCTTTTTGGTAACCAGTCAGTTTTTTAGAGCATCCTTTACACTGTGGCTCAGTGGAGAAGTAAACATTGTGGTTCATGGTATGAGAGCAAAATTCTACTTTAGAAAATACTACTGTATATGCCAATTAGATACTAAAATGTTCCTTTGTCCTTTTTTTTTTGGTCTCATTTTAAAAGTTTATTCTGAAAGACTATTGTGTTAAAGTAACCTCACAATTCAGTTTTCTGTCTTGCAAATCATAGAATCATAGAATGGTTAGAGTTGGAAGGGGCCTTAAAGATCATCAAGTTCCAACCCCCCTGCCATGGGCAGGGACACCTCCCACTAGAGCAGGTTGCTCAAAGCCCCATTCAGCCTGGCCTTGAAAACTTCTAGGGATGGGGCATCCACGACTTCCCTGGGCAACCTGTTCCAGTGCTTCACCACTCTCACAGTAAAGGATTTCTTTCTGGTATCTAATCTAAATCTCCCCTCTTCCAATTTAAAACCATTACCCCTTGTCCTGTCACTACACTTCCTGACAGAGTGCCTGTCCGGCTCTCCTGTAGGCTCTTTTCAGATATTTGAAGGCTGCTGTGAGGTCTCCCAAGTGCCTTCTCTTCTCCAGGCTGAACAACCCCAGCTCTCTCAGCCTGTCTTCATAGGAGAGGTGCTCCATCCCTCTGATCATCCCCGTGGCCCTCTTCTGGACCCTTTCTAACAGTTCCATATCCTTTCTGTGTTGAGGGCTCCAGAGCTGAACACAGTACTCCAGGTGGGGTCTCACGAGTGCAGAGTAGAGGGGTAGAATCCCCCCTGTCTACCTGCTGGCCACACTTCTCTTGATGCAGCCCAGGATGTGATTGGCTCTCTGGGCTGCCAGCACGCACTGCTGGCTCATGTTGAGCTTCTCATCCATGAGCACTCCCAAGTCCTTCTCCTCAGGGCTGCTTTCCAGCCATTCTCTGCTCAACCTGTATTTGTGCCTGGGGTTGCCATGTCCCAGGTGCAGGACCCCGCACTTGGCTTGGTTGAACTTCATGCAGTTTGCACAAGCCCACTTCTCAAGCCTGTCCAGGTCCCTCTGGATGGCATCCCTTCCCTCCAGCGTATCAACTGCACCACTGAGCTTGATGTCATTGGCAAACTTGCTGAGGGTGCACTCTATCCCACTGTCCATGTCACCGACAATATGTTGAACAGCACTGGTCCCAGTATGAATCTCTGAGGAACACCACTCATCACTGGCTGCCAATTGGACATTGAGCCGTTGACCACAACCCTTGAGTGCTGCCATCCAGCCAGTTCCTTATCCACCGGATGGTCCATTCATTGAATCCATGACTTTCCAATTTTGTGACCAGGATGTCATGTGAATTTTGTGACAGTGTCAAAAGCTTTGCATAAGTCCAAGTAGATGACTTGGTCATCTGTTGCTCTGCCCTTGTCCACTGAGTTTGTGGCAGTATTGTAATAGGCCACCAAATTTTTCAGGCACGATTTGCCCTTGGTGAAGCCATGTTGGCTGTCTCCAATCACCTCCTTATTTTCCATGTGCCTTAGAGATTCCAGAAGGATCTGCTCCCTGATCTTGCCAGGCACAGAGGTAAGACTGACTGGCCTATAGTTCCCTGGGTCTTCTTTTTTTTCATTTTTTTGTATATCAGGGTTATCTTCCCCTTTTTCCAGTCTGCGGAACTTCACCAGATTGCCATGATTTCTCAAATATGATGGAAGGTGGTTTAGCAACTTTGTCCACCAGCTCCCTCAGGACCCGTGGATGGATTTCATCGGGTCCCATGAACTTAGGCACCTTCAGGTTCCTTAAGAGGTCTCGAACGTGATCTTTTTGTACTGTGGGCGGTTCTTCGTTCGCAGAGCGCCTGTTTTTGCCTTCTGTGACTTGGGCAGTGCGGTCAGTGAGGACTGAGGCAAATAAGTTGTTCAGTACCTCATCGTTATGCATATCCTGGGCGGCCAGGTCTCCCATTTCCTTCTGGAGAGGGCCTACAACTTCCCTAGTCTTGCCTTTATCCCTGACATATCTATAGAAGTTTTTCTTACTGTCTTTGATGTCCCTGGCTAGATTTAGTTCTGCCTGGGCTTTCGCTTGCCTGATCTGGTTCCTGGCCACTCAGACAGTTTCTCTATATTCTGCCCAGTCTACCTGCTTCCACACTATGTAGGCTTCCTTTTTGGTCCTGAACTTGTCCAACAGTTCCTTGTTCATCCACACAGGCCTGCTGGCTATTTTGCCTGACTTCTTTTTTGAGGTGCACCTCTCCTGAGCTTGGAGGAGGCAATCCTTGAATACCAACCAGCTTTCTTGGGCCCCTCTCCCCTCCAGTTCTTTTTCGCACGCTACCCTGCCAATCAGATCTCTGGAGACCAAAGTCTGCTCTTCTGAAGTCCAGGGTAGTGAGCCTGCTGCACACCCTCCTTGCTGCCCTATGAGTCTTGAATTCTACCATTTCGTGATCACTGCAGCCAAGGCTACCCTTGAACTTGACATTCCCCACCAGCCCCTCCTTGTGGTAAAGACAAGGTCCAGCATGGCTCCTTTCCTCGTTGGCTCCTCGATCATTTGAAGAAGAAAGTTATCGTCAACGCATTCCAAGAACTTCCTGGATTTCATATGCCCTGCTGTGTTGTCCTTCCAACAGATATCAGGGTGGTTGAACTCCCCCATGAGGACCAGGGTGTGCGAGCGCGATGTTGCTCCTGTCTGTGTATAGAGGGCCACATCCTCACTGTCACTCTGATCTGGTGGTCCGTAGCAGACTCCTACTGTAAGATCACCTGCCCCTGTGCTCCCTGTAATCCTTACCCATAAGCTCTCTATTGGGTCTTCATCCATCCCCAGGTGGATCTTCACACACTCCAGCTGGTTGTTGACATAGAGGGCAACACCCCTTCCCCATCTTCCCATCCTGTCCTTCCTGAAGAGTTTGTAACCCTCCATTCCAACATTCCAGTCATAAGAGCCATCCCACCACATCTTGGTAATGGCAATAAGGTCATAGCCCTGGAGGCGTGCGCACATCTCTAACTCCTCTTGCTTGTTCCCCATGCTGCGTGCATTTGTGTAAAGGCACTTCAGCTGGGCACCCAATGGGGCTGACTTACTGGCTGGAATGGCTCCATTTCCTTCGTTTTCCTCTTCAGGTGTGAAATGAAATAAATGAGGTGTAATTTGGTACATTTTAGTTGTTTGGCAAGGAGGGCACTAGGGCTCTCAAATCTGGGAGCTTGTTAAATAATTTTTAACACTTTTGACACTAGGTAATTAACATTTTGGTGGAGAAAAACCCTTCTGCGGACTAGTAAACTGTCAGTATATATGTTAATGGAAGTTTAAAGCCATGACAATCCCTGTGAATTCCAGTACAGAAAAGGCTGTGTGAGAGGTTGATACATCTTCCTTACACAACTTGTTTGTGGAGTGCATCTGCTGAATGCTAGGACATCATTGAGTGGGTATGTGCAAGAATGGTCTGTGCGCTCCAGTAAGTAGAGGAGTTGTCTTGTCGTTTAGCCAAACTAATGAGATTTTTAATGACCGACCCCTTTTTCTCTTCTCATACAAAAACACTAACATGGTTAGTTTCCAGCCATTTTCAGATTTCAGTTGGATCTAGCAGCAATATTTAGCTAGCTTTATATATAGCAAAACTGCAGCTGTGTTAAGCAAAGAAAAGTTAGTGCAAATATAGGTGGGAAAGGTTATAGTGAATTTTTAAGAGAGGGGGAGAAAGTAAAATGTCCTGGGAGAAAAGAGGAAACTATTTTGCAGTTTGATAGCAGTGCACATTCTAGAGGATCCTACAAAGTCTTTCATGGAGTGCTTTTTGTGGGAAGCCCTGGGACTCGTCTGTGGTGGAAGTGTCATTCATTCTGGACCACCCATTGTAAGCAATGCAATATTTCCCCTTCTGTTTTTCTCTATTTCAAGATGCGAAGTCAGGAGGGAGGAAGTTAGTAGTCAAACTGCAGGTTATTAAAAGATATTTTTAATAGGTGACAGGACTTTATTTTTTTGTTTGTTTTTAGTTGGTTGGTTGTTTTTTTTTCATAACATGCATATCCTGATTAGAAAGTAACCATAAGTAGCATTCACTGTTGTAGCATGCTTGCTTCACACTCTGCTTCTTTGGCCAATGTTGTTCTCTCTTAGCTCTAAAACGGGTACAGACTTCATAATTGCACTTTTTCTCTTTTCTTTTCTTTTCTTTTCTTTTCTTTTCTTTTCTTTTCTTTTCTTTTCTNATTTGTCTTTCCCCAGATGGTTCCCTTTATACCTTTTTGGTATGCTCAGGCAGATATCTGAATGGATTACCCATGCCACGGCTTGAGCGTGAGATTGATTTAGGGACAGAAAGTGGGTCATGTCAGGCTAGCCTGAAAATTATAGTAAGGATTTAGATGACCTGCTTTACCCAGTGTTTTGTTTCGAATGTGATTTACTAAAATAATTTTTAAAATAGATACTACTCAATTTCACCTTTTCTCTAAATGATACCTTTGCCAAGACAAGTATCAATTTAGATGAATATTAATATGTATCACCCCCAGTTCATTAAGGAGGCAATTCAGGTATCAATTTAGATGAATATTAATATGTATCACCCCCAGTTCATTAAGGAGGCAATTCAGGTATCTTTTCAAATTTTAGAGTCATTCTCTTACTTTAGTGGCTATTGTTTAATATGTGTATTAGAGACAGATATGTGTATTTTCTACCTTCAGCAGAAAAAAGTTCTTGTCCACTTCCAAATATAACTGTTTTTATCTGGGACAGCAGTGGTGGCACACACGGTAGCACAGCAGTTACACAACCTAGCACAGCAGATAGGCTTACAGCTGTAGCTTGCAGAGGAGACCTTCTGCCTTTACCAATAGTAGAGTTCCTAAATTCTATCATTAATTACTTTTCCATATTTACTCTAAATATCAAAAAGTATGGTTTGCACTTATTACACAAAAATAATCATAAATGAAGCCTCAGTGAACAGAATTGCCCGTGTAATGTATATGGAATATATGATTTGTATAATCACTCCGTATATGTAGACATGATATTGACTTGTAATATCAATTAGTGCTGATTTACAAGACTTTGTCTCAGAGATGTTATACAAACAAAACTATTAGATAAATGCTTAGAATATGTTAGTCATTGATAATTTTTATACTTGTATAAAATCTACATAAAATTTACTCAGGTAAAATCTTAATATCATGTCACATAATTATATGTGCACACATATGCATAAAGCATTAAGTTATGCCTGAAATAATTGTATTTCCTTAGCTTGTTAGTTTTCTTCTTCTTCTCGTCAGAAAGAAACTTGTGCAAATAATTTGTTTGTAATTACACTGAGGCATAAAACTAAGTTGAGTGTGCACTCCCTAAGCACCTAAAGTCCACCAGAAAAAGGAGAGTATGTTTATGCATCTTATGAGCTGTATATGCAGGCTGTGAGGTTCAAAATACTAACACGATATAATAGAAAACAGTTACTAATACATAGCTATACTAGAGTGCATTACATGACTATAAACCCTTCAGCTTCTCAGAGTTGGATCAGTCAGGGAATTTCTGTCATGTAGGTTCATGCAAACGTCTCAGAAGAGTGAATAAAGTGCTTGCTCTGTCATTTGCTTTGCACTTTAAAAAAAACCAACAGTTAACAAGAATGACAGCATTTTTAAAATATTGATTTCGGTTTAGGTGAAAGGCAGGAGGTCGCTGTCAACCTGTCTGTGCTTAAACTGAATATAAAAGAAGGTATTTGAGACTCAGATGTTTTGAGAATTAACAGTGCACCGATGCTGGTTCCCTTATTTTTCTGCTCCGCAAAATGTAATATAAATTCTGTTTGTATTTGATAATAGGGAGTTGTGACCTTTAGAAAACCTGAGTTCAAGAAGCATGAAAGCTAGTATTAAAAGTGGAAAGTTTGCTGCAAATACAGGAAGAAAGGCATACACTTTGAAAGCTGATGTTTACATAAAAAAAGCAAAATGTTTTGCTGATGTTTATATGATAATTAATTAACATCATGCCAGAGGTAATCATAATTCAAATGTCTTGTACGTTTCCTTTCCAATTGCTGTATTCTGTTCTTTTTAGCACTTGGTGACTTTCATCTAGCCAACACCCTTTCTGAAGATATTTTTGGTGCTATACTTGATGAGAATAGATCTGTCTTTTTTGTAGAATCTCCTTTAGATTTGTATTTTTTTTCCTTTTCCACACCTCTACAAAGACATTCTATAAATTTTCTCAAGACCAAGCCAATAGCCTTGTAAGACTTTTTTTTCTTTAATTTTTGAAGCATGTTGTGACACACTAGATGTAATCTGAAGTGTACGAAAGTAGAGCAGATTTAGGGAGAGCAATGGCATGCAATCAGGTCTTTCTTGACATTAACACATTGTACTGCAAAATGAAGTGCAGTGCGGAGATTTCTGGGGCAGTGAAAACTCTATATTGTTGTAAACCTCAGTTGAGTACCACAGGAAAAGTCTTCTGCCTAGACAATTCTCTTTATGTAATCATAAAATGCATCTGAATTTTATTTTATTTTATTTTATTTTATTTTATTTTATTTTTAAATTTGAAATGATGGGATCATGCTTTCAGAGGTTATGTACTATTTGGTAAACTGGAATGGTGCTTCACGCCACAGTGCTAAGTTTTTATTAAATGGGTAAAATAAAAACAGCCTGGGCATCACAGTATACGGTGGAAATCCATTATTTCTAAGGGAAGACATTGACATGGTTGTTCCTCCTACTGCTCAAGGCATGAAAAGATGTTAAGGAAGCTTTTGCTTCTTGTCAGCACTGAAATAGGAATCACAAATACAGCACAACTCCACTGGGGAAGAAGTTTGGGAGGTGCAAGTGCAAGGAGTTGTGCAGAGCAAGGTTAGCCACAGGGTCTGACCAGGCTGCTCAGGGTTTCGTCCTGTCAGGGCCTGAGAACCCCCAAGAATGCCCATCCCCTGAGCATCCTGTGCCACCACTCACCTGTCCTCCTGGTTTTCTCACAGCCAGTCCTAGCCTGTCATGTTCCGATTCCCACTAGTTGTCTATGTGGCCCACACTGTAAAGGAAAAACATAGTCTGGCAACAATAATGAAAATCCAGTATTTATATTACCAAACCCAGGCTATTACTAACTGGACCTAATGCGTTAAGTTTATTCAACAAAGGTGTGGTTTTTTGCATTGACATTCACTTCTGTGCATGTGCATCATTCTCTGGGATGATACTGATGATATAATTGCAATACTTACAGGGTCACTGTTTTCATGCAGTGAAAACATCACAGCTTGATCTGAGCATTAACTACATCTAGCAACAGGAGTTGACAATGCAAGCAGGATTCTTAGATGTGTTAAGAGGAAGTTTGAAACTAAAAAAATGTGAAAGTGGTAAGTTAGAAATTATTCATTTGGAACATCATGTCTAATTTTAGGCTTCTTTTTAAAGGGAAAAAATAACAGACTTAATAAGATCAGGTAAGACAGATTACAATGGCTACTGCATGGTGAGATTTACTGCATATGAAAGTGGAGATTACAAGTAAACAAAAAAAAATTAGGATTTGGGTGTTTATGAAAATGAATGGCTCCTTTTTCTTCTGTTGTATAAAGAAGTGAAATTATTATGGAATAGAATTATTTATCTGCACTCCTGGTCTGTACCAGCCTCTGCTGCAGTGGATCTCTGAGAAGTGGTTTACTGATAGGTATTTTTTTTTCCAATATTAACCTGTGTGACTAGTTGCTGAAGTTTAAAAGAACGAGGTTTATCAGTTTCTATGATACATGTAATAAACTGAAGACTCTTGAGGTACTCTGAAAAGTCAGGGTGCTCTAAAGAAGAATTTTCCTCTTCCGTTTGTCTGGAGTTCCTCAAAACCTGTATCAGAGAGCAGAGTACCGGGTGAAATAGTACGATCAAGTGTGGCAAGTGCACTGCTCTGTGGAAGGGTACTGTTATAGACATTAAATCTTTTTTGTACATTTTGACAACTGTGAAAGCACAAGTGTAGGTTTTAACCATTAGTCCAGTGTTGAACTAAGTGTCTCATGGTGGCCACTTCCTAGACTTGTCTGGGAATCCACTTCTGGGCTATTGCGTGTTTCTAAAAGCTGCGAAGTCTCTGAAGCAGCTCTGTGTGCTGCCTGTCCCTGCTGCAGCCCCTGGCTGTGCCCAGGTGCCTTTGCCTCTCACCTGCAGACCTGCCTGGTTGCCTCTTGCATAGTCCCGGGATAACCCATGGGCAGGGAGCTTGGGAGATTTCTCCCAGTAGGGTCAGCCACGGGGCCAAACCAGGTACCAGGCAGCCTGTGCCATCGCTTGTCTCTCCTCCCGGGTAATGGTTTCTTCACAGCCGGTCCCAGCCTCTCCTGTCCCTCACCCTCCTGCTGTGCCCCACTGAGAAGAGCCCAGCTTCCTGACAGCCCCTCATAGGCACTGGGGGTTGCTGTTAGGTGCCCCTGGAGCTACCTTTCCTCAGGCTGAACCAGCCCTGGTCCTCCAGCGTCTCCTCATAGGGTGAGAACTCCAGCTGCAACCATGTCCGTGGACCTCTACCGAGCTTGCTGTGGTTTGATTTTATTGATGTTTTGCTGATGGTGGGAGGCCCCAAACTGGACACAGTATCTAGATATGGTCTAATGAGTGCTGAGTAGAGGTGAGGAAATCTAGTCCTTTGATTTACTGGCCGTGCTTCTGTTCGTACATCCCAAGATGTGCCTGGCCTTTACTCTTTACTCTGATTAAAGCTTCAAATCCAAGCCACTGCTGAAGAACAGCTTTCCCTAGAGCTGCAAAGAAAAATTTACACTTCAGCTGCTCAAAGCAATGGATTTAGGCGTTAGATGTTTTACGTCATTTACCAGCACAGCATTATCTCTAGCTGATAAGAAAAACTATCATTGTGAAAATCATATATCCTAAATACACGTTCAAGATCATTGTTTCTATAAAAGCCTCTGAAGTCTATTGGAGTTTTGGGAGGCTGTCACTAGAAAGCTTCCCTGCAGCTTGAGTTATTGAAAGTATCAATAGAAAATAAAAAATTCAGATTTGGCAATCTTGCAACTTTCCAGCCTTTTTTGTGCTGATTTGTGCAACTTCTCTTCAATTTTTCCCTTTTGTGATTATTCAAGATCCTCTGCTTTCTGTAGCTGGGATTTTTGTTTGTTTGTTTTTAAAGCAGAAACTTGTGATTTCTGCTTTGGATGCTCTGACTTACAGCTGGTTAATTAGAAGGATGCAGTACCAGTGTCAGAGAGCTTAGTGACAAAAAAAGTGTAGAAGAAATATGCGGAGTGGCTGTAGCAGAGATCTGATAGGGAGCCAGAACTGCTGATGGGCCAAACCCACTTTTTTTTTAAACTCTCTGTCTAATGCCAAGAGACGCTGAATAAAATATCTCAGTAAACTACTAAATCCATAAGAGCTGATTGAGAAATTACTATTTCTGTGCTTCAAAAGCTAGCAATAAAAATGCTACGATAGCCTTTGCTGTCTTAGTTGTTCATTTGAATCTTTAAGATGTTTCTGTGGTGGTTTTTGTGGTTTTTCTTCTGAATACTAAGGTCTTTCCTCTGAATATTAAATACTAATATATTTAAATTGTTGAGTGTTTATTCTGATACAGGTGACTACCTCTTCTGTAGTTCTTGGAGGATAATAGCAGTCATTACATACACTAGATTTTTATATGTTCAAAGATTTTTAGAGTCATTAATTAAACAGATAACAGAACCCTTGTTGGGGTTGGATTCAAAGAATAAGTTAAATGCAAGGTTTAAAAATAAAAAATTGAAATATAGTATTGCAGTATTGGCAAATTATAGTGGTTTCATTTTTCTTCTGTTGACTAGAGACTTTACAGCTATGACAGGTTCACTAGTTTTGATTTAGTTTCCAGAGGTAAAATTGAAATCTTGAACAATTTAGCATGCAGAGGGTATTCTAAATTTAGGCTGCCAGAACTACCATCTCAAACTACCTTTTGTTATTCATTTTATTGATATTAAGATCAAAGAGGTGCACTATTATGAATGTTACAGTAATTCACATTAAAGAAACACGAATGTGTATTTTAATATAATTTTATATGTAATGCAGTCACCTCTCACATCTTGTGTTAGCATTCCCAGATATTGTAGAAAATGCAACATTATTTAAATGCAGGTTGGTGTTTGGTCTGCTTGGCATTTGTTTGAAGGCAACACATGTTTGTTACATGTTTATAAACTAGTTTCAGAATTTCCATGTTCCATCTTCATATGCAGTATCCATTTCAGTATTTCCATATTTTTCAACTTCATTATGAATTTTAAACCAGGAAGGTGAAGTGTTGAATTTTTTTTTAATGTAGTGAAAGATAACCTGAATGCATTTCTGTATACTGGAGAAGGCTGCTCTTGAGTAATTTGCAGGTAATTTTCATGTTTGTGTCTGCTTTAAGTAAGAACAAACAAGCATATTGTATTTTAAAATTGCTAAATACACATATTTCTAGCAACAGCTGTTCATATGGATAATTTATACTCAGTTTGGAGGGGGACAGTGATGCATAAAGTGTGGTCATATCACATTGCAGTATTATCTTTTATGAAAATGTTTCATTTACAAAATAGAACATATTGGGTATTTTGAAGCTCTGATGCTCTTCCTGTGTTGGTAATCCTGATTAAAGCAACATAAGTAGGAATTGACACAGGCTGGTGTAGTCCATAATTCCAGTAGTCTGTGGTTAAAGTCCCCAAGATGTGCACATTGGTGTGAAGGAATTTAGTAGTTGAACCATCATGTTACTGCTCTGCTGATAGATTTTATTTTGTCAGTTTCTGCTAAGCCTCTCTTTTGTGTCCATAGGGGAAAACATTTTACAGGATGATTGAAAAATTACTGTTTATAAGCAAAGCCTCTGTTAGTAACTGAAAAAAAAACAACCCCAAACATAAGTAATCTCTTTGCTATTTTGCAACCATTAAATTAAGTGTATATTATCTGTTAAGAAATATATTCGATTTTGCAAGAAATAAGGCTTTTATAGTGATTAATAGACTAACAAAAATAATTGCCAAACAGCTATTAAGATAACCTCAAACTGTTGCAGTACCTAAGCAAAACAAAATAAGGGGAGGACTGTGTGAAAGTATAATTTTGTTATTATTTGTAATCCCTGTAACTTTAGAGAAGCTAGGTTTTGATGGCACATGGTTTAAATGTAAACCACAGGATTTACTCCTGTAATTAGCGGATTGCATGTCTAAGTTAGATAATGCAACTGATAACTGAATGTAAGTGTGTAACTGATTATAGGTGCTGTTTGGAAAAAAAGTCTTAAGTGCTGCCATTTATGGTCATCATGTCTTGCAGATACAATATTCAAAAGATATTTCAAATACTAATTGCCCTAAATGATACAGTAGGAGATAGTTGCTGAGTTATTTGAAAATGTCAGGCATGCATTAGCATACATGGCTCTTTTAAGGCAACATTGTGACAATTTCAATCTTAAGATTTGAGTTCCTTGGGCAGTTTAAAGAAAAAAAAAAAACACTTGAAAAAAATCAGATGGATTGATTAAATCTCTGTTTATGGCCTTATCTTTGTCATGTACTTGGAACAAGTATATAAGTATCACTTTGTGATCCTTGTAAAACAAGAAACTTCATGACTGAAATCTGAAGTGCATCTGTCACAGACGGCAAACCTTGAGAAATATTTTGGTATAGTAGACACAAAGATTCAGAGAAGATATGGTGGGAGGTTTTGACTAAACCTCTGTAATATATATTCACTAGTTATGGGAAAGTAGGAAGCTGTTTGATAAAAATGATGTGTTAGACGTAGGCAGTTCAGTGTTTTATATGTCAACATCCAAAGTCATAAAAGGCAAAACTGTGGTCTGCATGTTTTAGGCGCATCTGCTGATTCCGTGCTTTTACATGACTTCCTCGTACCTAGACATCTCAATAGCTTCAGTGTCTGAAAAAAACATCTGTGAGTTCTCAGATGTGGTGTAAATGTTGTCTGCAGCTGGTTGAGCGTGAGTTTTGCTGTGGATCAGCATCTAGATCAGCATCTGGATCAATATGTACACATATGTCTGAACAATGTGATTCGGGAATACTTCTGTTTTTCGAGGTCACGATGAGCATATTGACCATGTTTCAGTTCCCCAGCAGAGTGGGAACAGGGCACATGCAGCTCTGAGAGCCGTTGCCCCTGGGAAGGACACCTATGTGCATGGGACAGCCTGCTCTGGCTGTTGAGCGTATGTGGTGGGGAAGGGAAAAGAATCAGCATCTTCCAATTCCTTTATGAGTATCTGAACTGACAGAATATTGTTACACTTCCAGATATTTTCTGTGAAAATCACGAAGTGGTGTTAAGATGATTTGTGTTGCTGAATTAATAACTTAAATTGCTACTTAACTCACCCCTCTATTGATAAGAAAGTATTTACCAGTTTATTTATTTCCACAGAAACTTCTGTTGTATGAAATATGTACCCGTATTTTGGTGTTCGAGAAATAAAGGTAAGGTGACTGATGTGAAGTCATGAGTCTGTTCTTGGGTGACCTTGGCAAGATGATTCTATTGCAAAGACAAGATTTAGGTAGATTTCATGTCTCAGTTCTGCTCTTAGCTGTCTCCTTTCCATGAAACAGAAAAGCTCCTCTGAATGGTGCAAATTCTGCTCTGAATGGCAGACAGGCTTCCTGACTTTTTTCCATTCCATGGAGTTCCCAGAAATGAGTAATAGCACCAGGTATTTGAGTGAAAGAACTGAGAAATACATCCCCAGAACCCAGGAATTCAAATATCCTGTTCAGCTCAGAGTGTACTGAAGTTATAGTGAAGCTCCTGTGTCCACATAGTATACAAGGGCTTGGGAAAGCAGATCTAAAAGCCTATAGTAATTTAACTCAACCCATTCCCTGATCAAGAACTTCGTCATTTCACCATAGAGAATTTGTTTTTGGATAGGAGAACTGACCCGTTGCCCAGAAGAAGATGTAAAACAACATAAATTGCTTTGAGAACCTTTTCAGCTTCCACATGCTTATCTGATAGAGCCCTAGTATGAACAGATGCTCTAACAGATGTCATACTTCTCAGAACCAAGAAAGTTGATGATTTAAGGGTTTCTTGACTGGCAAATCTCTCTGCCAGAAGATGTAGAGCGTGTAATGCAATACTGTGTTAGCTGATTGCTGTTTATGCCCATCTAGATTCCACTTTCAGATAGGTCATTGCCAGCAAGTAGGTGATGGGCATAATTAAAAGGAGGCTAGAAGAAATGAAATGCACGAACACCGACACATACTTACTTGTTTCCTGATTTCAAGTCTTGAAGTATGGAGGGTAAAAAACATCTCAAAAACAAAATTAGGCCCAGGGTATGGACTCTGAAATTCCTAGCTGCAGCCAGGCATAGAGGTACTGCACAGCTTCCAAAAGCTCTGCATTCTCAGTGTGCAACCTAGATAGTCCTAATAGATCCTAATCCCAGCCTGCAGATGTGAATCTCAGTTGTGGTGAATGCCCTTCTTCTTTTGGGCTCCTCAGTATTGTTTGTGGTGCAGAGGTAATGGGGAAGATGACCTGTTCTGTCTGGTGTAACAACAGGGCATGGTCTTACTGAAACAGAGCACTGCTGGCAAGGAGGAAGCATAGTTTGTGGGAAGTGGGTTTTAAATGACTAATTTTCCTGCACTTGATTCTGCAGAACTGGATTGAAGGTCAGTAAGCAACTCTCCACCCTAGTGAAACTTCAGAAGAGGGCAAAACTCACAAGGGTGGGTTGCCACTGAAGTTAGGGTTTGACTTTTTTTTTTTTTTTTTCCCCCTCTCCCCTAAAATTGGAAAGTAGGTGTTTTGGCTTCATAAATTAAAAAGATCACAAGACTTAAAGAACCCATATTATATGATAACTGTATTTGTCCTGGTGCCTCACTTGCAGATCTGGCCCAGCACAGACCATAGGGGAACCAGTCAGTCCTGCTTTATTTTAACCAGTGGGGAAGGCTGCTATTTTCTGTTCTCTCAGCCGGTGGACAAGAAGCTGGAAAATGGGCTGTCAGCACATGAGAAATAACATTGTAATGGCCTTTTGTTTAATAGAGAGTTTGTGGGGAGTTCGCTGTGATGGGGAAGGGTCTCAGCCTGCTGTTTCACTCCATGAACTTGCTGATAAGGACAATCAATTCATCTGCTCCAGCAGATGTGCACAGTGGCCAGACAGATCTTTCCAACTGCAGGGAGGGTTGATTGAAAGGCAGTAAAAGTGATATGTAAGAGCATAATACTTGAAGGGAAAAATTCCTATTGAGCGACACCTAAAGGAGCAGAGGTAATGAATTTTATTTTGTATTTATTGAGGACAAAGGCACCAGCAGAGTGAAACTATGATTTACTGAATAAAGGGCAATTTTCTTTTGAGAGATGATTAACTTTGTTGATGGCATTTAGGACTAATGATGTAGATGTTCTAAAGCAAACAAACAAGCCCCCTTGATTCGTTTTTTGCAAACTTGAGTTCCTCATAAAATGTGTAAACTAGTTGTTTTAAAATGGTTAAAGCATGAACTGCTGGTTTAAGAAAAAAACTAAGTGAGAGTGGAGAACCTTTTCTGTTAGAATAAATGAGTAAGTATTTTGTGCTTGTCAGTGAACAAATGCAATGAACGTTTAAAGAAATGTCACCATGTTGTATCTTTGCACCTTTAACTGATTTCCATGAGTTTAATATAGATTTTTTTAATTGCTGCTTTCTCAAGGCAATTCTGTTTTTTAGTACAAGTACAGCGGGCATTAAAGTAAAACCAATCAATTTATTTAATTATAGCAGTCTATTACTTCTGTTCGTAAGAGCCTGAAAATCAGAGGATTTTTAAAAAAGAAATATCGTGGAATAAGAGAGTAACTTTACACATTTTCTGGTTGAAAAAAAATTTGGAATTTTAAAAATTACACACTGACCGCAGCCAGGCCGTGTGCTTGCTGTATTTTAAGAACTGCAATTCATTTGGGAGACAACTGGTAGGAATTCAGCTGCAGTAGCAAGGCATTTATTGCTAATAACTGAGCTATTTTTTCTGTGTTATTCTTCTACAGGGGGGTGTATATATATATATATACACACACAAGTATATATATGTATATATATGTAGAAGATTAAGTGTTTTTAATTAGTGCATTATATTTTACTAATGAATTATGAATATTAAACTGAGGTTAGCACTTTTTCTTGCAGGTATAAAATGCAGTTTTCTGTTAAAATTGGCAGCTGCCCTTTCTGTATAGCAGAACATTGTCGAAAAATTTTAGAGACTATTCATTGAGGGTCTCTTCCCCCTACAGAAGTAGAATATGGATAAGACTGGTGGGTGAGTTGCTGGCCAAACCCAAGCCGATCCTGCATCCCTAGCAGAGAATCAGCTGAACTGCAGCTCCATCAGGTGGTCACCGGCAGCACGGTTGGGTCTGAGAGCTGGGGCACAGTGCAGTGCTTCTATCAATGCACACCAAAACAGGACACCCAATAATCATGATGTGGAGAAGATGGTTGTACTATAAATCATAAATTGGATCAGCAAGTTAGAAAAAACGTTTTCTTGGGCTGTTTTTTAAATTTTTGCTAGGGTATCCTATTTAGTTTTGATTTTATCCTTAGAGACATCGTTTTTGCAAGCGAATGGCCAATATCTGTAGGTAAATCAAGTCTGTGCTGGAAATTCAGGCCATCTGCTTCCTGTGTGGAATTTTAACTTTACAACAAGTGAAACAGAAGTGTTTCCATCATTTGTTCAACACTATTCACAAAGGTCTGTCATGTTTTTCTACCTGTTTTTCTACCTGCTTTCTCATGGAAACCTTGATTTTCTTCATAATGCAAGGCCATTGAAATGCGTATTTATTTTTGCATTTGCTGAAAAGTCTAAATTTAATTTAAAAAAATAAAATGTTTAATCCTTCCCCTCTATCCCCAATCCTGGAAACCAACTTTCACAAAGCTAACGGAAGGAGGCAATTTCTAATCTTTATCAACTGCTGCAGTGTGATAATGGGCACAACTTCTGGAATAAGTGAGTTTATCCACATTTCACAGCCATTTTCAAAAACTGTAGGCTTTTTGTATCCCTTCTTGCCAGCTTCCAGTGTGTGTGTTCAGGTGCAGAGTAGTTAAGAATATAAATTGTGTAGAGTAAATATTAAAGGGAAAGGAGAATGTCAGTGTGAAGGCATTTGCTAGTGCTTCATTAAAGCCCTTCCTAGTTCTAAAACTTGAACATCTAGGGAAAAAGTGCATACAGTGTATACATTCGTCTGAGGCGTGGCTTCAGCTGGAACAATATAGTTAGTTATCTATACCAGCAGACGTATTTAGTCTTCCTGCTAGACTGCCTAAAGGAGATTGAAACAGCTGAAGGAAGCTTGGCTGAGAAGGGAAGAAAGCTGAGGAGAAAATCTGCTTGCTCAAGCCGTGAGAGAAGGGGTTTGGCTCTTTTATTTTTAGCACAGGAGGAAAACTGCTGTCTGTCACTGCCTCACTTCAACCTGATTGAGCAAATTGTTCCTGGTCAGTAAACCTTTCAACAGCTATGAGCATCCTAGTGGTCTCTGTATTGAATAAGATTTAAATATGAGGAATTAAAAGTGTTTCATGTCTTGCTCAAATTAACAAAGGTAGTCAAGATGAGTCCCTGTAAGTAAAACTTACAGGGAAAACATTATTTAGAATTTAGGTTTCCGCTTTCATAGATAGAGAATACTCCATATTTGGAAGATGAGAAATCTTCCAAATCAAATCTATTTTATTTCTACCTTTAAAAAGAAATCACTTGAGATTCTCAATTTGACATGAGAGAAGGTTGGGGAAAGAGACTTACGTGCACTAATCTATATTTCTCTGTGTGTGCATGATGTCATGATTCACTTCTATTGTTCTTTGTGCTTTTGATTAACCTTTTGATTAACATGGTTCTGTTCAAAGAACATTGGTATTATCTGTCATTTGACTGATGATGAAAGGTAAAAAATGGCTTTACAGACTATGATTTGAAAAGGCAGCTCAGTTAATTTTGACAGTGAATTTGATACTGGCTCTAAACTTCTCAATTTTTCTTTAGAAAATTGACTTATCTCTTTTCTATGTGGTGGTGTATGTCTGTCTAAATGCATTCTGCTATTTCTGATTTTTAAATAAAATTTAAAGTTGTTTGTCACATTTTATTGTTTCTCGAGATGTTCTGCCTATGCGTGCAAGCGTTCGTCTTTGCAGATGTGGTATAGATGCAACTTCAATGAGAAAGGATATAGCCACTAAAGATGTCGCAGCTGTAGAAACCCGCGCTCACCATTGTTGCTGTATGAGGTCTGGAACCAATTTGCTTGTGTTCATCTGACTGTTGCTGAAGTGTAAGCCTTGATCTCAGCTTTTTGCCCTGTCGTGTGAAGAAGTAGGGCTTGCACGTGTGCAAGGAGCCTCAGGATCTCTCCGTTCTGCGCCGCTACACAGTGTAGGTAGAAGCTGCTGCAACACCGTAGAAACCACAGACCTGAGTACTTAAGCTCCTTGTGTAACAACTCAGGAGATTTAGGTGCATTTAACCAGGGATTGCAGCAATCAATAGACATGACGGGGCAGCTGAACTGGTCAGGAGAAAATGTTTTTGACGCTGCATGTGTTTTAATCTTGCCTCTGATCACAGGTTGCATGTCCAGCTCCTTCCTAGTGTGAGCGCTTCCTTTCATAAACAGCAGAGGCATCACTTTGTTATAGAAAATGTCAGGAAGTGGATGGGAGGTGGTGTCTAAAAATAACAGTGATAATTGCTTTCTGCTGGTGGGAGGTTTTATTTTGGAACACAGTGAAAGGAGGAAAGAATGGAAAGGCTGCAGCCAAGGGAAACCGCAGCAGGCTTTAGCCGCTATTTGGAGTTACCTCTCAGTTATTGCAGTTATTTTCAATGTTGTCTGCTTATGTTCATACTTGGTGAAAAATTTCTTAGCACAGATAGCTGACCAGCCTCTGATGAGACAGCTGTTCCACTTTTTGTTGGAATCACCACTCTCCCGTGGCCATTGAACTAGTGCTGGTTGGGCTCTCGGGTGCTGAGCAACGCTCAGTGCAAAAACCCCAAACGGTATTGGGGAATCCGGGTAGGTTTATTGGAAATGTTGGCGGGGGAAGAGTAGGTGGAATACTGGTAGATCAGGAGATACATGTCCCATTTTAGTCTGCAGGATTACAGGGCAAATGGTTGAGACTAATCTGCACTGCTCCGGTGCTAGGAATAGACAAGATTACAGACAGTGAGTTGCATATCTTATTGATGTTTGAGGATCATTGAAACAGCAAAACATTACTTTTTGTACTGCTAAAGATAAGTATTTGTTACTGTGCTTCTTAGTCCTTATTCTTAGTACTTTAAGATGTTGCAAATCTGCATATTTATCAATATCAAGCTGTATTTCCTAAAACTAGATGTGCTCAAGTTTGAGATACATCTGTTACAACATATACAGTACATACGCATACCCACAAAATGTTAAAATGCATAGCACATAATTAAGATACAAAATTGCAGATTTTTTTGTTTCTTTTTTTTTTAAAGAACTTTCTCAGATTTTCTCAGATCCATTCTGCCCAAGTAATTAAATAATTTAGCTTTCCAATCCTCAAATCAAAAGGGAAGTTAAGAAATGATCCTTTCCCCTTTCAGTGCTCTAAGGCTGGAACAAAATCATATCTTCTAATCTCAAATGATGGAGAACACACAGAATTCCCAGTTTATCTGGTCCAGTGTTCCATTGTCCTTACTATTACAAAGGTCTTCTTAATGGAGTCCTCTTTACTGCGTTTTAAACTTACTATTTTTTCTCTACTTGTTTGCTGTATAGAGCACTTGTTTGCTCCAGTTTTCTCTGCAGGGACATCTTGCAGCAATGTTGGAAAACTGTTCTCGTATGTTCTGATCCCTTTTTCTGCTTTTCAGTGTAGCGCACTGGGACAACGCAAGACCGGTAGGAAAGAGAGTTGTAGAAAAGAAAAAAAAGTATGCAGTAGAAAAGCATAAAGAAGATGGTGAGACAGATTTTTTTTTTTTACTGGATTTAGTGAGTGATCATTCAGCATAAAGGATTGGTAGTTTGGGTGACATCTAGATTAATACAGATTGGAAATTGTTATCTGGTGCTTTAGTGTGTCATGGTTTCACCTGGGATGGGATTGATTTTCTTGCTAGCAGCTGGTGTAGTGCTATGTTTTGGATTTGGGATGAGAATCGTGTTGGTAGTGCACTAATGTTGTTGGTGTTGATTAAAGCCTTTTTTACTTCTCATACCACCCCACCAATGAGCAGGCTAGGAGTGCACAAGAAGCTGGGAGGAGACACAGCTGGGACAGCTGACCCAACTCACTAAAGGGATATTCCATACCATGTGACATCATACTCAGTATATAAACCTGGGGGAAGAAGAAGGAAGGGGAGAGACACACACATGTTCAGCGTTGCTGTGTTTGTCTTCCCAAGTAACCATTAAGCCTGATGGAGCCCTGGCTTCCTGGAGATGGCTGAACCGCTGCCTGTCGATGGGAACTAGTGAATGAATTCCTTGTTTTGCTTTGCTTGCATATGCGCCTCTTGCTTTACCTATTAAACTGTCTTTATTTCAACCCCTGAGGTTTTTTTTCACTTTTGTTCTTTGGATTTTCTCTCCCATCCCAACTCCCAACTGGGGGAGTGAGCAAGTGGCTGCGTGGTCCTAGTTGCCAGCTGGGGTTAAACCACAACAGTGAACCAGCCTACTGAATTTTGTTTTATTTATTGTGGACAGATGGCTGCATCTGATAATTTGGCGCTTTTCTGGTAAAAATTTGTTCCCCTTTTGGCAATTTTGATGAAGATACCAAGGAATTACAGATTGAAGACTGAATTGGCCTCTCCATAGGTAGGGATTGAATTACATTGGCAGTGAAATTTCTAGGGCACATCTTCTGTCTGTGTCAAACTTGTATTGGGCAGAAATACAATATTGTTTCTGGGTCTGTCAGTCATGCAGCTTTCAGAGGTAATGAAATGCAAGAGACATTCTTCTGAATTAGATTCTATTCTGACACTCATCCCACATTTGAAATTTTACTGCTGAGGCAGAAGTGCCATGTTTCTTTTCTAAGATGGAATAGCATATTTTTCCTTCCTTGTTGCTATGTTGCTTTAATGAAGCTGGTGAAGGGTCTAGAGCACAAGTCTTATGAGGAGCAGCTGAGGAAACTGGGGTTGTTTAGTCTGGAGAAAAGGAAGCTGAGGGAAGACCTTATTGCTGTCTACAACTACCTGAAAGGAGGCTGTAGAGAGGTGGGGGTCGGTCTTTTCTCACAAGTAACAAGTGATAGGACGAGAGGAAATGAACTCAAGTTGCGCCAGGGGAGGTTCAGATTGGATGTTAGAAAAGAATTCTTCACCGAAAGAGTTCTCAAGCACTGGACCAGGCTGCCCAGGGAAGTGGCTGAGTCACCATCCTGGGAGATATTTAAAAGATATGTAGATGTGGTGCTTGGGGACATGGTTTAGTGGTGAACTTGGTAGCGTTAGGTTAGTGGTTGGACTCAAATGATCTTAAAGGTCCTTTCCAACCTAAATGATTTTATGATTCTTTGTTAGACTACTGCTAATTGTTCTTGTTATTAACTCTTTTAACATAATTTATAGTGTGCAGACAGCCACACCAGAAGAATGTATCTCCAGTAGACGCTTCATTTTGACTCCTCCCGACCTGTGCTTGTTTTATATTTCACTGATTTAAAAAAGTGTTTTCTATAGCAGATTTATAAAGCAAAGAGACAGAATCTGACTGCAGTGTATGAAAGGATCAACTCTCTTTTTATCATTAAGTTTCCATGTGTTTTTCCTATCTTGTTAATAAAAAAAAATCACAAATCAAGAAAAGACACAAATGAAAAAGAGTGCTCCATATCAAACACAATTATTTGGGACAACATGTAGTTACTGATTGCATGGGACTTTAAAAAAATAACTATACAGAAATTTTTAAAATTGCTTAAATAAGTATAATTTTGATTTTTGTTAGCTGTGGCTCTATTCTGGAAATATTTCTTGTTCTCTCTAACAATCTCAGAAGTTACATGGATGCAGGGTTTTTTAATCTTTCCTGGCTTTGAAAATGTAATATTCTGCTAATGTCATTATGAAGATTGTGTATACAGGCATGCAGGGAAACAGTGTTCTGTTTGTGAGGTGTTGACACGAGAATGTGCTTTTCCATCCGTTCCCTTCTTACGGTCAAATGAAATTATAGCTGATGCAAATGCCTAAATAAAATTAGTTTCCTGTCTACAAAATCTTGGGTTATCTCCTTTTCTGTTCTGGGTTTGGAACAGGGATGGAGAAAAGTAGCTGCACCTAAAGTAGTATGCCTTGCTTCCTGCAGAATTAGTAAGCACAGCGTTAACATCAAGAACAGAAAGTTGAATTTCAGGCATGGCCTCTGAAGCTCACCTTGATTTCTGTAAGGAGGAACCCCCACCACAGACCTGCTGCAGGTATGTATTAATCAGTTCAGTCCCCTTTGCTGCTCTGTGTGCACAGGAACGTTGGACAAAGCACAGTGATTGTGCTCTGCGTGAGGCTACTTGGTGGTAAAAATTCTTTGCTGTCTCTGCTAAACTGTTGTCTGAACTGAGTGTAATGTGACTCAGGCGGCGGCTTTTGACACAGGAGAAGTATGCCAGTTACACAGCAGCTCACGGCACTCCCGTGCTCGAAGGGAGGCTCTTGTCCCCTTCTGTTTCAAATTAAAACAAAGTCAGCCAAATGAAAAATAGGTTTTATTTTACTGTTTCAGTTCGTGCAACACACTTCCTCCTTTTCATTGCAAACTGTTTTCAGCTGTGATCCTGTGCATCCTGTGACCCTCTCAGTAAGCTCTTTCTGTCCATCTGCCCTGCTTCACATCTGGTGTTCCATTTCTTACAGTCTCTGAATTTAGCCAAGAGTCTCCTGGATTGTTTTGAAATTATTTTTTTTTCAGCAAATAATCTAAAGCCCTCTGCATATAGACAATGTCAATCTGCACTTAACCAGGTCAGATAAGACCAAATGTTAATATTTCTCTTGGCTTGAAATTTGCAACAGGATAAAAGTGTTTATGAGGTGTTTTCAGGAATCAAGAATTTCCAAAGATTAATACAGAAATTGTTTTAACTCTTTGATCTGTTTACCAGGGTAAGGTAATCTCAGCAAAAGAGAGAATATCACACTATCTTAGGGAACTATTTTAGCTAGTATGCTTTATTATGTATCAGAAATAGTGGCTATACAGCAGAGAAAAAAAATTATTTGATACAGCATGGCTATATGTCAAAATTTCTTGTAGCAGTTCAATGGTAGTGTAGTTAAACATTGATAAAAGCTTGTTGCAGCTAAAGGTTGGTTAGGCTGTGAGGTAACTGAGGTTACTGTTTCTGTAAACATCTCTGAATTGCCATATACATCTTCTGTGCCTTATAGTGGAAACAGAAATTTAAAAAAAAATTATGTGCACTTTCTGTAGATAAAGTAACATCATATTACTATATAAATTCTCTAGTAGCTCTGCACTACATTCAGTGCTGCTTTTGGTCCAGTGTCACCTTCTGTGAAATACTAGTATTTATTCTTTTGCTAAATCTCATGTCCACTTCAATGTATTATAGTTGCTGAAGGTGCTTTGGGTGTGGGTGCTTGTGGGGCTTGTCCTATGAAGGTGGAGCTTCAGAAACTGGTGACAAGTAGTTTTTTATGGGCGTTGGTGACCTGGCTAGCATTAGAAACTGGGAAAGAATTTTAAAAAAAGTTTAATCCATTGAGTTGCTGTAGCTTTGATTAAGGCTCTTTCATTGTTAGTGGAGACACTTTTTGTTGTGACCTCTTTCTGATATGTCAGGAATTTTGGGGAGGTTTGGGGTTTTTTTTTTGGTTGTGGGTTAGTTGCTTGTTTTTGTATAAAAACTGCTTTGATTACTAATATATGATTTATTATGGATCCAAGATCCTTTTTTCAGATTTTGTTGGTTCTTCCCCATCTTGTATTTGTCCAGCTGATTATATTCTTATCTAGAGGCAGCACATAGTTGGCTTGCACCCTATCTATTTTAGATCACGTCTCGAGCATGTGGTTTGAATTCTAATCCTCTCCTACAAAATACCCAGGTTGCCAGTGTCTGCACCCTTAAAAAGGATACTCTCCCTTTCTCTAAGTTATTAGTAAAAATACTGAATGGCAGCAGGCCTAAGCCACGTGCTCGAACTGTCTCATTTGGTCAGTTTCTCTAATTTGACAATAACCTGTTTGCAGCTGATGTTTTGATACTGTGTTTCTGTGAGTTTTGCTGGTGGTGTAGTGGGATCCCTGTACAAGATGGTTTGGAGCCTGCAAATAGCTGCAGGCAAGCTTCCCTATGCCAGTGTGTTTTGGGAATGAGGGTGCAAGGATCATTTTCCCAGGTCTGTCTGGTATTCAGGCTTATCCTACATTTCAGTTTGTCGGGCAGCAGGGGCGAGTGTGAAGGATTTTGTAAGGCACTAGGATTGGAGCAGTGTTTCTGACATGGAGAAACCTTCATGTCTTATACCTCTTACTTTGGGCCCCAGCCTCTGAAATGGGAGGCCTGCACTGAATAACTAGAATAAGGGGGAGAAGAGCATAAGCATAACACAGGGGCTCACAGCATCAGTATCAAGTGGGTATTCATGACTGTGATGCATCGTGCAGGCAAAAATCATGCAGAAATTCTGTAGCACTGGGTATATTTGCAACACATGCTGTAGTGCCATGGAATAGATGTTGTCTGGGTATTTCTTTTTCTAAGATAACCTAGTCACCCTCTTCCTTGGTTGATGAAAACTTTATTTTTGTGTTCCTTTGTTAATATAGTCCCCTGCATGGGGGCTGGGGGTGGTGGTGGGGGAAGAAGTAACAGCTGTATCTGTTGCAGCCTGTGTTTTCCTAACTAGTTTAGGAGGGTGACATATGAGGAAAAAGCCAAGAGTTATTGCTTCCTTGTGTCTTTCCTATCCGTTATACCTGATACCCAGTCACAGAAGCAAATTAGATTTGGTTTTGACATAGTTTGTTCTTGACAGGCCAGCATTGGCTATTATTCCTCTCACTGTTGTTTTGTCTGTGTTTACTAGTAGTTGGTTTGACTGTTTCTTCCAGCAGATTTTTGGGAACTGAAAAGGTTTCAGTAATTCTTTGGATTCCTGTTCTGTACATTTTTAAAGGAAGGTATTCTTTTTTTGCCCTTCTAGTTATCTTGGATCACAAATTTTCAAGGCAGTCATTAAAGGGCTATGCTATTAGTGTAGGCAATTCATTAAATGTTCTAGAGTGATTTTTCATCATGCTAGGTAGCTCCAAAACCCGTAGGTTAACTAAGTAGACTGAAGACTCTTTAGCTAGTCTAAGTTGGATTCTTACTTCTTGGTGGGGTTTTTTTTGTTTGTTTATTTAATTAGATCTATTATGAATGAAGTATGTTAGCTTTCTCAGGGTCACATGTTTCTAATTTTTTTTTTTTTTGCTACTGACTAGTAGATAAACTATTTCCTTAGTCTTGTGTATGTTAGTGTTCTCCGGGAATTAATTTTTCATTCTATTTACTGTATCCTACATGGTAGTTGTGGATTTTTTAATTTTATGGGTTTTTCAAAATCTTTGGCCTGTGTGATTTTATTCATATACTTATTTTGCTACATCTGTCATACTTACCCATAATAATTCGATCTATTGTTCACATTTTAACACATTTTTTTCAGTTTCAGCTGAGTAAAAGAATCATATTCTGGTCCGTTTGATTTCTCGTTATAAAGTGCTTCCTTACATTGGGATAGATTGTCCTTGTACCTTTTACATTGATTAGGAAATACTATTTTTTCCTTAAACTGTTCTTACCATGAGATCTTACCTATCAAATCTTTGAGTTTATAGAAATTTATTTGCTTAAGATAATTGCCTTTATGCTTAACTCCTCCTCCCCACCCCCCCAAAAAAAACCCAGTCCTGTGGAGGTCATTCAGTCTAACTTCCTGCTCTAAACAGGTCTCGTTTCAAAGTTCAGTCAGGTTTCTCACATGAGGTTATTTCTTTTCCTAGTAATATGTTCCCTGTTCTGTGAACTCTCATTTACATTTTGACCAGCTTCTCCCTTCTATTTAGAGTTAAATCTAGCAAAGCAATTCTAACTTTTATTTATCAGTCTTTTATATGAAAAATTTCCAGGAAGATGCTGGCTATGCATTGTGCACTGCCATATTCTGTTTGAAAATACATCATTAAATGATTAAAAACAAGTCCCGCAGTCCAGAGCGTCCTATTTGTGGCTCAAGAAAAGCCTTTTCTGTGTCGGATCCCCTCTTGCTGAGCTGGCTGCAAGTCACTGCTGGACGGCGCTCTTTTTCTTCTCTTCTCTCCAGAGATTTGGGTAGTGTAAGGTGATGTCTTGTTGCTTTTCCTTCTTGTGTCCTGCTTTTCCTTCTTGAACATGCTCTATCCTTCTGTATCAATTATCAGACATGCTAATAATCTCATCTGTACTGTCACGCTACCTAAATTACCCAGGTAGCAAGTTTCTAGTGCTCTGTAAAACACTGCCCTCACCTTACTGTGAGCTTCAACCAACTCAGCAGATGGAATATACTCACCTACAGTGATGGGGGGTTCACATACTTCTGCTAGGAAATACAGTTCTTCATTCTCCCACATTCCTCAGCTTCCTATTTACTGCCACTTGTTTGCTACTAACAGCATGTTTGCAGTGGCAACCTTACAGAAGGGGAAAGAAAATACAGCAAAGTGCTGTAGACAGCTGTATGTTGCTATATTATTTATTTCTAGTCAAGAAAGATTAAGTTATAATTCATGAGAGGCAAGACACTGGTGTCAGACTTTTCTCAGCAGAAATAAATTGTGTGTTATATATGGTTGTCCGCCATTTTTGGCAGTAACTGCTACTTACCAAGCCAGCTGTTATATTCTTTATTTTGTCACTTCAGTTCATGCTGAGAATTTTTTGAAGGTGAAATTGCTGATGTTTTGTGTCAAGGATGAAGAATCCCCCACACCAAACAAATGTCCAAGCATCAAACGCCTCAGAGTCCTTATACCCGTAGAGAAGTCATGAACACAACTGCATGATAACATGTATATTCAGCTGCACGAGTCTGAATTTTCATGGCTAATTGGCCTTTTAAAGTAAGGATCCAGCTGGTTGTTAAAATGCTTAGTTTATATACAACTGTGTCACTCTTGAGTTGAAAATATAACCATAGAAGTAGACCACAGGTTTTCTAGATGGAAAGTAGTTTTTTGTACAACCAGTATCATTGGTATGTACTGATTCAGAAATTATTTTAATACAAAGTGGAAGCTGGCACCAGCACGTTTGGCAATTTAATGTTGGTGGTGGTACCTGAGTAAGAGCTGTCTGATAACCTCTGCTGTAGCAGTTTGCATTCTTAGCCTGTGGACTGTTAGGATCAGACCAAAAAGCTTACAATTAAGCTGAAGAGTTTCTAGGCTCCCAGCCAGGTAGTTAAGAGGTCTGGCTCCAGTTTTTCAGCTTCATGCCTTTACTTTGTCTCGTGTTTGAACTGTTGAACTAAAATGGCTTGATAGTCTTAAATCATAAAAATACATAAATTAGTTTCCAAGAAACTCAAAAAAACCCTGTAGTTTTTCTGAGATGGATTGAAAACTTTTTCACGATTTTGATTTCAGTAAAAGAGAAAATTCTGAATTTCATTTGGCTCTGAAACCAAGAACTGTCTTGCAGATTAATTAATGAGTACCGTTTATTGTATAAAACAATAAGCATGCCTGCTTCCTACCAAAAAAAAAGATGAGTAGATTTAGCTGGGCAGACAGTTCAATTTTGAACGTTGATTTCATCCTCCTTTGTGTATTCTCCATACTTCATCTAAAGAGATTTGTCTGATTCTTAAGTTGTACTAACCCACAATGCAGTCAACTTGTCGTATATTGAATAATGAATTTTTTGTTTTTCTTTTTCTTTTTTCCTCCAAAATCATAGTTTTCTACGTGAAGGTGAAACGTGAAAGTTAAAATAGTTTAAGATTAATTATTTTCTAAAGACCAGCTAACTGAAAAGCTGTGGATGTACTGATTGATTTCAAATCTCTGTTCTTTCACTGTGGGTTCCATCATATTATCTTAAAAAGTAACCATAATGGAAAGAAGGCATGTGGGGTAGTAATGCTTAATGTAAATTTCCCTAAAAAATTGCAGAAGACTGGATTAATCTCATGGGTGCTTGAAGCAAATTGTACTGCTTTTGCTAGACAAGAAGGCAAGAAATATAGCTCTTCAGTTTAAAAAAAACAATCCCACAAGTAGTTTCTCCTAAGAAAATTGCATATGCTTTTTGTGATCCTCTAGTCATTCAGGTATGTACCATCTTTAAAGTGGGTGATGTTTCTGTGCATCTGCAGCATGCATACTCTTCTGAGGAGAGCCACACCAGAATTTTTCAAGTGGTATTTCTGGTGTAACTGTTAAAATTCTTATTTGGAAAAAAATATGTTCTAAAGTGATTTTGGAGTTATGATTTAGCTGATTGTTGCATAAAAATTAAATAGCTCTTTTTACAAGAGGATCTTTGTCTGTATAAAGTACCATAAAACATTATTGTTTAATTGTAATACATTTAGATGCTTATCAAACTCGCACTTTTTCTGGCTGACAGAGGAGACTGATGTGTTGGCTCATGTGAGAAGAACATGTTAGGCAAATGACATAATGAGAGAGGAACAGCAGTTACGTGTCTGTGTATCAAAAAATACATCTTTTGTCCTCTGAGTGCGGCAAAGCTTCCAGCAGAGTGAAGTATTACAGTTTCTTGCTTTTTCTGTGACCTTATTCTGAAGCTTACTGCTGGAGCCAGGCGATGGTTTCTGTTGTGTGAGGGCTCGGGGCGTAAGAGGAAGGTTAGGAGAGCTTGCAAATGCCCAAGATGTGGCAGATGCATCAGGGAACTGGATGGTCTGGTAGCATGTGAGGCTACCACATCTGCAGCATTTGGTGCCTGCATTTGTGATACAGACGAAGAAAGTTTTAGCTGGAAATGGCAGTCTGAATAACTTGAAGGCATATACTATTCTTGGACTGATTTCTGGTACAATCTGCAAGCAGTGGAAAAACTCACAGTGGGGCAAGACTTCATTCTATCCCACAGCCTCACCAATTTCACAGGACAGCAGAGCTGCATGGCGTCTCCAAAAAAAAAAAAAAATCTTGCAAAAATACTTTGACAAATTGTTTCCTTATGGTTTAAAATGTGACATCACTTAAACTCTCCAGTTTTTATTCTACTAAGTGTCTAAAAAGCTTCTTGGCTTGCAGTAGCTTTAGTTTGGGCTCTGCAAGCAGCATCACCATACCAGCACAGAGAGCAGTGCAGGTGCAAAGCCCACCCAAGTTTTACATAACTGATTTATTAAACATGGAGATTGTTTGCAAAGGCTGAGCTGTGTGTTACCGTGGAGACCTTGCTAGCAACTTTACTTTAAGTTGGATTGGGTACATCCATGTGAGCTGCAGTTCCAGCAGTAACTGCAGGAAAGAATACCCTGCAGGAGAGATGATGGGGTTTTTCATTTTTCTTACACTTAAGTGCAGTTTTGCTCAGCCCCTTAATGAACAGTGATAAAAATGTTTAGCTCCAGTTCTCCCTAACGCTGGGGGGGGGAGCATATTTTGTAACAGTCCCCATAAATGCTGTAATTTCACATGAGCAGGTTGTTTTGCTCTCGGTGACAGGCTGCTGCTGCCGCCTCACCTCTGCGTCTCTGTGTTGTAACGTGCTCTCCTGCGGCTCTGCTGATGGGGAACAGCGCTTACTGCACTCACCCAGTTTCACAAGCCTGATCTCAAGCCTGGCAGTGGTCATACTGGCTCATGTTCAGACATTATTCCTACCTGCAGCAGCCTGCCCAAGAACCTCTTGAAGCCTGAGATATACGTAGGGAAGAAAGTGACCTATTTTGGTTCTCCAGAGGATACTCCCAGCCTTTTCACTAGGACTATTCTTTGCTTCTTAAAGAGAAAGTTGTCTTAGACTGCCTGTAGTGATATAATGAAGGTAAGTTTGCTTGCTTTGTGTATAGGTAGGGCTTATCTGCAGACTCTTGACGGCCTTTTAGACACATTTGAAATGCACAGAAGGAAACCAGTGTTCAAAAGGGGCAATTGCTACCAGATTTGTATGGTGCAGGAGGGAGACCTACTTCAGCTGCTGCCTTTTTTCTGTGTTTCCAAACAGCTTTGTACCCGTCAGTTGGTGGGATAGGTGTCCCAGATAGTCCTTTGGTATTATTATTTCCATTATCTAGTCTATCAGTGAGACTGAATTGTTGGGTTTTCATGGGAGTACTTAATTTGTATGGCTGTATAGAGTTTGGCTGGTAGTAACCATTCTGAGCGAGTCCCTTCTTTGTTAGTGATTATTACTGTGTGTTACACACCAGTAAAAGGCTGTCTTGCTGCCTTTTCTGGGAAGGATTTGATCTGCCATCTTTTAGATGCATTTTGAATAGGAAAATATCCCAGTCCCAGTATGCCAGACCACGCTTTTTTGCATAATCTTCCTTTCTGAAGGATCACACTTATGTTTAGATTGTAACTTCAGGGTAGTTCTTAGCTGGCAAAAGGCCTCTTCCTTAGTTGTGCAGCTGTCAGATGATTACTGAAAAACTTTTACAAAATACAGCCTTAAACTTGGCATTGACAAGCTAGTATTTAATATTGTGACTGACAGCCTCAGAACTAATTTTCAGCCAGGCCCTCTTTTCTTCCCCACACAATGCTACAATTTGGGGAGATTTTTATCAAGATTGGCTAAGAGCAGTAGTGTGTCTGCTGAAGCTTTGCAACTGTAAACCTGAGTTGTTGTTAAATTTTATGTGGTAACTTACCAGTCCAGCTGCCAATTTTATTTAAAGCCTAACAAATTTACATCTTGCAGAAACAGTATGAAGTTCGTCTCCAATTTAAAGATTTTGGAACCAGGTATCAAGAGAATTACTTCACACAAACTCTTCAAAAACAGTTGTCTTTGCAGTTAGCCCATTCAGAATCAACAAAACTGAGTCTGCAGTGTAGTAGGAGAAATAAATTTGGAGCTCTGTACCAGGCCAGCAAATTGGCATAGATTCTTCTTAACAATACTGTTAAAATCCTTATAAAATCTTTTCCTTCCGTCTGTCCCTTTCCTTGGTGTTCTGCTCAAATTTTGTCACCACAGGGTGGGAGGTCTCTAAGGTGTTGGCTTCTGTTTTAGGTGGGTGGTGATGGCATAAGCAAGCTGTCAGCATGCTCATCATGTGCCAGGAGGGGTATGGTGTTGATAGTACAGATTTCTTCCTCCTCTGTGCTGAAGGAAGCATGATGTTTCTTCCCTCTGGAGTCTGAGGGAAGCTTCCACCATTGTTTATGCCAGACTTATTTTCATCGTCAGTTACTTCACTTTACATTGGAATTTGATATATATGGTGGGTTTTCTGTTTGTTGGGTAGTTGTTCTTTGTTTCCTTTACTGTTCCTAAGAAAAATGCTTTTCCCATTTCCCAGGTTTTCAATGCCTTTAACTGATGGTGAGGGAGTTGCTTATAGTCATAGGATCTCCATTGTCATCCTCTAGCCCCTCTTATCATACAGTGTGCATACACCTCTACACTTCATCTTCATCCTGTGTCCCTGCTTTTGAGGCTGCTGTTATCACACCATGCTTTCTTTTTTATGCACATGATACCATTATGGCAGGGTCATAAGTATTTAATTCTGTGCTGCCTAACTGCTTGTTACTACCAGCTAGATAAAAGTTATGGTTATACCACATGTTTATGCAAAGATAATTAAAAGTAAAACAACATAGAGTTTAGGCTTTTGCAGCTAAGCCAGCTAAAACAAATCTCTACGCAAGCCAAGACATACTCAGACAAAGCCTGACAAGTCCCAAGGCCTTTCAGAGTCAGTATGAAATCTGTTACTAGCAATGGTGATGCTGTAGTCGCAAGGCTACAGAGCGACAATACAAAGCATATGCAATACATATTTCATATGATGAGTAATTTGTTGTATAACAGTCTTGAAGAATTCTTAGCAGTCAGGAGATCTTTTAAATTAGTATGAAAGCCAACTGTGAAGCAATTGAAAAACATGATGGAGGTAGGGTGATAAGAGAAGGGCTTGAAAACTCTCTGCCATTTTCCAGCTTGCAACCCAACTTCAAAGGCAATAGACAGAGGAGATATGCATCATTGAAGTTATGTTTTTATTAAACAGGAAGCACCCGCTTCCCCTCCATTTGATATAAAAAGAAGTAGATCTAAAAAGCCTTATTAATACTGGCTCAAAAGCAGGGCACCAAGACAAAGCAGTGTAAAGAACAGAAAACTGAACACAGAGAGACTAGAAATGCTTGAAGGCAGGACAGCAGAGCATGGGGAGTACGTCACTAGCCTTCAAGCCAGCTTTAGGACAAGATTCTGAAAAAGCTGGTAGTTACACGAACAAATATATAGCTCTGGTGACTAGTTCATGTCTGCTGGACCTTAGGTATAAGAAAGTTGGTAGTCTTATTGCTAGAAAAATGTAGGTGAAGATTGCATTTACATGTTATTTTGCTATGCTGTGCCTGCTCTTATAATTGATGCTCAGTGTTAGAAATTAATGCTGTTTCTTTGGTTTTATTCTTTAGTTAGTCTGAAACTGCAAATGATTCCGGGTGCAATCATTATGGGTGCTCTTCTTTAGAGAAAATGGATCCAGAACAGAAGTGTTTCCTGCCATGTTGAAAAGTTTGATATGTGATCAGTATTTCTAGGATTTTAAGAAGAGTTATGTCCTGCAGTAAGAATCTTTTGTACTGTGTGTAGACGGCACAGAGAAAGCCTTGCAGTCATAAGCAAACCCTCAAGTGTTATACTCAATTTAGCCCTTCATTTTCTAATCCTAAGTAACCCTATCTTTTTAATGCCCTAGAGGGATTAACAGTATTGATGATGGGTTTATGTGTATATCTTCATTCATGGTGACTTTCAGCATCTTAATCTTCCTCATGTTGGTTTTTTTTTTTTTGGTAATTTATTTTCAGCTGCAGTCTTTTCACAAGTGTGTTAAACCAAAATTAAATTACTAGGTCTCTGGTGGAAGTAATATTGAGTGTGTCTTGTGTAATTGCAGGCTTAATTTCTCTTTATATGCTGAAATATATAGATGCTGTTATAACTCTGTGGGAAAGGAGAACCAGAGGCCTTAGAAAGAAGAGATTAGAGGTGGCATAGGAATGAGCAGGAAGGAGTAGCTGGGAAATCTTGTATGCTTCTTTTGCTAAGTTAATGTGGTATAACGTAGCAAACCCACCTTTGTTGTAAGGATCCTTGAGTTTTAGAATAGATAATGGTATCACAGGAACAAAAGCAGTGGTTCATAGAAGACTGTTTTCCATTTTTTATGTGCATGTTTACTCTTGAAATTGTAACTTCCTCAAGCAATAGAACTCATTTGTTTTCTTTATGCTGATTACAAACTCTTGGGATGTTGTGGGCATTTTTTCCCTACCTGTCCTTCATACCCAGGATTTGTACAGATATGATGAAAATCGAATCTTATTTCACCACCCACAACATACAGAAGTTATGAATTGCTTTTCTTCTACTGCATCTCTAGCTCTATGTTTGGTTCCCTCCTTTTTTTTTTTATGTAAAAGACCATGATTTTCTTTCTCAAATAATGCAGTCATTGCAGATGGTGTCCTAGAGCAGATCAGGCATATTGTTAAAATTACCATTCTCAGAAAGCCTTCTATGCTTTCAGTAAAATAGGACATGTCTGGGTTGGCAGGAGCTGTGTTGTTATAGTTATTATAGGAAAACTTTGAATTTAGTAGTACGTTAAACCTGTATTTACAGTGTAACAGTGGATCAACAGATACCATGGTAAAGAGCTTATCACCATGGGCTAGGGGATGAAGAGAAAGCAACCCATCTGATTCTTCCTTACGTACAGATGCAAAGCAGCTAACCAGGCTGCTCTAAAGGAACTGCATTTTAGTCCAAGTGTAAATGGGGCAGTCGTACTTATACAAGACAGTTGGTACCACTTAAAAATAAAACTCACACCTCTCATATCTGTAAAAGTCTAACCCAGAACCCTGAGGTTTCACATGTCTGTATTCTTTAGGCTAGCTGGTGCCCTGTAAATTGAGTCTTAGTTTGTCTCCCCAGACAACTTAGCTATACAAGACATCAGTTATGGAATTGTCTTCTTTTGTCCAAATATATGGATTCTTTCATGGGGGCACAGGACCTTGGGTATGGGTTTGAAGAATATAACATAGAAAACAAATTACATTAGTGAAATTCAGAAATGTTCTCCAGAGGTGTTTTGCTTGTGGAAGAAGCCTTAAGTCTCTTTACTCCTTCCTGTTCCAATGGGATGAATTCTGAAAGTCTTGCAAATGATTCATTGTGAGTTTCTACAGACTGAACTCCTTTGTTCTGAGCTCTCATTGTTTTTGAGACACCAGTGTTAAGGGTTTTTCTGGTTTGACTCATGGTTTTCTTCAATGAAAACAGAATCAGAACACAACATATTTATTTTAAAAGGCTTTTGTTTATTTATGAACATTTTCTTAAAATATTAATATGGGGACAATGTAGGAGAACGCTTACAAAAAAAGAATAATATTGATGCTAACATTTTGTGCATGATTAGATAAATAATGTTTAGGTTTCTCAGATGCTGGCTATAAATATGCAATTTATTTCCAGGAAAGCAGACAGTAATAACATTTAATGGTTCCTTGTCTAAGTCCAGGTAATAAAAAACCTTGCTAGTTTTGCTATAAGACCTTGCTATAAGACTGCTTCTGAAGTGAAAGACTGGTAGCTCTTAGCCTTCCTTAGCAATTCCCTGTATTGTCTTACATTTTTTCTGTCACTGTTAATTATTCAGAATTTAAGATAAATGTGACAGAAATTGGTTAGAAAGCTTCGGAAACCACATACAAAATAAAAATCAGCTATTTAAATGCTATGAGATCTGAGAATATGTGTAACAGTTTTCCTAAAGATCTTTAAATATAATTTAAACTTAAGTGCCATTGCGTACAGACTGTTCTGAGTGGTACGGTTACCTGTGAGAGCTCTCAAAATAAGGGAATGCTGGGTTAGAGATTTAAGAGGATTCAGTGGACGTACTAGATCCCTCAATAATACTGAAATAAATTTTAAGAGTCTATCCTGCAGATTTTATATGTTCATTATGTCTTTTTTCTTGAGTGTCCAACTATTAGTAAATTGAGAATGACAGAATATGATAAATCATAAGTGCCAAAACATGAAGAGTTCAAGGCAGTTACAAACTTTCTGCCCCAAAATCAGCATCTGCCAACAGAGGCTATCAAAGGCCAAAATGGGTTAATATTCTAGTTGGCATGAAAAGTTAAAGAGTTTTGGAAGGCTAATTACCTTGTAAACTCTGCTTTTCACTATAAATCATTTCTGACTTACATCATCTGAAAATGAAGCACTTCATTTTCAGGACAGAAGTTACTGAATCAGGGAATCACATTGGTATGGGAGAACCTAAACTTTTTTGAGAGGCTCTGACTACATAAAGAAAGGACAGAGCATATTTCTAGTGGAAAGCATAGGGAAGAAGGATATCTAGGTTGAAAACTCAGACTTTTTTTTATCCTACCCCATTCAAAGTGTTTTATGTTGCAGTATTTGCTTGAGTTTTATATGTAGAAATTCTTATTTGAACACAGAAATTTTTGTTGCTGAACCACTGCATTCTGCTTCTTACTGAAATTTCAAACTTAGTGCTGCATACAAGCATCCTAAGAAGCTGTATTAATATAATCTGTCTGAAAACCATATGCTATTTCAAACTGTCTTTTTTTTTTTTTTTTTTCTGGGAACATAAATGGCTAGAGACTTTATAAAATGTGTCTGACATTCAGGAAAAAGAAATTTAGATTAACTCTCATATTGAAGGTGATCTATTCAAAACTATGTATTGTTATTTGAATCATTAACAGTAATTATTTTTTTTGTAAACATTAGATGTATTAAAGTGAAGACATGTAGGCAGTAAAATTACAACCAGAAGTGTCCCTTTTATTTTGACTGAGAAATCACAAAGGTCACAAATGGAGGAGCTGTCAGTGACTTGCATGCATTCCTATATGAAATGTAAGGAGAATACTTTCCCACTGAGGTTTTGTGGTTTGGTTGGTTTTTTTTTTTTGTTTAGGGTTTTGGGTTTTTTTTTGGCATGTCAACAGTGCTAGTTGTTTAAGATTGAAACTGATTAATACTAAACATTTAAAAATTTTTAACACTACATCTAGCAACCTTTGGCTTTTTGAAAGAAAAGATTTATTTCTGTCCTCAAGAACTTTAAGTACAAAAAGAAGCATGGGCAGGTATCACCATGCTTTTAGAAGTGCCCTATCTATGACAGTACAAGACTGTACTTTGAAATTCCAATAATAAGAATGAACTTCTCTAAGAAATTTTACTGCAAATTATAATACATGAACCAGTGTATCAGCAAGATATTTCTTAACTACTCAATACATTATTGATGTGAATTGTTAATAGTTTAGTTGCTGAAAATCTCCAGAATGCACTGAACCCAGAAAATCATACTATTGTAAAAACAAACAAACAAAACCCAAGAAACAATTTTTGAAAAATGAAACATAAATAATATTTCTAAAATATGAACAAAGTAGCTGTATACTGATGTGTGGCTTTGCTGCCCTTTAATTACTGCTTTGGGTTGTTATGTCCATGCAGAGAAAGTTCATTGTTTGCTCTTGAGATTATTTGTTGTATGGGTGAACCTCACTGTATGTCTGTGCAAGCTGCTGTATTTCTTAAAACATCGGCTGTTGTTATGGCATTGTGATGTGCTCAAAGGTACTGATCAGGCGTGCGATAATCAGAGGATTGTTGTTTAGTTGTACAGCATTTGAATCATATATTGCAAATGCTGGCAAAACACTTTACAGACAATATCTAGTAAAACCCTGAAAGCTGCTAAGTGTTTGAAATGCTTTTTGGCTTCATAATAGTCCAAAGGTCTTCTGCTCAGTCAGTAGCGTTCTTTGAGGTCTCTGCTCCTGAAAGCCATTCGAAGGTTTAGGAATTCTGCTCTTGCAGTCACGTCTCTACCTGATGGAGGCTAAAGCTGACTGAACTCTGCAAATCACACTGGTTCTCCTGCACTTGGTGTTTATTGTTGTTCTTTTTTCCCTTGACAAATGGTACTTTGATAAATTCAGTTCAGCAGGCGTGCTTGAGGAAGAGTTTGTATTTATCACTCTTTTATATACATGATTTATTTTTCTCAAAATCAGCCACTGGCGCCATTCCCAGTCTCCTCTCTCACCTATCAAATTAGTCCTGGTAACATACATCAGTTGTAACTGTTTTTTTTTTAAACTTAATGTTGGGTTCCAATCATAGTCAGGTATCTAAAGGGAAGCTGTTTTTTCAGTAGTATCAAACAGTATTGTCAAAGTCAGAAGTGGTTAGTAGTACTGCAGTGTGTGTCAGAGCACATCTGGGCGTCCCAGGTCCAATTTTCCCATGCCCCAGTAAGGGAAAGACGTTGACAAAGTGGACAGAGTCCAGAAGGCTTTCCAGGTGATTGCATGGGGGTGAGGAGGGACTGAGGGATCCATGCTCCTTTGTCCTGCAGAGGAGAAGGCTAAAGGTGGGCAGGGGGTGCCTAGTGAGTATCTTCTGCTACCTAATGGGAGATTTTGACGACAGTGGAGCCAGACTCTTCTCAGACATCCATAATGAAAGGATCGGGCACAACAGGCAAATTGCAAGAAGAGATATTCTGATCAAGTTTCAGGAGAATAAATTTTACAACAAAGATGGTGAGACACTGGGGTGCTGCCCCAGATGCCAGGGGATACTTATAGATTTTTAAAAATGTATTTACATTATATCTAAAGAATGCTGTAATCAACCTCAAACAAGCAGTAACTTCAATTTAAAATTTAGTTTACTTAAAATTTATTTTTAATTGATCCATGGTGAGAATCTTCAACAAAGGTAGTTGGACAACTTCTAGTAAAATTTTGCAGTAGCTATAGCAGTATACTTAAGGACTAAAACAGTTTACAGGTTCTGTGATTCATAGGCCATTTTCATTTTTTCATGAGCAAATAGCCTTGTTGGCTTTTTAATTCAGCCTGTAGAATACAAGTTCCTTCTCTCTTTTAAAAAAAAAAAAAAAGTTGTCAATTATTTATTAAACTGTGCTAGTAACTGAAATGGAATGGATTTTTTTCTATGGCTGTTGATTTTCAGTTAGGGTTATTAAGATAGTCTTTCAAAAAAACTATAACATAGGAATCCAGTTGAATGCTTTCTAATAGGATGAAATTAGACTATACTCAAAGGAAGAAAGTATGTCTGAAAGATGGTTTTATTTTATCTGCTTATAAGGATATCGGTCATGTTAGAAACTTGTGGATATATTCCAGGCGTCTGGGAGTTCCTGTGCTGTGGAAATAAAATGGTAAAGAATTAAATTTCAATATTGAGAGAATGTGATCGTTTTGAGGAATAGCAGTACAAGCACACAGTTGAAGAAGATGCTTTAATCATCTTAAAATGTGAGTCTACAGTTATTCTCCCAGACTCCCAGAGATATTTTCTCTTTAATTCTGAACACATACATAGACTTTCAATCCACAAGGCTGAGAGATAATTTATGGCCTTCATATTAATGCTTAATTTTACTTAGAGGCTACATTACGTTTCTGTGCCAGACCACAGAAGACAAATGAGTAAAATTAAAAAAAGAGACATCAAGTCTCATCTCCAGTTGCTGTGTACAGTGTCTTGTCATTAAGCTAAATGAGATAGCAATGATGTTAGAGAAAATCTGGGGGCTTTTTTTTTTTAAAAAAAAAAACTTCATTCATCAGGTGGAAAGCAATGTTAGAGTTGGATTTGTATCCATGACAGAATTTAGACCCCTTCTGGTATTTCTGGACCCCACTATGGATTGCTTGTCTCTTGGGTTCTGCTTAGTGGTCTTAGCTGAAACTATGAGTTTATTTTTGTAATGAAGATGAACTGAACTTCACAAATTGGGTTAGGTCCAAGAAACATATAGTCCAATATTGAAAACTTTCTAGGCAATTTAAGCCTGCCAATAAATAAATAAATATATAAAAATAGCTCTTTTCAGTCCATCAGAATGATTTTTAGCAGTTTTGATTGGTTAAAGAATGATTAGGTTTATGATTGACTTTAGATCTGAGTACTTCCATACTCCAAAGATGCTTTTCAGATTAACTTGAAACATCTATTGACTCTAGAGTATGATATGTAATGAAGTGGATTCTTGTTACAGTGATCTGGCCACGAGTGCTTTTTTACCTAGTTATAACCCAAATTTTATCCAAATTCAATGAATTCTAAATTGATACATAACAGCTGTGCTGAGTAAGGCTATATTCGGCTCAAGAACCTGCCTCCAATGCCAGTCAGCAGTGAGCGTTTAGAAAAGTGACATTTCCATAAAATTATGTGAGATTCATCAATTTTTGTAATAACATTAAAAGATCTTTCAGATATTGCCTATTTGTACAAAATGCTGTCAGTGTTTTCCTCTCAGTTGTTCAGAGAGGAAGCCACTGCTGTAATATCCTATTTGTCTGATTTGTTTCTGTAGCAAGACTCGGTCAGCCGTGCCTTAACTTCATGAGCCTTTCTGGTGGTAACTTCGTCTCTTCTCACTATCGTATAAATGAAACCCAGGCTTGTCCCCAGCTATCTTTACTGACCTTTCCTCTTGCAAGTATCAGAGCTGGTTAGGATCATGTGTGAAATGGCACACCGCATCTAGGTCACTTCCACCCTACTGCAATGTATGTGAAGACAGGATGTATGTATAATGCCATGGGACATGTTGCTTCCAGCAGTACTGCAGCACATTACCTTCAGTCGAAACTTACCTGGGAACTCCTACGTTTATCAGCATAGCTTCTTGAACATTTATTGTCAATAATGATATTAAAACTTGATTTAGAAGAATAAAGCATTTAACAGAATTATTTTTTAACAATCTTCTGTTCTTGCAGCTGAAACACTTAGAATTTCATCATTTCCCAAGTTACTGTTCAACCAGGCAGCATGTTGATGTGAATCCTTTGCAATAACAGTTAAGCAAAACAAAACAAAAACCTGCAGCAAGATCCGCTGTCTTGTACTGGAAGCTCAGCACCAGGCCCTAAATCCAGATGTAGCTCACCGGTGCTGAGTGGAGAGGAAAGATCACCTCCCAGGAGTCTGCTGGTCCTTTTCTGCAAAGCTGCTTTCCAGCCCCTTAACCACATGGCACCAGAACGTATGAGCTTCCAGCCCCCTTCCTCATGGGACTCCTATCTGGATAACCTTGGACTTCCTTGCTCCTCTTTCGGTACCTCCTTTGGAGGTTCAGGCCTGGGAAGCCACAGGGTCTTGGAGGAGATACAGCCCATCTCTTTCTTCTCCCCTCTGATGCTGTCCGGGCTGCTGACTTCCTCTGTGACACAGCTGGCCACCAGTGCACGCCTCTTGCAGCAGTTCTGAAGATAAAACTTCCCTGTTGTCTTCGCTTCCTGGGAGGCTGGGACTGATATTGGGATTTCATACTAGTTTGAAGAAAAGCGAAGCATGTGTTTAAGACCCTGTACCTGAAATTTCAGGTGTTCTCCCATCTTCTTACATTTGCTTTTTGACTGCATGTTTAGCTTGGTGTTTTGTCATGAGCACCAAGTGTGAATGCATCTTTGCAAAATTTAACTTCTTTGTGATTTTGAGACTTTCCGTTTGTCAGTCTGTGAACTTGGTTAGATGCACTGGTTTTTTTTGTTTGTTTGTTTGTTTTCTGTCTTCAACTGAAATATAACATATTCTACAAAAAGCTGCTACATTTTATTCATTTTCTGTGCAACTAGAAGTGCTGTTGGTCACAATGTTGGCTGCTGTGCAAACCAAGAAGTTTTTGAATTTAAAGACTCCTTTCTCAGAGGGGTAACTAAGTAACAGGTTGATGGATGAGAGAAAATGTCTGTTATTCTACTGCAGTAAAGCAGCCCAATGGCTATGAGCTGAGGGGAGATCTACTATAGCTTGAAAATAAGCTCCCCTACTCATGTAGAATTTAACATCAGCAAATAGTAAATAATCTGAATTTATATTACAGGCTGTTTTCCTGTGGCATCTGGCTGAAATTAGGTTCTACTCTTCTAAATCCATTTGTTAGGGTAGCCTGCAGCTATGAGGAGAAATTAAAGTTCTTTAATGTTATTTGATGAGAAGTTCATGCGTTTAATTCCAGAAACTGGAATAGCTGACCTCTCTGTAGAGGTGAAGCAATACATAATGCCAAATAATAAATTACATCAAGGATGATAATTGCTATCAGCTCCCATTTATAAATATATGTGCTTGCTAACATCACTAGAAATTTTTAAATTAGAAAAGCCTTTTCAGTAAAGAGTTTCATGAGGCATTTTATTTCCATGCATGAGAAATTAATTTGGTAATTTTACAATGGCATATAAAGATTGTTGATTCTAATGTAAGCTAAGAATTCTTAGCTTTTGTAGTTCGGTTGTAGTGTTTAATATAGTTGAGATTCCAACTATCCATTTTTGTACTCCTATTTAGCCTGATAGTTCTTTACTTGGACATCCATATTTCTGAATGCACAGCCAGCTTCTGAGAAGGGGCTGCACCCCTGAGAGGCTCTATAGCCTGTTTTCCAATCAGTATTATTTTGGAAACCTGGGTTCAATTACATTCTTTTTAAAAGATTAAAAAAAAAAAATAAAATAAAAATCTTGCCTTCTTACACAGCTATATAAGGAAGACAATGCTACAGGCAAAGTAGGACAACAGGGAGAGACCAGCTCTTTCTTGGGAGCTTGGGAGCTTGGGAGTTTCAGCCCTGCAGACATCACATTTGTTATCTTACAATCAGCATGATGTGAATAAGGAGTAAGATGCTCATAAATTCAGTCAGCCCATCTAAGCAAGTTTGAAGTTTTTACTCTTTGAAGTTATCTGTTCCATTTGTTTGAGTACTTCAGTGCTCTTCATATTATAGAACGTGTCATGTTTTTCCTTCAACAGACCATAATGGTCAAAATATCAGCCTGCAAGTGTATTAAATGCTGTTTCTTTTTCTCAAGTTATTGTGGTCTTTGCTTGCAGGCATAGTTTGAGTATTAGTGATATTCATTGTGTTTCCCAAATGTGGAGAAAAGCACATGTTAAAAAAACATCAAAATGCAATATTTTAAAGTTCTTCCATATGAGAGGCAGAGGGACTTCATAGTTAAAATCTGAATGCTTTTTATTTGATTGTAATAATCATCAGTCGGAACACAGGAGGTTCCACTCCAATATGAGTAAAAACTTCTTCACAGTGAGGGTGACAGAGCCCTGGAACAGGCTGCCCAGGGAGGTCGTGGAGTCCCCTTCTTTGGAGATTTTCAAGACCCACCTGGGTGCAGTCCTGAGTAACATGCTCTAGCTCTGGGCAATCCTGCTTCAGCAGGGCAGTTGGACTAGATGATCTCTATGGTCCCTTCCAACTCTAAAAATTCAGTGAAATTCAATGAAATCCTGAAACATCCATCTTTTAGGGATTATTCCTCTACATTGGAGCCAAGGCACCCCATTCTTCCTTTCATGAAGAATTTTCCTGGAAGATAGTATTACTTAATTATGACATTTTAAAAGGAAATAAATAATTTTTTTCTCAAAAGCTAGTTTGCAGAGTGTTTACTAATTCAGAACAAGTTAGGCAAGTAAAGGCATAATAAACAATAGTGAAAAGAATCTTCAGGCTTAGCTGATGTGAATTTACAGTAAAAGGAACCAGCAATTGAGATCACTGATTTTCTTTTTTTCCTCATGTTAATGGTATGTAGATAAAGTTTCAGGAGGAACATTTTTCTTCCCCTCTGCTGCATAAAAGGGAAGTGGAAGAAGTACAGAAACTGTGTTTGTAGAACTGCTGCTGCTCTGTGGAAAGGGTAGCTTGAAACTTACCAGCTGTAAGACAAAGTCTAGGAAATTATTGCCCTTTCAGCAAAAGTATAGAAGACACCTGGGAGAGAAAATTGAATGTATTTGTTTCTTACAACGTCTTTATCTCTTCATGTCATCAACTTGTCTTTCATCAAGTTCTGTAAATACCAGTTTTCTCGTAGTGTTCCAAAAGTCTCACCATGTGATCCCAGGCCATGTTATAAACTCTGTAAATTGATCCTTAGTCCTTGTATCCTCAGCCTGTAGACCCTCAGCGTTTAAAAGTACCCACAGTGGAAAATACAGAGGGGTAAACTGGGGTGGATGGTCACTTGATGTTCCCTAGGCACCTCATCGTTACTATTCAGCTTTGCTATTTTTACTTTTTCATTTAGATGCGTTAGGAAATAGGCAATTAGAGCACTGTCATCCTTCTGTCACAAAATTTAACAAGAAAAGAGTTATAATAAAACTTTGCTCTTCTCTAAAACTTTTCTGTAAGTTCCAGTGTGGCAGGTGCATTATTAGATTCGCTGAATTCAGTGGGGCTCATGAGTTTGAGGTAGCAGGAGATGCTGCTGACTTCCCAGCCATCCCTCTCACAGCTGAAACTGTAGTAACTATTGTAACTACTATTTTAACTACTGATTTGTAGTTACTGTTGGTTAAATGGGAAACCACATGGATCTCCACAAGTATCTTATGCAATAGACTTGCAAGAACATACTTTTAGGAACACTTTTGGAGCTTGATTTCTGTGACTTTTGAGCGTGAGTTAAAATCCAAAGATACTCACTCAGGATTATACATACTGTGTTTCAGTGCATATTTTTAGATATAGAAAATATACATAATAGCGAATGGTAAAAGTCAAAAAAAGTGTTTTTGTATAGGATGCCTTCCTGTGTTTTCTTTTTAGAATCATCGCTACTACAATATTGCCTTTCAATGTTTCTAAGTATTTTTTCCCCTCATTTCCACTGTTACACCCTGATATTGTTTTAAGCAAAGCTAATTTTTTTAAGGCTTCTTTCTTAACACGCATGACCTCCATCAAAAATACTATTGCTACTAAAGGAGTAGTAACAATTAATTGATTGATTATTTTTTGGAATAGAATCCAAAAGGGAACTGGCACACTGCTTTTGCCCACCCTCATAAAAGTAGTGGTTTCTAATGCACTTGCGGGTGTTGTTTTAGTTTCACGGAAGAAGAAAAATTATTTTTTTATTTCTTCAGAAGAAACAGGTAAATAGCTTATCCTTGAAGGTTAATATGTGAGGTGGTGTGGGTGGTAGGTTTGACTAATTGTGAGATATCCACAGAGATGAGAGTTTTCAGTGGCAGAGGGTTCTGAGTTTGCATTACCTTGTGATTGAGTACAACATTGCATAAAATAATCTCCAAATTATTGTTGTCTGAAGTCTGTTTGAATTTCAGGCAAAGGGTATACTATGCAGATATAAAGGGTCTCAAATTGGACTAATTTGATTTCATTCAACTGGGACATTTTATTTTTAAATATTTCTCTTCATTAAGTTACAGCTGTCTGAGTGTGATGAGCACAGTGCCTTGAATTTAGATTTCCAGTGTTCTGTTGTTCTGAGGCGTGGTTTTGACTTAAAGTCTTCTGAGAGACATGAAAAACTAGAAACCTGAAAGGAAAGCGCATAGGGATTTAAGTAAATTAGCAAAAAAAGCAGCATATAGAGAAGTATGTGTATATTACATTTTGGTATTCAGTATTTAACAAATTGCTGGAGTTTTAAGTAAAATACTCTTTCACTATTTTGTTCTTTCCATTTCCTCCTTTCCATTATAGAAAAAAAAAAAAGGCAAGAAAATTAGTATGTTTTGTGCTAGGTAGTCACTTATTCTGAAAGCCTGTAATCAAAAGTGTTTGAAAAATAAAAGCATGTGTTCACCTCTCTGTGTTAACCCAGAATAATTGTATTCCCTTAAGATGTGGCTTAATTTACATGATTTAATGTTACAATAAATACAATAAATAAAGCAAATGTACTATAAGTAGAGCTTTTCTTGCATCTCAACAGTATTTTTTTTGAGTATTTATATAATATGTTTTTCTGAATATACTGATATTGCAGATGAACTGAAATTGCACATAACTTTATCATGGTGAGCTGCTTGTATGTCATAATGTCTGAAGAAATGTAGAATATCAGTTGGTAGCTTTAAATTTCATGTAAATATATTTGATTCTTCAATGTTAACATCTGATAAACATCCTTTTATCCTGATGGTCATCTGTCTCTAGGCTGCATGTACTCAAGGAGAGTAGTTGATAGGGCCTGTTGGACACACCAGTTAAATCATTATTTCCTCACATCGTCTTATCTCTTGACAATGGAGTTTATTTTTTTTCTTTTCATGGAAAATGCCAAGGGGATGTAATCTGGAAAAGATACTTGTCTGCAATTCATCCTAGCTATCTGCATCTATGTTCCCTCTCATGTTTCATTAATCCCTCCTGTTGCAAGTTTTTACATTTATTCACATAAGAGGATTGTGTGACTCTACCAGTCTTAGATCAAGCTTTATCTTGTATGTCCTTAACTAGATGTCCTTAATTACCCCAAATTCCCAGCTTTATTCAGTAACTCATGCATGTCCCTTTTTGAGGAGCAAGGACAAAGAAAGATGCATGATTGGAAGAGAACAGGGAGGCCTAACAGTTTTCTTAAATTATAATATAATTTATTGTCTTTCCCCCCCCTGCCTCCACCTGCTATGAAACCATTTACTGGAGGAGAGCATGTAATCTATTGAAAACAGTTCAACTTTTTCTAAAAGATTTTTTGAACTGTAGAGGAGTGTAGGAAATATAAAAGAATGACTGATTTTAGCCAAGGAAAGAATTCCAGTTATGCTGTGTCTTGAAATTGCTCCTTGATGGTTTCATTTAATCCTCCTTGTGTTCTGCATTATGAGAGTGTGTGACTAATCTTTACCTTGGTAGTGGTGAATAGGAAAAAGATTAGTCATTCATGCTAAGATGCTGGTGAATAGCAGTTTATGATTTGGTTATATCTTCCTTCAACTGTTGCTTTTCCCAGCTGAAGAATCTTTATTTAGCTTTAATTTATTTAGGGTTTTTCTTTTTTTTTCTGTGCAAAAATCTGTTTCACTGCCTTTGTTGCCTGCCTATCTATCTATCTATCTATCTATCTATCTATCTATCTATCTACCTACCTACCTACCTATCTACCTACCTATCTACCTACCTACCTACCTCTTCTCTAGTTCCATTGTGTCATCTTTAGGATGAGGGGCCAGAACTGAGCACATCAGGCCAAAGACAGTACGTTTTTGATTTTTTCACTGGCTTCCTGCTGCCGGTAACTAGATTCTTGTTGCAACTGAACTTCTTTACCTTGTTAGCTCACTTGGTTTGGGGATTTGCTTGCCCTGTGCTGGGAGCCTCCCTGCTGGGTTTCTACCATGTCCTTTTCAGTGACAGAGGAGGGGGAGAAGAAAAGAAAGGAGAAAAGGGGTAAATGTGTGCATTTCAGCTTGGTGCAGTCATATTGAAGCGTTCACAGAATTTGATGTCACATGCACAGTTGGCATTTATTTGGAAATGGCTACTGTGATAAAGAGCTTATTCATCTCAAAACAGAAAGTGGTGGAGGGTTTTCCTCTGATTCTAATTTTTAGCTCTTACTGAAGGAAAAATAGAAGCAGCACGGTGCCTTTATGACATAACAACTGTTGAAATTTTAGTTATCTTTTTCTTTACCTATTTTGGGAAGATTCCAGGCATTGTTGAATGTGCCTAGGGGTAAAAAAAAAAAAAAAATCAATTGAAGAAAAATAAATATAAGAGAAGTTATAAGGGAATATTCCACCCTCAGCAGGTTTGTGCCATGAAGACATGCCACACCAAGCTAAGCTGTTATGTGTGAAGATATGTGTAAAACTTAGATATTTTCTAACAAATTGGTGTTGCAGCCTATCACTCTAGCTGGAAAGTGGCAGTAAGGAACACCAAGAATAAATAAAAGATTAGTCTGAGTTGGCTTTCTCATGGTGGGCAATAATCTGTCTGATTCTGTGCAACAAAGAAATTGTATTCTGAGTTTGCAAGAGGCATGTTTGTAGGAAAATTTATGTACTGATGTTCTTACTATTTTTGGAGATGAACTCATTGGATTTTCTTTTCATAAACTTCCCTGAGTAAATAGGTCATTTATAATCACAAGTATTTATGAATGAATAAATGCCTGTTTATGAATTCAGTGTACTGATCTAAACATGGAATTGCAGTAATTTATGCTGTTACCATAAAAGTAGTCTTATAATAATCAACACTGCACTCTGACCCCAGCCTATGGAAATCAGGCTTATTAAGACATTTGTGATGTTCCTGCATAAAATTTTACTGCATAAGATCTTGTTGATGCTTTATCAAGCTTATTTTTTAATTGCCCCAATCTGCTGTGCTTTATACAAGCATTTCCCTTGGCTGACCTTGCTGCATACACTTTTAATGTTTCGTGTCTGAAGAGGTGCGCATAGAGAAACACAGAAAACTTTCTGATTCTATTAGCTTTTCTCCCGAGTAGGGGACTTCCATTCCCATTTTCCTGTTTTCTGGGCTGGGACCAGAATTCCTCTCATTTCTTCCCAGTACCTGATTCCTCCCACCTCACTTCCTCCTTTGCTGTTAAAATTCAAAAGGCACAATGGTATTTTTTGTTTCCTGGTGATTGTTTAGGTTCCATACATACGTCTGCCTTGGCGTATGCTTGAGGGATCTCTGGAGGTGATACAGGTAGTGTATATGAAAGCCTGGGTGTCCTCCCCAGAACAGCTGCAGCTCCAACCACTTCAATATCACACTCACCACCTTGTTCTCTCCAAATCCTCTGTTGCATCTTGTTGGATTCTTTCGTTGGGCTCGTCCAACTGCCTGGATGCTTACAGATGAGACCAGGGCATCAGACCTGGGGTGCCTTATATAAGTGGATACTTAGATCTATTTGGTGCTTTAATAATTTAAAGACTTTTCAGCAGCTATTAATGTCTGAAAACAACTTTGGTGATCTCTAATGATTTGATCTGCTGCCTCATTGAGCGTATTATACCTGTGCTATACTCTGAAAAAAGCATGCATCTTCAAAAGAGGTTTTTTAATTTTATTTTTCATTAATGAAGTAAAATAATTTCTGTGAGACCTTATGATCCCCACCACTACCACCAACTAAATTTCTCCTTATGTTTCATTCTCTGTTAATTGGCATAATTATATGCATTTTGTGCAAGTACTTGTATGAAATCAACAGAGTAGTTGATATGTCTATGTATGTCTGTGAGAATGTTTATAATAAATTCTCTCTATGTCATATGCATGTAAATTGAAAAATAGGCCTGTGTTAAGACAAAGTGTATTTTTCATACACAGGAGAAATATGCTATATTTTTATGTTTTTGAGATGAGGCAGAGCATTCAGTAAGGATGAAATACTCTAAATGGCGCATTCATGCTTTTGTTGAATTTGAAAGCAGATAAAATTCCTAGGTTTGGACAGAGGAACACAGATCATATTCGTGGACATGCACACCCAGTCAACACGTCCTCAGCTCTGTGGCCTATGTGGTGAAACAAGTTTTGAGCCTTGTGCCAGCCCCTGATGCTCCTGTGAATTGCCTGGATCTGTAGTTATCACATGACGTGGCAGTTCCATCAGGAGAGTGTGGTGCACAGGCAATCCTGACGATGTTCGTCCCTGCAGCTTTTGCCATGTCATCCTAGGATGTTAAAATCAGGAATATAGGGTATGCTGTGCCTCAGTGAAGGATCACACATCCTCAAGTGATGAAGTTGTCTTTTGTCTTTGGGGTGAAGCCTTATTTTTTCAAAAGAACTGGTCTGGTTTTTTTCAAAAGTGCCTGTACTTTTTATCATCTGGGATAATTCAAGCATGAAGAGAAAATCACAATTCTAATAATATTTTCTGTAAACAGGATAATTACTTTCAGTCACCTCACAAATACCATTTCACCAATAAAATGTATTAAAAAGTGAACTCAACTTTGGCTATATATCTTTCTAAAAGGAAATAGTAATCATTGTTTTGAGTACTCTTTAGTCTTGTTCATGTAAATCTACTTAGATGCATAAGAAGCTTTACAGAGAAGTAAACCCAGATCATACTACTTTTCCAATATAGTCATTTCTAGGAGTAGAAGTGCAATATTCTGTTGATAATTTTTATGTCATTCTCAAACATGTACATGAACAAAAGAAATATTTTCAATGGTGTATGAACTTGTCTAATTCTGTGGCTTCTATATGGGCAGTTACTCACTCATTGAAAATGGATAAAAATAATCCAAATGTACTCCAGCCAACTTTCTAGAGCCATCTTTTCTATCTACAGAAAATCTCCCTAAAATGTATTTACTAGTTTGCTTTCTTTTCTACAGGTTAAGATTCAGAAGTTAGTAAAAGTTATGGTCATGGAATCCTCCCTCAAAACAAATCCTGGGCTCAATCTTATCGGACTGTAAGGGACAAAGTAACTTCTTAGTCACTGTTTTGTCCCCAAGCCTGATAGACCCATGATGCAAGAGAAGATGCAGTGTTGTTCCTCGGTAGGGTGCCAGTTGTTACCTCGTAGAACTGGGGTATCAGTTCCACCGCCCGGGTATCTCAGGAGAACTAATGGAAAACACAGGATAGTGGCCAGAGCTGAGGCTTCTGGGATCGTGGAAAAAGTCTGCAAACTTTACATTACTTCTGCTGATCCAGCATTAATCTTGGAGATGGGAGATTTTGCCTACTTACATTTCAGTTTATGTGAAAGACTTCTTGATATCTGAAGTTGCTCCAAAGCTATGGTGAATTCTCCTTCTTTATCCCTGGTGTCTTGATGGCAGCAGAGGCTTTTCTAGTGCAGTGACAGCACAGGCCGATGAAGGAGGCTCTTCCACAAAAACAGCTGCACACCTTGCACAGTAGAGACCACAGGGCAACATCCCTTTCTCTGGCATGGTGCTACTTGCTCCATGGCTTTGCTGACAGAAATGTTCAGGGAGGGGGAGACATCCTCAAGGTCTCATTAATCGGTTTAGGCTATCGAAACTTTATAGCATGCAGCTGGTCTGAAACGTGATGCCTGACATTACAGCATTGGCCACAGGGTGGGTGGCTCAGGGAGAGTGTTAGGGCACGGCTGTTGCACAGGTCTTCATGGTGCTATCTGACTGATGTACGTAGTGCTGGTAGAGGAGCAGTCAATAAGGTACAGTGGAGGTTTTGGTCTGCAAGGGCTGCACAGTATGTTTCACAGCCACTTTACATTCAGGCAGTGAACAGTTTTCTCCATTTCTAACACTAATGGATTGCTAAAATCCTCAGGAGAGTTTTTGTTAAGTTATATTTAAAGATTAACATGTCTTGTAGAAGTTTTGCTCTTCAGAGTCTTCCTTCTATCATCGTGTCGGTAATGTACTAGCAAAAGTGAGAGATTGATTATATGGATCTATGGCTAACTGCATGATTTGTGTGGTATCATTACTTTCAGATGGCTGTAATCACTGTATGACAGTTTTCTCCCTTCAATCACTCCATGTATTTCAGGGTTTCTAGGTCTCAGACACCCAAGAGAAGCAGGTAACATTACACACTTTCATGTGAAGATGAATCCTTGCATATTCTTATTAATGTCTATTAGAAAGTAATATTAACTGTCATTCAGTGATAACACTCACTTCTTTGAAGGTCATGACTTGTGTAACTTCAAAGCATGGAGCAGTATTAGGACAATCAACATATTTCTTCCTAGAGTTGGGGCACTGCTGGTGATTACTAAGCTTTGAGGAATCTGAATTGTTCTTACACTTTTACTTGCTATGTGGATGTTGCATATACATGGTACTATTGAATATGAAAATTTTAATGGCTAGTTTATTATTATCAATGCAGTGGTTTGGGTACCTCACTGTGGTGCAATCTGGAATACTAATGTCTTGGCAACTGTAGCAATTAGCAAATCTCCATGTTCGGATTTTATGAACATGAACATAGTAGCTTGTGCCAGCAACCACAACAGGAGCTCAATGGAAAAAGAATTAATTTTCTTTTATTACTGCATATTAATGAAGTGATTTTTATTCAGTTTAGCTACAGCTACTTTAAAAGTTGACCAATGTAAATGTCAGTTAGGCTTTGAACTAACATGGTTTACTTTTGCTTTGGCTCAAATGTTAAATATTTTGTACTGGACTCGTGACTGCAGGAACATTGTTTAACAAAGGATAACAGTGAGAGATCTGAAGAGCAAATAGGTGTGTGAAATGTCAGATACTGAGATCATGAAAACTGTGTTTAATTTTGTTCACATGTTTAATCAAAACAAGCGGAGGATTAAAATTGGTGTGATAGAAGTGGACAGTGTAATGGACAGTTGCAATATCTGCACATAATAGATTTCAAAAGATTTGACAAGGCAATATGAGTCAACAGAAAATAGAATTTAATTTGTTTTTCATTGAATGCTGGTTCTTTGATCAAAGCATTTCATAGCTCATGGATTAAAGACAGCTATGTCTTCATTTTTCATAATGAAATGATTTCTCCCCGACTTCTGAGATCACAAGAATTAATTTTCACCTCTTCTTCTGGTAGAATGCACAAAATGAAAAGTTGGAGCATAGTGTCTGATTTTAGTAGAGAATTAGGATGCGCCAATCTGCTTTTTTCCCTCTTTCTTTTTCAAAGTTTTCATTTTATTGAGAGCAGGAAGTAGATGTATAAAGGAGTTGAACTGGGCAGCAAGCTGGAAAGAATTGAAACCCAAAATCCTTTTACTTTTTTTTTTTTTTTCTTACTTAGCAAAGATCCTGTCTGTTTGAAAGCCAGAGTGCTTTATTCCAGCCATCAGCTAGTCTTACAAAGATATTACTGCTTCCTTCTTTTTGTAAGTAAACACATTAATCTGAGAGTGAGATGCACTTGGTTATCAAGCTAAGCTGAGAGGTTTTTTTAAATTAAAGTCTAATGTATAGCTTTCAGTAAACTCTCATGGTTTATTATGAACACAAAAAATAATTGTAGCCTGACTTAAATATGTATTCTTCAGAAGATTAATCACTACAGTTTGGGTTTATTTATTTGTATGTTCGTGGATTTTCTTATCAAAACTCTGCCCTGAGGGAGAAGGATTAGACATAACTCTGCTGCTGTTAGTAGCAATGAAAAGAACTGTACAGTTGTGTTTTTTTCCAATTAGGATTCACCTTTTACTACAGACCAGTGAGGAAAAAATGCAGATTCTTATGCTCTGCAGTTCTCTCTTTCACTCTGTCAGTAAAAAGTGTCAGCGTGAATGAACATGTTGTATATCTCCACAACATCTTGGCTCATGGATTCCCCTTGTTATTGCCTCTTTTATATCATCCTGATGCTTTCTTTATTCTCTTTCTCTTTTTTTAGATAACACTGCTACCATTTCAGATTGTACTTACTGGTTGTGAGGATCCTAGTTTTATCTGTGGAATCAGAATCTGATGTCAGTGAATAGAAACACATTCATTAAATTAAGAAGGGAACTAAGTCCTTATTTCATTATCTGTAATGTGGGTGTACTTTTTTACAGAAATCATACTACAGTTGCAATGCTTAAAACTTTCAATCTTTTAGCTGCCAGGACTCCATTCTACCTTCTAACTCCATTTATCCTAATAATTCTAGGAAGCCTATAAACTACAATTAGATAGTCTGAACAAAACTGTGCTTTGTCCTTGCTAAGCTTCTGAAAGACCTGAATACTGGCTGCCTCGCAAGAGAAGGAAAATTCTTACTGCTTACCTCAATCACTTTTATTCTTTAAAAAATATACATATTAAAAAAAATTAAAATGAGAAGAAAAAACCCTAAAAACTGTCTTACTGCTTATTTGGTACTACCATGCCAACCTAGATCTGCAGGCTGTCCTTTTTCAGTCTCAGACTAGCACATACATTAGTGTCATGTCCTTGAAGTAGTGAGTCCATCTTTTTTTTTTTTTTCTAACCACTTCCATCTCAAAGATGTAAAGTTATTTTTTTCCAGTTTTCATAGTGAAACTGGTCTACTTAAAGGTCTAAGTGAAAAATCCCACAGCTAGTGCTTCTTGGCACCCAGTTTTCAATTGCTTTTTTTTTATAGTTGTTTTTAATACATACAGAAAATGGTTTTCTTGTTTTTGAAGTAGCACTCTAGCATTTTTCTTTTGTGGTACGTTAAACTATCCTGGTTCTGGGGTTTATATTTTTGTATGTCAGAGATGTTAGAAATTTTGAATTCTTTATATACCTGTGCATAAAGCAGCCCACACAATGTAAGCTTATGAATAAACTGAGCGATTTTTCTGCTTGATTTGCTTCATTACCCTTCTGCTGTGACTGTTTGTATATATAGATGCAACATATTTGTATTTTTTTATAATAGTCTTTGTAATATCCACTGGGAAATGAATGCATGTTTGTGCAGCTTATAATTGTTTCTGCTATTCACTAAGACACCATACTAATGTTTATTTTTGTTGATTGGAAAAAATGCTCATTACAAATTCTGATAGTCCTTTGTGGGGAAAAAGTAGTATTTTTTATAATGACTAAAACCAGGTAATTAAGTTACAGCTGCATCATCTGTGTGCTGTGTAACCAATGAGTGCATGGGTCTCAGTGCATCTTGGAACTCAGTGCCAGAAGCTGAATGGTGTCTGAGAAGAGCTGTACATGCTCAGATGGGTGAGATTGTGTTAACATATAAGGAAAAGCTTACTTGATGGAGAATTTGTGAAGAATTTCATGTCAAGATATATTTATGTTTTTATTACTCCTGGTTTATTAGCAGTTACGGATACCAGAGAGCAATCACAGTCTTCTGAGATCTAGGAACAAGATAGGCCAGAGAATTCATAGTGTATAATTTAGGTAGCCTTGCAGATGGACAATGAAGTGGGTATAGAGACGTGATAACTTCAGAAAGTTGGAGTAATTTTGAGACAAGTTTTGTATCATTTTATTAACTTGTTGTAACACTTGCTTGTACTGCGTGGAAAAATGAAGCACCAAGCCAGACAGTGACGAAGCAGAAGTAGCCTGGGAGACTGATAGAAAACATGAAGAGTGTGGTGATGGGTATTTCTGCAGTCTCACACTTTTCTGTCCTCTTACGTTAAAGCATGATGATTTTGAGATGGGTAATCCGATGAAAGCTGAAGTCTGAAATTCTTCTGAAACTTGATCAGAAAGTTTTCTCTTTCAATACCAAAGATAATGTGGCTCAACTGCTAAGACAGATCACTCTGCTGCTTTGCTGTTAGTTCAGGTAGCTTCTTCTCACCCCATATCCATCTTTTGTAATGGTTTTATAGTCTCGCTTTCTGTGTGAGCTTCAGCTCATGTATTTCACCTATACTATAGTACAGTATTTCACTATACTATATAGAAATACTATAGTATCTCACCTGTATTTCATTTAATGCATATATTTACTTTGGATTTCTTATTTTTTTAAAGAAAGGGGTGGTATGACATGTTCAGAATTTCAATGGGGACATTTAGTGTTATATAACCTAATATGTTATTTACATACCCCTTGCACCTGAAAGTATGTAATTTCCACATCTACTTAACAACGGCTGATACCTAAAACATAATTTCCACAATATATAGTTGGATTAAGTGAATTTGGAGTGGTTCGTTGTTGGTTTTTTTCAGTAAATGTTCTAGTGCATATTTTGCAAGGAAATGTTAATGAAAGGCATATTTGAATTTTGTAACATCTGCACTTTAAACTTGACTGTAAGTGTTTTATTTATCCTGCTGTAGAGAGGACCTATTAGACAAAAAGATTAGCCAAGAAGGTTAGCCAACAATGTTCTGCTCAGAAATAGTGTTGAGGAATAATAGTAACAAATAGCACATATTTTGTGGGGAGAGTTACACAAGAGAAATGTAACTCTTGTTCCAGTATGTACAGTCTAAATGGATGAGAGATAGAGCGAGGAGAAAAACAGTGACATATAAAACTCCTTTCTTGAGTTAACACAACAGTTAGCATCAATAGCAGAGCTAGAAATTAGCAACCCCCGGGCACACATCTGTTTCCTGTGATCTCTTTTAAAATAATCTGTAGATTATGTATTATTTGAATAGGTAACAACTACATTCAAAACAACTGTGATTTTTTTTCTGTCACAAACAACAAAAGAGATGAAAAATACGTTAAGAATTGTTCCTTCTGCTGCAATACCCATGGTTTGATAGGAGTGTGCGCAATGACTTAATGGCATTGATTTCTTAAAATATCATCATGTTGTTTTAACACTTCCTGATCTGGAAGAGGGGGAATTTTTTTACTTTAAGGATGTGAAACCAAGAGCCACAAAACTACCTGCTGTAATCACAAGGAGAGAATCATCAGTGGACACCTTTTTTTATAGTGGTTCTATCAATGTGAAAAGGCCGCTATCATAGCTGTTAGGCTAAAAAAGTAATTCAGCCCTTCTATGTTACTAAGCTAGTGAAAAGAACAAACAAAATATATTGTTCACCAGGTTAACCAGATACATTATAACTATTTGATAGGAAATGTAAAATACACATATATACATTTAACAGTACTTGTATAATAATGCATGTAAAAGAAGAGAGAGGAGTTGGGAAAATCTAAAACACTTAAGTTTGTGATGTTTTGCAGATCTGATTTGGTTATAACTGTTGTGATACAAAGTATAGTAGAAATAACTGATCTTTTTTTGTATGCTCTAGATGTGTTTTTTTATTTCCTGACATTTTCTCATGTAATTACTGTCAAGAAGGTAGTTGCCTTGTGTCATGGTCATGCTGCACAGAAATAAACAGTGAAATCAGACACAGATAATAAATAGTAGTATATGATACATAGTAGTAAAGCCCTATCTATAATTAACTAGTAGTAATTTAAATATACAGAATTATCGCCTCTAAAAGATAATTTAAAATAAACTTAAATATTACATAATGTTAAATTTTCCTGATAGCTGAATTTCTCATTTTTAACACGTTGTATATAGCCCAAAAGAAACATCTTAACTTCTACCAAGAGGGAAGATGCAACCTACTGCTGTGAATAGAGAATTCTCTCTTTCTGACCTGCGTAATATGTCAGATCTTGCACTTTTATCTTAAATAAATAGAATTGTTTTGACTAAGATTAATAACCTCTTCTACACCTTGTAAAAAATTAAAAAAATGAAAACAATTTTCATTCAAAACTTTAAAATAATTTGCAGAATTTGCTTTTTTTTATGCATTTCAGATTTGCTTTATTTTGCAAGTACAGATGATATTTCTGATAGAGCTTGCAGCACTTTCTTGTATTAGATGTATATATACTCGTAATCTTAGTATACAGGCCTGTTTTATGAGTCTGAGCCCCAAGTATCTAGTTTTACAGCTTATATGTGCTTTGTTAAAAGGGCAAATCTTGGCTTTAAAATTCAAGGTCTCAGTATTAAAATATTAATTGCAACTATAAAGCTTCCCTATATAATTTTCTTTTCACTAATTACCCTGAAAAATTTACTGAAAAAAAAAAAAATTATTCTTTGTTCAGTGCTATCTGATTATGTTGTATACAACAATAGCTGCTGAGATTTATGGTAAAATGTTAATGCATATACCAAAGGTCTGTTGTCCATAACACATTTTCTTCTCACCAGTCATGTTTTGTTGAATAGTAGGACTGCATTTTTAATTGAAATAAAGCAACCCAAGATGACCTCCATAGGACAGCAGCAGAAGCAGTCACTTGATCTGTCTTCATAGGTCTTCTCTGTGCATCCTGTCAGCAGCACTGAAAAAGTTCCACACTTTACATCTAAGGACCACTTCAATGTAATAGGTACAAAACATTTCATTCCTGCTGCCACAAGTACTGCAATTATCAGAAAGGTATTGGGAATTACAAGGACAGGATGTGAGGACTCTTCAAAGTGGATTAGTAATGTGGGTGGCAATCAAAGAAATGATTTAGTACTTGAGGAGTTGCATAATTAACCTGAGCAGAAGTTGTGCTGCTTGCCTATTATATATTTAAAAAAAGAAGAAAAAAAATTAGAGGGAGTAAGGAAAAAGTATTCATGTCTTATAAATTCCAGAAGACAATGTGAAAGGAGGGTCCAGCAAACAGAAAAATTGCTTTATTTCTCCTCTCTCCATGAGGGTTAGATCAGATTTTCCTCCTATTCTCATAGTCATTACAGAAGTAATTATTAATATATGTGGCTTTAAAATAAGTATTCTGTAGCTTTTTTATCAGTGTGCTAACTCAACAGAAAAATGCTTCGTAGGGAAGCCAAAACCAGGAAAAAAGCTTTAGAGGCTAAGTATCAAAAAATTGTTTCAAGGATTGAATCAATTTGACCTTCTCTTTGGTTGGAAATTTGGAGTAGCTGTGCTGAGTCTTGACTGCCGTTTGCTATCCTGCATGACCAAGGCGGGGGGTTGCTCATCCAGCCTGCAAACTACTAAGTTTTGCAAATCTGTTTGGAAATGGTTTTCTACTCTCTGCATCAATGTAGTTCACTACCACATTTCCTGCTGTAATGCAACTATTCATTTACTGAGGGAAACAGACCTCATGAATTTCACCTTCAGCCTTTAATTAATAGTTCTGGTAAGTCATGCCTCTCTATTGCTCTAAAAATAGCAAAAGTAACTACACCCAGGGGAAATCCATGCCACAGATGCAGAGGCATCTGAACTGAATACACAGGAGAGGGACTGGAGCACAAGCTGTAAAAATACAGTGTTGTGGAACTGAGTACAACAGCACGTACCACATGAGATGGACAGATTCTCTTTTAACAGTTCAGTAGTGCTGAGAGTGTAAGTCCGTTACAGGCATAACAGGCCCAGCTTCTTTGGAGATTGTGCAAAAGCAAAGAAAAACTTTCTTTTTTCTTATGTTATGACCTACCTCATGCTTAGCCAGAAATAGAATTGGAACAGCACATAGTAGTGCCAAAAACATTAGCTAATGGTCTTATAAGGACAAAAATTTATTAGTTGTTGCTTGAAAAAAACATCCATGGTATTGTGTTTTGGCACACTCTGAAACAATTGCCTCCTTCAAAAGTGCTGGAAATATCTGAGCTACACATTTCCTGATTTTTTCTATTGGGGTGATTAAGAGTACAAATACTAGATTTGAAAACAGAAGACTTCCTAAATCTTAAACACACCTTAAAGATATTAGATAAGCATTTTTAAGGCTCAGTAAATAGAGTGTGTCTCTTATTGCAAACATTAACTGTAAACTCTGCTCCTTCACCTTTGCCTCCCATGCATCCTTTAGTGATTGGATTTGTTAATCTTTTTTTGACTGGAAAGCAGATAGAAACCTTTTTTTTTCCAATCTCTAATTGATTTTTGATTAAATTCAAGACAGCTTTAACTATAAAGTAAGCGAACATCTATGTAAAAGTATGACATTATATTGTTTACTTTGTATTTCTTTAAACAGCTGTCTTGGCAATGTTCATATGCTGATGCGAATACTGTAAATATTGCTAAATCATTCAATTATGTTATTTACTTAAAAAAATTCTTAGCTACAGTTTGCTTTTATTCACTGTTTTCAATATATAAAAATAGTACTATTGACTTGAAGAGATTAGTTTTATATATCTGCCTAAGGGAACAAAAGTTTTGACTCTATTTTATTGTTATTAGCTTTCCTCAGATAATTAGCATATTGAATGAAAAATGTGGTTCAAGCCAAAGCCATGGAGAGCTGCGACTCAAAATTTCATAGCATCTTGACATGTATAATGTATGCAGAACTAAGGATGAGATAAAAGTCCTTTTTTTTTCTTTTTTTTTTTTTTATATTTTCCATGTGTGCATGTAGCATTTTATTTAAAGGAATCTGAAAAAAATGTTATCAATAAATATTAAGACACAATATTCCATGACTTTTAATTAAATTCCTTAAATGTGTTGTGATGCAGTGTGAGCAGAAGTTATTTAACTTGGAGCAACTAATAATTAAAAGGCAACCAAGTATTCATTTCAAAACTATATGGTTCATAGCAATTACTCTCTCTAGTAGCAGGGTTTGGCTGATTCATTACTATTATTTATGAGTGGTATAAGCTCACCGGGGCTATCTCCTGTAATGTATTCTGTGCAGTACATACAGATGGAAAAAGTCAAATTGAGTCCCAAGAAGCCTTCAGTAGGCTCAATTTTACAACATCTTCTTTGTTCTCTCATTCTTGGAACAATGTCTACAGCAGACTTGCTTCCAGATGTCGCCAGCAGCTCACTGGGATGGCAAGATGGAGAAGGCAGCTTACCCATATTAAGACCTCTCAGCTGAAAGAGTTATACAATGTTTTAATAGTAATCAATATCAATAACATTATTTTTATTCAGGCATATTGTTCAAACTATTGCATAAACAGAATGAAGCCCTATCAACAGAAAGGGATATTGCAGGTATATCTGAAGGAAAAAAGCCTACTACTGTGCTATTTCACTTTAAAAAACAGATGATACTATTGCTTCATCTAAAATTTGCTTTGAACTTTGGATTTCTTCAAATTTTTAATGAGAATGAAACTCAATGGATTGTGCAATTCTGGGTCATATTTTGAAGCCAAAAAGACTGGTTTGAAATGTGTCTACTAAGCTAAATCCTTCAGTTCTGTTCAGCTCTGATGAAACTGTATTTTAATGAGTGTCCAACAGGCTTGGAATTAGTGCTTCCAGATTAATGTAAATTCATTGCACATTTCATTTGGGCTTCAATGTGGCTTTGGAGATGTAACAGAAATGGTGGTGAAATATTAAAATATGGAGGCCAGCTAAACTCAGAGCAGAATTTCACTAATAAAAAGCTTTCAATCAAAAAACCACCAGCCCAACATGTGGTCTCCCAAAAGATATACTGGCTTTTCTTGAGGGACTTCCCTTTGTTTTTAGAACAAAAGAATGTTAAACATTTATTTGTGGAGTCTCTTTTAGACTGTCAGAGGAAAAGGAAGGATGCTGATTAATACTGTGCCTAGTGAAGTGGTTTATTAAAAATCAGAGAAGTATACCTAGTCCTTAAGACTGGAGTTAACGCCAAAGAATTGCAATAGAGTTGTTTACCAACTTCTCAGAAAATTCTTTTGGGTGTGCTAAATATTTTAAATTCTTTTTCAGAGCTATAATGTTACTAGATGTTTCCCTTTTCACAATAGGTGTTATTAAAGTATTTGAAGAGTGTACCTAGGAACCTATTTATGTGATTAGTGGAACATTTTATTCTAATCTTACAAGGGAACTTTCAGTCTCCATGGTAAGCAGTAATAGTTTGGGGATGCACATACTTTAAGGAACTTCTGTGTGCTGTTCACAGTAATAGTTAAGAGCTTAGACAAAGATTTATCGTTCATTTAAATTACTGTGGTGTATGATTAGGCAAATCACTATATTTGTAGTCATCATGAACCAATATTTATAGCAAATGTTGTTATGTAGTGACTAAAATCTCCAACAATTTATGTTACTGCATTTTCAGCTGGTTTACAACACTTTTATTTAGAAAAACTAGAAATAATGAGAATGCACAGACTAACCATTCCGTAGCATTGTCAACATGCAGCCACTTTCATTTTTTTTACCTGTTTTGAGAGAGAAAAGCGGTAGTGTGCTGCAGATTCTAAAATACTGATTTTGAAGGATACATTTGATTCAGAAGACACAACAGTCTCATAGCTCTGGTATCCTCTGGCCTCTTTATATTAAACAAAAGAGGTCCACTGTCAAAGAGTATAACTGAAACATGTGCACAAGGGTTCCACATTCTCCCAAGTTTTTTACAGGGAAGCCTTTTTACATGTATGTATGTGTGTGTTTAAGCATTGAATGCTGATTAGCAATTTGTCTTTTAAATTTCCTGATTTGTGCCGATGAATTAAAAAGTTATGTATGCAGAAATAGTTTTCAAGTGCGTGTTTGCTATGTCCAGCAATGTCCTTTTCAGTGTGTTTTTTTTTCTTATCTTATCTAATAGCATATAAATAGAGGTCTCCAGTCTTTGTGTTTCCAAAAATGCAGTTTATAATTCTGCAAATTTGGGAGAAAAACCCAAATAATAAAGTAGTTGTACGCTTGTACGCTTCTGTGGTACAGTCTTACTTTATCTCTTCTCAGAGATAGGATAAAAAGTAGATTTTAGTGCCCTCAAAAAAGAAAATGACAATTGTTCTTTTACTTTCATGAGCTTAAATAGTCACACAGACTATATCTTCATTGTCAAAGCTAAACTCAAAGAGTTGTTGGTTTGTTTTTTTTTTTAAAAAAAGCAAATAAAGCATAACTGAAATCTCTATAACAATAAAGGGAAAATTGGAAAAATTGCTGATTTCCCACTAAGTTTCAGTTTCTTTGTAAGTAATATGAAATTAAACTTTGTTTATATGTTCTTATGTAGTCGTCATTCATTTCTCCAGTACTTAAAAGCCCTTTTTTATAGTTTTAAGTTTTGTTGATGTTCAGAAAAAGCTGTGCCAGATTCACTTGCTGATCTTGGAATCTATTCTTGAACAGCTCTCAGTTAAAACTGCTGCCCATAGAGATACGCATCCCACGTGTTATTTCAAATATGTGGATGGGTTGATTTGCTGTGCTTACACAGTTTTGGTGACTGCATCATTATGGGCAAGAGAGGGGAGCAAAGGAAAAGTATGGCTGATAACTCAGAGTAACAGTTATTTTTTAGTGTTGAGTCTGAATTGCAGCTTGTCTTTCAGCCTGGGTAATGAGTTAAGTGTGAAATCATTGCACTCCCTTACCAGAGTTACAAGAAATGTCATCTCTCTGTGTCTCTAGATGTGACAAAAAAATAGAATCATAGAATCGTCTAGGTTGGAAGAGACCCTTGGGATCATCGAGTCCAACCATCTACCCTACTCTACAAAGTTCTCCCCTACACGAAGATTTAATCCCCTTTACTTTTGTGAGATTAATTACTTTCCTATATTGCCAAGTAGCAGATAATGGGAGTATTTCACTGGAAGTGTGAAATTCTGTTGCCACTCATATGGAATGATGACTTCCTTCAGTTAATACTTTAGAACAGCTGTATTTTTTTTCAAATATTTTTTGAACTTGCTTTTCTAGAAAGGAATTTTTGTGTTTGTTTCTTTTTTATTTTAAATTTTATTTTATCAGGGTTTGTGTTTGTTTATCATAATTTTATCATGGTTCTTTCGTGTGTGACAGGAGCTAAAATTTGTATGTGACGGGAACTATAATTATACTATCCTTCATGTTATGAATACCTGCCACATACTTGCCTTCGTCTCTCTCTCGGATCTTCCAAGCAGCTTCCCTAGCAAACTTCATCCCAAAGGATACTCAAAGGAATTACCATAGCTATGTTAAGTTCTTAAAGTGGAACACAGAGAACACCTTACTGCCTTTTTTTTTTTTTTTTTATTCCTTCATGAAAAGAAGCCTTTTTCTTTTAAGACTTTGAATATGGGCTTCCCAGTTTGCTTTCCCTGGACTTGTTAACGAGTCCAAAGAGTTCAGCATATTCTTAGATTTACATTTATACATTTACATCCGGCCTAACTTAGTATTCAGTTTACTTCCAAATGTCAGAGTACAGTTTAGTAAAGCCTGTAATTGAAAACAATTTATTTCTGAATTAATTTATATACAGAAAGTAAGGCTGAATTAATGACTGTTCAATGTACTCCAAAGGGTATTATTATTAGTTTGCTGAAGCTACTAGCTTATTCTCCAGCAAAAACTTTTTGGTGGTAACAACAACTGCGTGTGGGTGTTTTTCTGTAATTTAACGAGTTAGGATGTGTGTAAGTTTTCTTAGGATGGTGTTAGTCTTTTAGATACTGTTAACACTGACAGGTCTGACAGTAACCTTGCCCTGTGCTGGTGCTGCAGAGTGGGTGACAGCTGTCTGATATGCTACTGTGAGAGTCGTGTCCTGCAAGCTGAACTTTGGATCTGCCTGGAAGTGTGTATTAACTCAAATACTGTATTCGTCTCTGGTGCTGTGCTACAATGTCTTGGCATAAACAGACATGATTATTTATTAATACAGCTTCAGATATGGAGATGCTGCTGGGTACGCTGTAAGTGGTGGCAAAAAGACTGCTGGATGTAGCCATTTCAATGGATGTAGTGATTTCAATCTTTGTTTCCTTGTGTAAGGTTATTACTCTTTGTTCTACAGACATTTATCATGTATTTGATTTATAACAAAAAAAGATTCCAAGACTGAGAGTGCTTGTGTAGCTGTGGTTTTACAAAACAGCTACAGCTTAAGTATTATGCAAGTCCATTAAGCATTTTCCTATAAAAGCTTCTGTGTTTTTTCTCAAGCAGAAAGAGGAGTAGGTGGTATATCCGTATAATGAAGATGGGAAACTGCAGGGTGGGTGCTAAAAGCTGATATGGGTTCAAGCGGAAATAGGCGTGTTCATGGTAGATAAATATGTCAAGACCTACTTAGTGCAAAATCTGTTAAGAATTCCTTGAGTTAGAGGTTGTTTGAGACCGGAATAAGATTCTACAGAAATATTTTTGTGTGACTTTTCTATTCTTGTGTTCTTGCCTGGGCACCTGCTTTTTATAATTTTTCACAATATTGTATACTAAGTTGACCACTTGTCACTTCCAGTACAGCTCTTCTTTTGGTTTCTTTTTTGCAATTTTTTGGCTTACCCAACTTTATAAACATGTTTGTAGTCTAAATATGGTTCCATTTCTCCTTGACCTGAAAGCTGTATTCATTGGGGATGGCAGGGGGGACAGCGTAGAGAAGTTGACTGTGGCAAATGGAACAGATATGACCATGGATGACTGAAGCTGTAATATAAGCACCTGAAAGCAGATATTATGCACCTTAAACTGTAGAGGGAAATACTGGCTCCCCACTATTAATAGGAAACGTCCTTTAATTTGTTATTAGCTCTGTTGTTATTCAGGACCTACAGGCAAAGACCTGCTAAGGAAAAAACTTAATTGTGTCCTTAGTTATATTGAATGTTCATTTTTGTCAACAAAGGACTAGTAACTCTACAGGAAATAATTAGCTAAGATGACAGGAAGGTAAATAGTTTGACAGCCTGTTTTAAAGATTCCATTAGTAATTACAGCAAGCGAAAAATTTCTTGTAGGATTAGAGATGCAATCATAAGATACTAGAACTACTGACACAGCACATTTGCCAGTCCCTTACTTACAGGGAAGAATAGCCTCTTTGTGATAGAGCTGATTGCTCTTTTATTTTTAATTACATGTTTCTTCTTTTGGCTTGTCATGTTATTAATTTTTGCATGTACAGTGCAAAATTTATCCCTGTCAAAATTTGCAAGTTTTTAGAATTGCTTCAAAAATAATGAAATTAAGACATTTTGATTGCACTTACTTGTAAATAAAGAATACCACCTAATCTTTTTCCTTTCCCCACTGTTTTTTTTATTTCAAAGTAAGAAAACAAAAACTTAATTCTAGTCTCATGACCTGACTTGATTTCAGTTGATATAAAATCAAAATCAATATCCGTGTGTAAGTATTCATTTTCTGGAAAACTTCCAGCAAACTGTTAAATTAAATCTCATAGCTGTGTGCTGCTGTGGTGTAGTACTAAACAGTAATATATGGATTATAACTATTCCATCTCAGAAGTAATATCACAGCTAAGTACCATTACCATTTTGCTTATGCAGCTTTTTTGAGAGGTACTAGTCTGTACAGAAGCAAATAATTTTAAAAAAGAAATCTTACTCATAAATCCACATGAAACTTTGAAGAGCATGTGAAACAGTGAAATGGCTAGACACAGTAGGAAAAATTGTAATTTTGAAGCTCTGTGAACTTAAAAGTGTATGAATCTTTAAGAATATGTTACTTTTCTTTCTGAAAAGCAATTTGCTTCTCTACTAAAGAGTCGAAAAAAAGCACAATAATTGCCTGTGGTGGGTTGAGTGCAGCTAGTGTTTTATGTATTCGTTGAACCTCAGTACCTTACTGCCTTGTTTCCCACTGCTGCCTTTAAACAGGAGGAAAAATAAACCTGGTGAAACATTTATTGTAAGCAGATAATAAAAATCCCAAAATATTGTGGATGTGTATTGTGTAGTCACACAAAGAGAAGCACTGCAAAAAGTGTTTGTGACTAGTCGTAGATAACTTTTTTCAGAGAAGTTTAGGGATACAACTAAGAAGTAGAAGAAATTATTACCTTCTGTGTCATGTTTTAGTCCTGTTATTGCCAAGTTAGATTCTTATAATGAGATCCTGGCAGAAATACAGATCCAGTAAGAAATACAGAAATGAGATCCAGTAAGAAATACAAGTTTTGAGTATTGGTCTAATCAAGTTAGGATGTTCGCCCACAGAAGAACCTTAGCAGAGAAGGTAAAAACCAGACAAAATTTATAAGTATAATTTCAACAGTGGAAATATTAGGCCAGCATAGGCTGCTTTTGATAATCACAAGGCGTTTTCTTGGATGAGATTCTCAGTTACTTTAAACAGGGACTACAGTTTGACCTCTGTGGAAGAGCAATACTTTATGCTAGCTCTATGTTTTTTAAGCAATTTAATAAGAGTTGGATGGCATTGAAGGATTGTGTTAATATTAGGATATCTTTGCATTGCAAATTGTTTGTAACTTCTGTCTTCCTTTATTTTTCCAATTTTTTACTTTTTTTTTCAAATTGGGGGTAGGTAGAATTTATGTCCATTTGACCACCACACTTTGATAGTAACAATTAATTCTCCATACACTGGTGGTTGCAGCACACAATTTCTGAGTCTAAAACAACATTGGTAAGGTGGGTTTTGTTCAGTAGGACATAACTTAATCTTACCTCTGTCTACTACAAGGAGCTTTACATTTTCTGTAACAGCTTTACAGGTTCTCTAACACTCCCAGAGACAACAGGAGGGAAGTTGTGTCCAAGTAAAAAATTTTATAGTCTCGGTTTACTTAAGGTTCTATCTTACAAATGTCACACAAATTGTATCCATGTTTAATCTTAATGAAGTCAGAATGAAAACTTCATGTAATGTTACTGTTGATCTTACATACTGCATAAATTTTAAAATAAGGAATACAAACTTCTGCATGCAGTCTTTCTCAGAAATGCTCCTACAACTTTAGCTGTTAACTCAAATGTTTTGTCAGCTCCTTCCGAGATGTGCTTTTACATGGCTGCCTTTTCTTTCCTAGCTTTCATTAGACTATTCTTTTGCTCTTGGGAATCATGTTTACAGCACACATCCATTGATTCACTTTGGCTTCTTCAACTTCTATGCTGTATTGGTCAAGTACATCCAGAGTGCAAACACTATTTTATTTTGCAGTCCCATCTTAAAAGCTAGTGATCTGGACTCATTGCCTACCCTTAGTAACTACTAGCTGGCAAATTGTCAGCATGAAGCAATCCTTGGCTACTTCATGTTTGCTTTTCTTCTTCCCACTGGCTGTCATCTCCTGCACAGGTACTTTATTTAATTTGTGTCCTCTCTGGTGTGTGGAGTTTTCACTTCCACATATCCTCTTCGGTGAGGTTCTAACCATTTTTTGTTGTTGTTTTCACCTGTACTTCTTCAGTGGATACTATGCATAGCATTTATTTAGCAGAAAATTAAGATTAAAATTACCTAACAAAATTAAGCACAAATTTCAGATTTAACCACAGATCTATTCTTTTGGCTTCATTTTATTCTCATTCTGTAGTTTTCTGTGTCTAACCCAAACTTGAAAGCTCTTGAAGCAGAGAGAAATGTGTTATTTTCCTTGTCTGTAAAACATCTCAAGCATCCTCTAAAGATTTTCATTTTGCTGGTATGATGGAAGTACCCCTGATTATTTCTTACCAGTTTTTCAATTATATATTCCTACAGTCTTTTAATATTCAAGTTATTTAGATATCTTGAGAAAACCTTTTGAAATAGAGATTTTAAAAAAAGTTTTAAAAATGTATTTAAAGATATTCAAAGTTAGTGCATTGACAAGCAAGAGCTCAACAGCAGTAGTACTCATTTGCTTTAGTAAACATCTGTGATCTTCCTACAGTCATACAACACTGATTTTTTCCTTGAAGCATTGTAGTTAGGTACTCAACAAGGAGGCAGCTTACAAGAAGTGCTAGTCAGTCCCTATGAGTTAAGTGATTTAGGAGCACTGGTGCATTGAGTGCTTATCTGGTTCATGATTAGAATGTTCATAATTAACATTTTTTTCCCAAATTTATTCAAATGCTTGAGTGTCTACGTAAAAATGTAAAAGAACAAGAAAAACCAAAATAATTTTGAATCATAACTCTAATTCTACTTTTGCTGATTTTTTTTTTTAATTTGTTAAGCTTCTGTTAGCTACTGTTGGTTTATAAACATACCCCTGCTGCTTTGAGTTTAGGTTGAGATGAGATTTCATTCACATAAACTGATTTCTGGTTCTAAAAGGTGATTATAAATTCTTATGTACATGATTTACAGATGCTATTGTTGTTGACCTCCTGTTTAGTTTAAGCATTACTGGAAAGAAAGGCTTGAATGTCTACATATAACATTAAAAGGACAAGAAAATAAAAAAAATAATTTGCAATCATTAAACTGGAGGTGAAGGATAAACATAAAATCTACATTAAATTCATTTTATCCAAACAATTGATTTTTCTGTTCATTGTGTGATAAAGATAACCAGTTGTCAAAATAAAATAAATTTTAAAACAAAAAAAAAACCAAACAAAAACAAACAAACAAAAAAACCCCAACCAAACAAAAAAACCCACCCAAAGGCTCCACAAATATATCTAAGGATAAAGTGGAACTATAAGCAGAGATTTGACTAGTTGAAAAATTAAGATTTCAGGAAAAAAAAGTATGTGTCTGTACATGTGTTAACAGACTTTGATTAATTTTTGTGGGTCATCTAGAGGAATCCATCTCCACCTCTGCTCGACGCCTAATACTGTTGTCCAGTAACAACCGAGAAAGGGGGTAGGAATGAGCTGATGTCCTGGTTCATTCAGGACTGTCACACCGGGTCCTACAGAACTAGAACCCTCAGGAACTTGCTGTTGCGTGAGAAGTGGGCATCTCCCAGAGCTCAAGCTAGTGGCTAAGGAGTGCTTCACCCTATAAAAGCATGTCTCCCCCGGTGCTTGTACAATGTGAATTAAGTCCTGTTTTATTCCAGAACTGAAAAATGGACAGATCTGCACAACTAGACAGGTTTTTTATTTCTAAATATTCTCTCTCTTACTTCCATAGGAAGTGTGCTGTGAAACAGAGGCTGTTTTTTTGAACCTGCTTCTTTTGTAAAACTACATCACTTTCATTGTTACTTTCTCATCTTACTTGATTTTTTTCCTTCTGGGACAAAAAAGCAAAAGAGAATAACAGTCAACAGAATCACAACTTGTGGTGGGAATGAATCCGGACAGATAAACTGTGTTGTTATGTCAGAGCCATTTTGGGCTGGTTTTATGTTTTACAAATGGGTAGGTGACAAGAAAATTCTGATGTGTACTACACATTTGCCCAGAGGGCGAGAGTTAAACTCTCTGGTCACATAAATTCAAGGATTGTTCATAACAGACTTTCCTGTTACTCTTGAGAAAATGTTTGCACTGTCAAAAGCACAGTTGGAGTGGACACAGTTTTTCTTATCACCAGGGTCTGCCATTTTATAACACACTGTGCTGCATAATTACAGCTATATCATCACAGCACAAGTGGACTATCATCTTTAATGTGTCTGTCTCAAAATAAAAAGCATTAGGTTTTGTTTCTCTAGAATTACATTGCTTGGAGTACATTTATTTTGTGCAATGCAGAAATGGGACAATCTTTGTTGCACATGAGACCTAAAGCAAAGAAGCCATCATTTGTGACAGCTTTTGCAGAAAAATATAGAATTGTAGAATCATAGAGGGGTTAGAGTTAGAAGGGACCTTAAGGTTCATGTAGTTCCAACCCTCCTGCTGTGGGCAGGGACACCTCCCACCAGACCAGGTTGCTCAGAGCCCCATCCAGCCTGGCCTTGAACACTTCCAGGGATGGGGCATCCACAACTTCTTTGGGCAACCTGTTCCAGTATCTCAGCACCTCATAGTGAAAAATTTCTTCCTAATGTCTAATCTAAATTTACCCTCTTCCGGTTTGAAGCCGTTACCCCCTGTCCTATCACTACATGCCCTTGTAAAAAGTCCCTCTCCAGCTTTCTTGTAGGTCCCCTTCCGATGCTGGAAGGCTGCTATAAGGTATCCCTGGGAGCCTTCTCTTCTCCAGGCTGAAAAACCCCACTTGTCTCAGCCTGTCTTCATAGGAGAGGTGCTCCAGCCATCTGATCCTCTTCATGGTTCTCCTCTAGACCCTCTGCAACAGGTCCACATTCTTCTTGTGTTGAAGACTCCAAAGCTGGACGCAGGTGGGGTCTCACCAGAGAGAAGTAGAGGGGTTAGAATTTTGTGTCTTAAAATAAAATTATAATGAATTTATATTATTTTATATTTTTCTTTATTGGGAATTCAGTATCAGAAATTGTGAGTGAATTTTATTAAGGTAAGGAGATTTTAATATATTATTTGTATAATCTCCATGAGATTTATCCATAGCTAATTGTGCAAAAGGCAGTGGTCCATGGATATCTTTTTCCTCACATATGCCGTATTGGTTTCTAGGGTCCCGTATGATTATAGGTACTCTGAGGGGGCTATCGTGGTAGAAAATGGAGGAAAAGAAAAATTAGATTTTGTTGGAATAAGCCAATTGCAAAAGAAACCAATTTTCGTTCTTGACATTTTAATATAGCTCTTGCTGAGCAATGTAAAGCAACCAAATATTATCACTTAGTTTTATCTAATACTGTAATATAGACCAATGTACTTTTGCATGTACAGGCTGTCGAGTGCTTCTGTGTTGAGCATCCTTACAGATATGTCTTTCCTTTCTCTCTTGCCTGCAGCCGTCCGAAGAGTATGGCTTTTTTTTATCTCATTGCCAAGGAGTTTCTTTGGTTTGTGTACATCAATCCATTCTGTAGCTGTTACAGTTTATTAAAAGATTACATACTAGATTCCAGGAGAGGATTCAATAATATATTTAGCCATAGGTAGGCAGACCCTGATATTTACACAAATCCACAGTAAACCTGCAGAGAGGTGCTTGAATTTCAGGCATATTGCCCAGAACATAACTGTTTTTTCCCTTGTTCCTTTAAATGCACTGTTCCATTTTGAGAAATTCTCTCTGCCTTGGATTGCATATATACATTAAGGTGATAACATGAGTTCTTTCTCCTGTAAACTGTCTTTCTTGCTATGAATTTTGCTTTGTCTTAGTACAGATGTGGTTTATCCACCTTTGTTCTGAAATTTCCAAGAGTAGCAATATGCTGTACCCTGGAGGAGATGTTTGGTATCATTACCAGAGTTCAACTGTACCTTTCAACCTCCAGGCTAGTATTTTAAATCCTGATTATTTGGGGGAAATAATGTCTGTCTTTTAAGGGTATAATTTTTCTTTATCCTTTATTGAAAAAAAATAAAAATGTGAAAAGAGAAAAGTGAAATGCAGAATAGTATTGGGCTTTAAATAGTGAATGAATGAGTAGTTATTTTGCTCTTGGAGAGAAAAAGTACGGTATTTTTTTTTCAAAAATGTTTTAAAGCTGTCTTTCCAAATCATGTTTCTCTGAATGTTTGCTGTTTTTAGAAGGGAGGCACTGAACTGAGTTGTTGCATATGAATTTTTATGAATTTTATATTACACAACTCTTAGCTACAGTATGAGCAGTGGAAGCTAAAGCGCTCTTTCATTGTATGGTGGTTTTGCTTTCATTATTTACTCTTTACCACTGGGCACATAAGTGAGTTACTGATTTGACCAAATAAAGAGTCACGCTGCCTTCAGTAATGACTTTCTCTTTCTCTGCAGTTAATATATGGCTTATATTCCTCAACAACAGGCTTACTTTGAAATCAATACTATTAGGACCAAATTATTGAAAGCAGGAGGTAGAAGTCTCCAAGGATTAAGAAGGTTTGATTCAGTGGCACAAGTGAAGGTGTCTGGTTTCATTTGAGGCATACTTGGGTGGCCCCTCCAGCCCTCCCTCCAGAACATCACTGATCTCCCATAAGGACCCCCAAGCGATGGCACAAGGTTTTTATTCATGCACCAGAGTTAGCTAATAACATTTCAGCTTCTGATTACTTTAGTATATCCTGTGAGGATGTAAAGGATCAGCTTTTAACTGTGTGCTTACTTCTCGTGGTGTGTGTTGTAGCTACCTGTAGATTGTGACTACAGTTGTTCAACTAGGCACTGAGTGGAATGCCTAGTTGAAGGCATTTCAGGAAGGGCTTTTAATTGTCATATGACAGGTTTTTTTTACCCATAGTAAGGACACCATCAGTTGCTTGTCCTGTAAAATGTTGAGTAGAAAAAGGAGCCTGTAACACTAGAAGAGATCTAAAATTGTAGAAACTACAAACAGAAATATGAGAGGTAAAGGAAATTGTGGAATAAAGTGCATGAGTTAATAAATGCGTGTGACTTTGGAAACCAATATACTTTTCCTATTTTCTTGCAGCAAATGCTATTTCAGGATTGCTTCGGAGGATCTCAGATCTTAAGGAAAATATTCATAAAGAATGCAGTCTAATGCAAGAGGGCAGTTGCTTCTCAGACATGATTTATGTTAAAAAATTGTCAGGAAAGAGTGTACCAATTTTATATATGTGTATAATATCACCTATACAGAGATGCCTATTTAAGTCTAGACTGTGTGAAAGGTCAGAGCTACAAGATATTCCACACAAGATTTAGATTCAGAAGCCGTGATGTAGAAGCTAAAGTTAAATAATTCAGTCTCCTCCTGCACTGGAAGGCAAAGGATAATATTGAAGGATTACAGTTCACTTACAATGATATTACCAACTAAACCCTAGAGGGAAAGAAACAGAATTTCATTCCAGTGTTTCAAGTCATATTTTTTTTGTGTTAAGGTGATGAACTAGCAAAGTACCTATTACTATTATTATTATTGTTATTGTTGTTGTTGTTATTTATTATTATTATGTTTGTTTGTGTTTTTTTTTTATTCCATTAGCAATACAAGAGAAATAATGGTAAAAAAAAATTGGGTGCTTCAGTTCTGGGAAGGACAAAACTGATAGCAGAGAGTGCTTTTTTTTTTTTTCTGTGCCTTAACTGGGGCAAGCTTTTCTCACTGTTTTCACTCTGGCTGTTGTGCAGGTGGTTGACCAGATTGACACGCTGACGTCAGACCTGCAGCTGGAGGATGAGATGACAGACAGCTCCAAAACGGACACGCTCAACAGCAGCTCCAGCAGCACAACGGCTTCCAGCCTGGAGAAGGTGAAGGTGCGGGGCAGCGCACCCCTCATCAAGCCGCCTGCGCACCCCTCCGCCATACTCACCGTGCTGCGGAAGCCGAACCCGCCCCCGCCTCCACCGCGACTGACACCCGTCAAGTGCGAGGAGCCTCCGCGGGTGCCTCCTGCGGCCAACCCTGTCAAGACTAATGGCACCCTGCTGCGGAACGGGGGCTTGCCGATGGGGCTAAATCGCATCCCCAATGGAGATATATGCTGTATACCGAGTAGTAACTTGGAGAAGGTTGGGATGCAGCCTCTGATGCACAGAGGGGAGAAGGAGCGGTGCCCTCAGCCGGGAGCAAGGGAGCGGGTGCGATTTAGTGAAAAAGTGCAGTACCACGGCTATTGCCCTGACTGTGACGTTCGGTATAACATTAAGAACAGGGAGGTGCACTTGCACAGCGAGCCTGCACGTGTTGTGGGAAAGCTGCCACACCAGTGCCCTCCTCTGCCACCTCCACCCCCTCCGCTGCCTCCATTTCCTCTGGAAAATGGAGGGTTAGGGCTAGGTCCCAGTAATAGCTTTCCTCCTCCGAGACCTGCGACTGTGCCTCCACAAACTGCACCAAAACCCCAGAAGACCATCTTGAGGAAATCAACCACTACAACAGTGTGATGTATGCCACTTGAAACAACTCTTTGTTTTTTCCTATATATAAACATAAATAGGTAATGAGCACTTTCTACTTGAGCAATAAAAAGACCCAATGTATTACTCCCTGTGTCCAGTGAAGTGGCATAAAAATCACATGGTAAGTACAAAGAGGAATGCTTGTTGGTCTTGCTTGTACTTGCCAAAAAATATCATTATGGCAAAGGATGCTGAAAAAATATTCATGCTTTAGCTCATAGGTTGTAAACATCTGTTGCAGTTTCTTATCTATAGCATGGTTTAAAGGCAGTGAAAAGAAAATTCAGTTTGAAAATACTGATAATACTATTCATGATAGATTTCGGTCTGTCTGGCATAAGGGAATACCCGTTGGTCTTGGGTTTTGGGAAACTTCCTGTTTCTAGCAAGTACCTTTTAAAATGTCATTTGACAGAGCAAAGCAGAGTACCAGAAAATAGCTTTTGACTGAATTCTAGCAGATGCATTTTTCTCTGCCTGACTGCTTGAGCGGAGTCATTGTGTGTGGAACAATGCAATAGGAGGTAATCATCAGACTTTCAGGCAGCTTGATCTTTGGTGGGGAAGTAAAGCAATAATAAAGGGTATGTTGACATGGCGTTGGAAAACTGAATTATCTCACATTTTGTTTCTCACTTATGCAGTGTGCCACAGCCAAGGTGAAGTAGAGAATTTTCAGGTGAACAAGGATAGTCCCGTTCAGTTCCCCCCTATTTCCACTGCTCAATCTGCAAAATGGAAGTGATGTTTTATCTCAAATACGATGACAGTAGATTAAAACAACAAAGCGCAGTCCTGTGTTTTTCACAAAGCTTCTGTCTGGTGCAAATCCCTTTTTGAAGGCAAAGAAAATTTTGCCTGAGGCCTGCAGGGACATCCACTTAATTCATGTAAAGAGCTTTGAAGTTGAAAAGCTCTGTGCAATTATGAAGCATTAACATGCAAAACAAGATATTTTACATGTTATCACATTTTGATGCTGAACTCAATTAGTATTCTTACTTGTTGAAAAAAAGTCCTCAGTGTTTTATGTTTTATTTTATGAAAGAACATTCTTTTATTCTCACAAAGAGAATTGTTGGGACCTGGAGTTAAAATCATCTGATCAGTGAAGAAAATCTGATAATAAATCTGTTATTTACAAAAGTTGTGCCAAATTAATCTCAAATGGCCCAACAGCAGATGCTATATAAAAGCAGTATGCTTTTTTTCAGCTGAAATGTAAAACATACTCTATGGCAAAGCAGACAAAAGTAGACAAAACAGATTTTTAATTTAAATTTCCATTTACATGCAGTGATAAGTATTAAACTGAAAACGAATCTTCAAGCAGTTTGCCTGTATACACATTATAGTATTTAAAAAAAAATAATAAGAATAATCATAACAGAAATCTTAACACTTAACAAGCCTTTGAAAACCTTTGCAGTAAACAAGGATTGTATTTTGTGGAAGTGCATATTTAGGGTCTAAAGCTTCATGTTGTATTCCTCACATAAAAGTTGCAAAACAAGGAAATTACCTTAAATTCTTAATCATGCTTCCCCCAGATGCTCCCCACATGTTTTACATGATGCATTTTACATTTTGCATTGGTTGACTATACTTAATCTCATGAAACCTGTTGCTAAGTCAAGTCCTAGCACTTGCAGCAGGAGGCAGTAACTTGCACATGTGCAAGGTTTTTGTTGCCCAAATGAAGCTATTGATAGGTGGATTCTTCTCATGCCCTGGGACTTCACAATACCTCCCTTTGTCACACATTGAAAATTACATCTAAAATCATAGGAGCAATGTGTGGACATATCCACATTTTGCATCTAGAGTTTTTCTTTTCAAAATAAAACTCTTGCTGTCTTGCTGACTTTATCACTACTGTAGACTTCATATATCGACTGCTCTAAGCTAGTTAAATTTTTTTCCTTCTTAAAAGAGCTACTGTGTACAAAACATTATAGGATAATGCAAATCAAACATTGCATAAAATATTTATTTCATCTTATATTAGAGAAAATAACACTGCATAATTTTAGAAGGGAGGGTCTGCTGCACGTCTCTACCTCACTTGGCTCATTTTTTCCAATATAAACTCATCTCTGATAGCACAGAGCACAATATTGCTCCTCTGGATTCTGTCCCTGGGCTGGTCAGAGTCTCATGAATGTGTTAGTACCTCCAAATTACATGCTGTTCTCTATGAACGTGCATTGTTATATGTGTAAATTTCAGATTTATTCTAGTGTTAAGTTTAGAGTTCTCACCTCTGGAAAGTTTACGTGGTATTTGACTTTAAGCATGTCATGTTCAGTTTTAGTATCCAACATCTTCCATCTTACACTTTTGTCTTCTCTTTCAGGGGGAGTTTTCTGTCTCTTTCCCCATGCCTCCTGAGAGCTCTTTCACAAGCTACTGCCCTTCTTTGTACATTTTCATGGGGAAAAAGCCTGTGCTATAAAAACTAAAGATGCAGCTTTTAAAATGCAGTGCAGTTTTTGGCCAGAAATGCAGTTTCCAAATGTGAAGGAAATACATTGTTTTTCTGCAGTTTGCTAACCCAGGCTTTCTTTAATGCACCAAAGTTTTCCAAGGTCTCTGTTAAATCATGCAATGAACAATGAAACAATTCCTCTGTTTTAATGAGTACATCCCTGGTCTGTGTCTTATTGTATGGCATTTTTATCAGTATATCAATTTCACAATATTAACATGGCAGAATAAAATTCAGATTAAACCAGGTAACCTTGAAAAGCATGGGAAACAGTTAACATTAAGCTTTGCAGCACTCTGGAAACTTCTAATAAAAATTGTCTAAGAGAGGATGCAATAATATATTCAGCCAGGAGTGGGTTTTACATTTAAATTAGGTATACAATCTCTGTGAAGCGTTTTTGAAAACTTATAACACAGCATATTTCACACCTTACTGAGGAAAGCACAATAAATTAACCAGAACTGGACAGGAATTGTCTGCCTTTGAAACGTAAATGTAATATTTTTGAGATTATATTTAGTTTTTGCAAGTATGTTAATATCTGAAAAACTGAAAGGCCAGTAACAGTACTCAGACCTTTAATTCAACAATTTATGTCATTTCAGACTGCTGCTTAGTTTTGATTCCCCAAAGGTATTTTAAAGTGTGGATTGACCAGACTTCTCAAATGCAAATGGAAGGAGAAGATAGTTTCTATCAATTTAATGAAGGGGACGAGCTTAGGAAAATGGAAATAAACAATAAAAATTGCCTAGTTAGTAGAACTGGCATTGATTAATAAAAGCTAGCATATGGATGCATCATAAGAAAGGAATGCTAGGAGAATAAAATCCAATAACAATACTTTATAAAGATGTAGGGAAAGAATCTTCAAAAAGACTGTGAATCTTTTTATCACCTAACAAAAGTCACTGTTATTCCTTCTCTGTTGTCTTCTTGAGTCTTACACCTTTCATCATATCTTCCATCGCATCATCCACTGATCATAGAAACAAGAAAAGATTAAAAATCTTCATCCCCTTTTTTATTATTAAATCAATATTTTATTTAAAATGCTATGTGAAATAAATGAAGTAGATTTCAGCTCTTTTAAACTTCCTTCAGATAACTTGATTATTGGTTTTGGAGCAAGCAGAGTTCAGTGTGAATTCTTCAATTACCTGCGGGGGTTGTGTTCCTGATCTTAAATGATTTGACATCCATATACCTCATGTTGGTCAAAGAGTGCTCTTGTTAGCTGAGACTGGAGCTGCTGAGATAATGGACTTGACCAGATACCTTGCTGCAGGGGAATGGCCCATGCTTTTGTCAACCTGTGCAAGTCTGCTACTGTTTTCTGTTTTTTCACATTTGTTCATGTATGACAAAGTGACCATGTTGCTACATAGTTGGAGGGTTTTGTTAAGAAATTGCACCATGCGCTGTGTCTGTCAGCTGTGATGCATTATTTCAGTGGTGTAAGAAGGTGGGACCATGGTATTTAGGTTGCCCAGTCTTTTGTGATGCTAAATTTTTTGAAATTTTGAGGCAGAGTTATATCTGATGCCATTAAGCTAATTTTATGTTAACTGACTTAGGAACAAGAAAGTAGTAAAACTGGATGGACTGTAGAGAGTGCAATCCTCCAATAAAATACGTTTTTAGTTTAGATGGACCTAAAGGAACAAAAGGATACCAAAGAGATAAAGTAAAGACTTCTCACATTTAGCTAAGGATACAATGGTCTTAAAGCTCAGTTTTCATTGATAGTGAGACAAATTTAAGTGGTTTGAAGGACAAGGAGATTAATGAATGTTGTTGAATAGGTGTCAAAAGTGGGAAGAAAAAGTAAAAGCAGCATAAAAACACTTTACCAACTGGCAAAAATACACATTTTATTTTAGCTGCACAACAGTAATGTGTTAAAAATTCAAAGGTTTGTGTTTTACTGTAAGATAGATTGTAGACGTAGACCTACATTCTGGGGTCAAACCTGTGCAACAGAACTAGACAAGGAGCTAAAAGTAGATAGTACGACTTCTCTTCCCTGGATTTTTCCACTGGGATACGTGTTGCTCATTTTGCTGTCATTCCATGATTGTTTAAACTTGATGTGCATCTACCAGGCAGCTTTGCAGCTGTACAGTCTTAGTCTGGTGCAGGTGTGCAGGCCTGGTGACATTTCAGTTGAATTAGTCCATGTTTCTGGGTGTCTGTGTCATCTTCATCAATGACATAGACGATCGAGTGTACCCTCAGCAAATTTGCATATGAGTGGTGTGGTTGACACTCCTGAGGGACAGGACTGCCATTCAGAGGGACCCGGACAAGCTTGAGAAGTGCGCCCATGAACGTCTCATGAGACAGCAAGGCCAAGTGCAAGGCCTGGGTCATGACTGAATTGAGACCAGCACTGAGGAGAAGGACTTGGGGGTGTTGGTGAGAAGCTCAAAATGGGCTGGCAATGTGCGCTTACAGGTCAGAAGGCATCAATACAGGTTAGGCATGGACCTGCTGGGGACAAGCTCTGAAGAAAAGGATCTGGGGGTCCTGGTGGACAACAAAATGACAATGAGCAAACAGTGTGCTCTTGTAGCCAGGAGGGCCAACGGAATCCTGGGCTGCATAGGGAAGAGTGTGGCCAGCAGGTCGAGGGAGGTCATTCTCCCCCTCTACTCTGCACTGGTGAGGCCACAACTGGAATACTGTGTCCAGTTCTGGGCTCCCCAGTTCAAGAGGGATAGGGAACTACTGGAAAGAGTCCAGCGTAGGGCCACAAAGATGATTCGAGGACTGGAGCATCTCCCTTATGAGGAGAGGCTGAGAGAGCTGGGACTCTTTAGTCTGGAGAAGAGAAGGCTGAGGGGAGACCTTATTAATGCCTATAAGTATCTCAAGGGCGGACTGAAGGAGGAGGGAACCAGACTCTTTTCAGTAGTTGCCAGTGAGAGGACAAGGGGCAATGGGCACAAGTTGGAACATAAGGGGTTCCACTTGAATATGAGGAAAAACTTTTTCACAGTGAGGGTGACGGAGCCCTGGAACAGGCTGCCCAGGGAGGTCGTGGAGTCCCCTTCTTTGGAGATTTTCAAGACCCGCCTGGATGCAGTCCTGAGTGGCATGATCTGACATGCTCTGGGTGGTCCTGCTTTAGCAGGGGAGTTGGACTAGATGATCTCTATGGTCCCTTCCAACTCTAAAAATTCAGTGAAATTCAGTGAAATTCAGTGAAGGCCAACCACATCCTAGGCTGCATCAAAAGAAGCATGGCCAGCAGGTCGAGGGAGGTGATTCTACCCCTCTAGTTGGGTCTCATGAGAGCTTATGTGGAGTACTGCGTTCAGCTTCCAGTACAGAGAAGACATGGACCTGTTGGAGTCAGTCCAGAGGAGAGCCACAAAGATGATCAGCGGGCTGGAATACCTCTTCTATAACAGGCTGAGAGAGTTGAGGTTGTTCAGCCTGGAGAAGAGAAGTCTCTGTGGACACCTTATCGTGATCTTCCAGTACCTAAAGGGGGCCTACAAGAAAGATGGGGACAGACTTCTTTAGTAGGGCTGGCAGTGATAGGGTAAGGGCTAATGGGTTTTAGCTGAAAGAGGTTAGATTCAAACTAGATATAAGGAATAATTTTTTTTTACAATGAGGGTGGTGAAACACTGGAATGGGTTGCCCAGAGAGGTGCTTGATGTCCCATCCCTGTAAACATTCAAGGTCAGGTTGGATGGGTCTCTGATAAACCTGATCTAGTTGAAGATGTGCCTAGTCCTTGCAGGGAAGTTGGACTAGATGACCTTTAAAGGTCCCTTCCAACCCAAACCATTCTGTGATTCTATGATATTGTCCGCTTGGCCTGTGCATGTTCCTGAGGATGGACTGTACAATTCTTACGCTTCAGAAAGCAAGGACTTGATTAGATGCTGCTAAAAGTATTTAGTCACATCAGCACTATTACCTGATGTGTGATGATACTAGAGGCAGTTAAATTGTGATTCAGAACTTTGAAAGACATAGTAGAATGCAGGGAGGATCAGTTTGATGCAGAGGCTGAAGAAATGAGCTTCTGTGGGCATAGTATATGTGTTGCTCTGGCTCATGCCCCTGAAGAAGTGTGAATCGTTCCTCTTCAGAGTCTTTTAGATGATCACTCAAAGATACATGTCATCTCATGTGGATCATGGTGTACTCACAGTGAGGTCTTTGTGTAGTGGTAGTATGGTAGCTGGCAGCATAACTCTTGGGTACAATCAACAAATACTTCTTACAGTAAGTGAATGTCTCCAATCTTGTACCATCTTTACTAGTTAAGAGCACATCTTCCTAGGAGAAAGTTATGAATAAATCACAGCCATCACAATACCAAAATCAATAGATTAAAATTAAGATAGGAATGTTTTAGCTGTCATGAAAATAAAACCTCTGTAGGCTTTGGAGCAAAGTTATGTAGTACTAGGAAAATTAGGAAAAGGTTCTTCACTGAGAGATTAGTTGATCAATGGAACAAGTTCTCCAGGGAAGTGCTCATGGCACCAATTTTGTCAGAGTTCCTAGAGCATCTGGATGCTGTTCTTAGTCACATGATTTAGTTTTAAGTAGTCTTGAGAGGACCAGGGACTTGGACTTGATGATCCTTATGAGTCCCTTCCAACTTGAGATATTCTATGATTCTATGAAAAATGTAGGTTGAGCAGTTATTAATACAGCAGGCAGTTATTAAACATTTGCAGGTGGCAAAAGTTCTCCTTTACTTTTTAAAGAAAGTATTTGTGACAGAGCTCTTCTGCTTGAGTATGAAAGAGGATTCATTCTACAGAGAATTAAAATTTTAGCATCGCAAAGTACAGGCTAGGCCACACACCTGAGTTAGACTTGCTTGCTTTAGTGGCTGTATGTTGAAGCAGTGACTTCCAGAGACTTACTAGTTCTGGTGAGCAAGTTGAACAATGAAAGCAGTGTCTAAGAATGCCAAGATCTGGTGAGACTGTTACTGGAAAACAAGAAAGAAAGTTTTACTTTCCTTATAGTAGAGCTTCAGAAAAGATAATGCAAATTAAAAATTCAGGAAAAATAATTTTAAAAAGTATTTCATACTCTTAAAGTTTTTCCGGAAGTTAAAACCTTCTGGTTATGATTTGCTTTAACTTAACAAATACAGTGTTTAAAAGGAAGCTTATTCATTATTTCAGTGGAAATAAGGTTTCTGACAGCAGAGGGCCCATTAATATAGTAAAACCACAAGGTACTGTTGCCTAAGTTAATAAAATCAGACTAGAAATAAGCTAAAAATTCTTCAAGTGAGGTATGTAGATAGTGGAGCAACTTACTTGGAAAAGCAGTCAGTAATCCACACTATAAAGTTTTTAAATTAAAATTGGATGTTTCTTAAAAAAGAGATACGCTAAGTCTGAAGAAATCACTTTGAAGATCTACAGGAGGGCAAAGTAGTTTACCCTAACGGTCCCTCTTAGCCATTAAAAGAACTGATACACCTTTCATTGAAAGACAGATGAAAAATGTACCTTTCTGATGTTTCCAGCAGGTGCAATTTTGTACTTGACAAAGAAGAGAGATGAAAAAAAGCAGTTAAGCATGCCAGAAGGAATGGAAAATTAAAAGGTCAAACTTTGTTTTTTATAAACAGGCACAACTAAGTACAAATTGTGCAGTGTTAATGAATTGCGTCTACCGGTACGTTGACTTGAAATGAAGGGGTTGGATGCCTTTTGTGGATATATATGGAAGAGTCTCTCTACCTTCTAGAATTATGAGTTCAGAATAAACCATCTTTTTCTATCTGTATATAAAATTCACAGCTGAGCAACAAACTCCATGTCAACCAAAGTCACAAATCCTTTGGCAGCCAAATTACTAGTTGGCTGTGCGGGAATCGGCCTCAGAATCAATCTGTGGATACGGCTTTCAATTCCCCGTGCTAGTGTGGCATATTATACATTTAACCCTGCACTGTTTTTTGAAAAAACATCCTAACTCACCTTTATTGCTCATTCTTGTGTCATCCCTGCGATAAGTCAACTGCAGACATTTTTACATTTCTGTGCTAAAGCAGTGAACCAGATGGGTGGCCTAAGTTGTCTGCAAAAATGTTTATCCCCGAAATTGGTGAGTTAATGAATGAGATAGTCTATGAAAGAAGTGAAAGAAGATGGAATGGAATACCTTTTTTTTTTTTTTGTGCGTGTGTCATCCAATGTCTTACATGTCTTTGAATTTCAGAACTAAGAACTTTACTTGACTAGTATCTCAAAAGCACATAAGGCCTCAGGAGAAATGTTTTTGTATACACATACCGTGGTATATTTCAGGTAAGTGGCAAGTACTCAGTAGGGTAACTGAGGAGAAAATATAACCAAAATAGGAACTTAAGTTGTATTTTGATGTGATTTCAGTAGTCGTTGTAGTAAAATGTGTATTTTCATAAGAATTAAGGTAAATTAGGATGCTACTTCTAAGAAATTTATAACTTTTATTTTTGCACCAAGTTGTCATAAAACCAAGAAAGTAATGAATACATAAAGAAGAGCTTCTCATGGATGTTTATTTTCTAAAACATAATCCCTGCAGATATGCATGAAACACAAATAGATTTTTAGTAACAGAAATAGCACCATGCATATTTGCATTAATAAGATAGTAGTCAATATTTTTTCTGCTAGGGACTTGTTGGGAGATTTTTTTTTCTACTTGTCGTACTTAGTATAAGGAGGAAGTCTTATATTTTGGGGTTTTTTTGTTTAATCTTTCATCCTGGGTTCTGTCCATCTAAAATCAACATGAGCAGGAGGGAGGGAAAGAGAGAAAGAGAGAAAGAGAAATATCTGCAATATTTTCCATTTCTTTATGATGCATAACACATCATGTTAAGGCATTTTTAAACACATCACTAATTCTCACATTGTCCCCCCCTGAGAAATTCTGGCAACTGAAATACTAGTGAAAAACTGACCTCCAAAAAGGTGAGGGCAGCAATCAACAGAACAATAAATTCACTGTAATTTTGATAAACATATATAATACCAATAATTACTGAACAGGTTGGGTGAGAGACATCATCTGATAAAGGTTCAGTGCTACCATGTTTTTTGACAAAAAAGGTCATGGTTTACAAAAAGAAATTGTGAGACTCCTTCAACAGTTTTTGTGGAATATTTTGTGCTTTTACCTGCTTTGAGATGGTAACTGATTGATAACATTCATTATGAGTCCTTATGGGAAAGCTTGTGTAGCCCAATAGAGCAAATTTTGATAATAATTTTTTTTCTAATAATCCATTTTCATTCATCGTGTCTTAGTGACAAGAAGAGAAGAGAAAATCATGTTAGAAACATAAGAATGTGGTGTCTGATAGCCAATATTTAATATTGACTTTGTCTTGTTAGGCATCTTAAAATACATATATTTATATTTTGTTTTATTGTCATTTAGGTTTGAATTTGTGACTGTGGTATAGAGTCTAATTATACCAGTGTTCAATGCATAAGTAGAGAAAATGAAATCTGAGGTTAATTCTGATCACATTCACATGTGAGAGTAAGTCTACTTAAATGATTTGCCATTCTTTCATGTGGGAAATAGATCTTAGAGCCTCAGTTGCATTGCTGAGGCAGAAGAAACCTCAAGGAAAAATTGAAGCAAAGGAATAAGGGAAAAATTGAAGCAGAACAGTAAATATGAAGAGCAAAACTTCATATAAACTTAAGGCTTGACAAGTAAATTTTGTAGCATTAATGCATTTTACATGCATTTTTCATTTTTGCCTCTTCTTTTTCCTGATACTCAGCTCCAGCTGTACAAAGACATGCTGTTCAGTCACTTCTTTAAAGGCATGGGGAAGAAGAAATAAGGTTTTAAATAAATTACAACTGACTCATTGATTTCTAGAAAGAAGACTGCCAACATAACAAGCTTCAGTGGTGGTCTTATAGTCTGAATTCACAGGCTGAGACAGGACAACTATTAGAAAAGCATTTGTATATACTCGTATCTCTTTTAACAAGTTTGTTTTGCTATTACTCATTAACCATACATGCAGGAGATTAATTATTTCTCTCTCAGACATGTAATGAATTTTTTAAATCATGTTCAAGTAAATACTTAATGAGCTTTAAGCAACTGTGTTTTGTTTCAAGGAAAATTTAATCTATGTATGGAAGCTTTAAAATGAGTGAAATAAAAAGCAGAGAGCTTTATCAAAGTGCCTTGAGATTCTAGGAGACAACATAAATATTGTAGTACGTATTGAAGTACTACGGGTAGGAAGGTATTGTACTGATTTTCTGTTTAACAGGAAATTGATAAACCAACCTTGCACCACTCTGCTTGGAGTGGTGGAAAAACCACTGGAAAAACTGGAACTGTAGTGACTGGAAAAACTATGAACTGTAGATCTGATTCAATTGCCTATACTTGTAAGTAGGCTTTTCCCTTGTCTAATTTGACCTGTGGGTTTGTGCCTTGTTGTGGAAGATGAAGATCTTCCAGTTGTGTTGATAAGGCCACACTTGGTCAACTGTGATTTACACATCCTACATTTCATTGCATAGAAACTGGTTCATGGAATAGGAGGGAGAGGAGGGGCACTGCTGCACTCTTGGCTTTTGCCAGGTAGTAATTTGGCGTAGTCAGTACACAGATTTGGACTAGGAATCTTGGAATGCTCCTGATTTAGTTAGGCTGAATAACCACATGTATTGGGTTTACATGGTAAGGTTTCTAGGTGGGGGGAGGGCCGCAGGTGTGAGTTCTGTAAAAAGATGCCAGAAGCTGTCCCAATGTCAGACAGAGCCATTTCCAGCCATCTCCAAGATGGACCCACTGCTGGCCAGAGTTGTGCCTGTCAGCATTGTTGGTAGCGCCTCTGTGATTTTCCTTATTTCCCATTATCGTACTCTGATTTGGATTGACAATAAATTATATTTCCCCAAGTCGAGTGTGTTTTGCCCATGACAGTAATTGGTGAGTGATATCCATGTCCTTATGTTGACCCACGAGGCTTTTGTTCTATTTTCTCCCCCTATTTCCAGTTGAGGAGGGGAGTGATAGAGTGGTGATTACCTGGTGTCCAGCCAAGGTCATCCCACCACAGCACTCATGCTCATGGGTTTAGCAGTGCCCTGGCAGAGCCAGCGGGGTGGATCAGTTTCCCAAGCCTAGTCTGGATCAAGGTGTCTCAGTAGCCATAGTGCAAGGCATGTTAAGTTGCTGCCTCCTGGCCACTCAAGCTCAGCCTCGGGGGTCCACCAAGAACTGTCTCCAGCACCTGCTGCTCCACACACCCATGTTTCTTCCTGTCCAGGTCCGCTTAGGCATGTGCATGGTGGTGGGGTGCAAAGCCCTGCTTCACATTATGTACTCACCCCACTTTCTGCTCCACACTCCCAGCTCTGCCCTGCAACTCTCCCTCCTGTGCTAGCTTATAGGGGAGTAGAGAGGGAAACAAGAAGGAGGCCTCCTCATGACTTCTCAGCCCTGGAGCACTCAAGGTGGATTCCTCAAGATCTGCCACTTTTCAGCTGTTCCCGCATTCAATAGAAGTGCTATTTTGTCCTTGATTTCCTGTTCATGTCTTGGACTGGGAACCTTGTCCTGCAGCTGTGCTGTCAGCAATGCATGCACACACTGTATTGGGTTTACAGGTCAGGTTTTGGGGGACAGAGGCTGCAGGGATGGTTTCTGTGAGAAAATGATAGAAACTGTCTTGATATCAGACAGAGCCATTTCCAGATGCCCCCAGGGTGGACCTGCTGCTGGCGAAAGCTGAGCCTGTCAACTCTGTTGGTGGTGCCTCTGTGATAACAAATTTAAGAAGGGGTAATAGAAGCTACACAACAGCAGCTGAGAGGGATGAATGAGAGAAACAACCCTGCAGATAGCAAAGTCAGTGAAGGATTGGGAGGAGGTGCTTCTGGAGCTAGAGCCAAGATTCCACTGCACCCTGTGGTGAAGAACATGGTGAAGCCAGTTGTCTGCCTGCAGGTCCATGGTAGAGCACATATCTACCTGCAGTCCATGGAGGACCTCATGCCGGAGCACGTGGATGTGCTGTGAAGGAACCATGATACTCTGGAGATCCCAGACTGGAGCAGGCTCCTGGAAGGACCTGTGGCTCTGTGGAGAGGAGCCCATGCTGGGCAGGTTTGCTGGCAGGACCTGTGGCGTCAGGGGAAACCCACACTGGAGCAGTCTGTTCCTGAAGGATACTGCCTTATGGAAAGGACCACGCTAGAGAATGTCGTGGTAATTGCTGAGTCTTTATATCCACCCACAAGCCTTTTGTATTTTCTGCCCCTTTTCCAGTTGAAGGTGGAGAATGGTGGAGCAGCTTGGTGAGCACCTGGTGGCTAGCCGAGGTCAACCCACCACACCACTGTGGAACCTACAACTAGCTTTCGCTGTTCTTGCACTGCAGAACATTATTTTTTCACTAAATCTCAGGTAAAGAAGGGTTTCCCTCTCTGTTTCAAGAAGTAGAAGTTGAATGTTAATTAAGAAAAAACTGATACAAAGTAGAAACATGAGTTAAATCTCAGATTCACTCATCATGCTCAAAATGTAAGTTATGTAGTATTCTGGCAGTCTAGATTTCACGCTTACTATTTTTGCTTGACTACTTCTGATTTTTTGTAAATCCTCTACACTTCTATCAGGAATGGAGGAGAAATCACTAAAATAAAATCATAATACTGACAACCATTGTCTGATTATCAGAGAAACAGTTTATACTGGATCTGTTTTCAAAATATACTACATGAATAAAAAAAATACTACATTATAGTATTTTTACTATATGATCTACAATATAAAAATATACAACATGAATAAAATCAAATAAACATTTTCTTCATGTTGTAATTTCACTTAGTTATACTTTTCAATTTATTTTATTTTATATCAAAAGAATTCTGTAGAAGGAGCACAGAAATCAGGAAATAGTTTTTCAGGTAACTTCCAGTATATGTATGGCTTGATTATGAAATTTTATGCTGTGTAGTCTCTTATTTGTGGTGCAATAGCAAAGGTTTTTCAAAACTCAGGTTGCCCCTTCCCTTTCTGAATAAGAGATCTGAAGTCAAATTTGCTTTAAAATTTTTCCGCATAGGGCTGACTGACCATGACCAGATGATACACAAGGTAAGCAAGTAGTTTGGGGTTTTTTTACATCTGCAGAGGAACCTCACAAATTGCACCAAATATAAGCAGACAAAACAGGTGATTTTTGTTGCTGTGTAGTTGCTATTTGATGGAGCAGACACTGCAATACAAACTAAGCCTATAAACAGTATTATTTTGTTGCTGTAACTAACCAGAGTAGACCTAATATGTGGGTGGAGAGATTAATAGTGAATATAATCTTATAGTCTTCTTTGCAGCTTTTTTTGTTGCTTTTTTTTTGAAGAGTGGTAGTAAATGGCATCATGAGCCATGAAGAATTCATTCATGGGCAAATTGGATCACTCTAAAAGCAAGCAGCAGTGAGATGCAAAGTGATGATAAGGAAGAGTGCAGGGGAAGCATATTTCCCCTGCCTTATTTCCCAAGGAGGAACTCAAAGAAGAAGTGCTGCTATTGGGTGAACAGAACAGCTCATGTGCCACAGGCACATGGGATTTAGTGGTTCATTTTTACTTTTTCACTTCTTGGTTTGGATCCAATTTACAGTGGAAACTTGTTTATCACTTACCATCTGTTTCATGTGATGTACAACAGTGAAAAGTTTATTTGGCCTCTTTTCTTTGGAGAACTTTTTGGTCATTTGTCATTATTTATTCATGTCTTTCTGAACCCAAGAGCTTAAAGTGACTTGAGTTATCAAAAAATAGGACTTTTTTCCTACTCACTTTTCATCATTTTTGCTTACTGTCAGATAGTTTTTTGGCAGTCAAAACAGTACAGGTGCCACATTCATTTTACATTAAAAGCTCTTTCAACATGTTCAGTAGCAAGTATTTTGGCACAGTGTTGAAATTTTAAATGTGCTTTCTCTCCCCCAGCTATTATGGCATGCCTGTGTTTATATACTTGCTAACAAAATATTAGAAAAACTAGGAAAAAATGTCTCTTTGGTCAAGGTTTCAAAATATGAGACTTCTTTACTGGCACATCATTTTAGAATGCTGCTTTAATAATTTATTTATAAAAGCCAAACCTTCAACTTGAATGGAAGAGCTTGTTACTGTTTCAAACATGAAAAATTTAAAAACATTTATAGGCATTTCTGTGTGTGCGTATCTGTACATTCATAGCAAATAACTGCAAGCTTATGCTGTTATTTCTTGTCCTTACTAAGACATAACACTTTATTGGATGGTTGTGAGTCTCTTTAATACCTGTCAAAGGTTATTATGCATCAGTCACCTGGACTTGGGGCCTTGCTGAGGGTTACATTTGTTGATGGGCTCCTGATTGCAACAAGTCCTGCACAGAACAACAGGAAGTTGTCTCCTAGTTCCACCCTCCCAAGGTCCAAACATTAATTTACAGCTCAGAAATAGGTTGGAAGAAATAGACATTATGCTGGCCAAATGACCATTGTCAGAGTCATGCCATGGTGTTGCAAGGGAGAAAAAGGAGAGAGCTTTGGAGGGGATCTATAAGCAAGATTAAGAGGCAAAGAAAGGAAACCCCACTGTAATGGAAAGTGGAGGGTGAAGTAGGGGTGAAGAAAGGGTGAAAGAAGGATGCAAGAGTAGCAAGCCCACCTAGAAAATATTCTGCATCACTGTGGTTTGACATTCCAGCTTAGATTAGTTTTATGGGTAATGTCTAAGTGGCTTCTTCATATTTTTTTTTTTTCCCTGAAGGCCACATTGTGTGTGATGACAAAGTATTTACCATTTTTTCGTTTTCTGTTGAACGTGTAAGGAGTGTGCAGGGAGCATTTGGTTTAGTTGCACATCGTCATCCATTTGCTACATTGGTAGTTTGTTGGTTTTTGTTGTCTTTTTTTTTTTTATTCATATAATGCCTGGAAATCCTTGTGGCTGAACAGGAAGTTTTTCTTTTGAACTTTTCTGACTAACATAACCACAGGAAACCTTAGAGCATTGCTGGGATTTCAAATAAAAGAAGTGCAGCATGAAATAGGTAACGTTTTATAAAAGCCATAGAGATAGTCCTGGGAGTAAACGGAAAGTATAGGAGAAGTACAGATGCATCTATAGAACATGACAGTTAAGAGGGAATTACATTGAAATGTCATTTTAAATAGCTTAGGCACAAATTAACCCTCTGAACAGACAAGACCAAAACCATCCATAGAGCCAGTGGCTAGATTAGTTACATCAGGAGTGAACTGGGCCCACTGTACTGATGATAGGATAGGGAGCTTGAAAAGGGCATGAAAAAAGATGAATTGGATACAGATGTCAGAAAGAATTTTTAGAATCATGCATTTACGAAGTAGCTACTGGGCAAAGCAGTTGATGAAAAACACAAGGGGACAAGAAGAGGGGAAGAGATAGAGACAGAGAGGGGAAGAGAGAGATTGACATTTATTAGTAGCTGCTTCAGACAAAAAAGATCTTTCTAGGTGAAGTCTGATGTCCCTAACAGTTCTTTTTATTCACTGCCCCACTGTTACGTACATTGGCAATATTGAAACCCGTTTCATTCTTTCTCTTAAGGTCTTGCTTTGTGTATTAGTGAAATTCTAGAGTCATAGAATAGTTTGGGTTGGAAGAGACCATCACAGATCATCTAGTCCAAACCTCCTGCAATGAGCAGGCACATCTTTAACTAGATCAAGTTGATCAGAGCCTCGTCCAACCTGACCTTGAATGTTTCCAGGGGTAGTGCATCTTCCACCTCTCTGGGCAACCTGTTAGTGTTTCACCACCCTCATTGTAAAAAATTTCTTCCTTGTATCTAGTCTGTCTACCCTCTTTTAGGTATTTATAGTAGGCTAAACCCCACTATTGCCGCATCTATACTTTCCTAAGCAATAGAACATGTCTTTTGCATACCCATATGTATTTTACAGATGCATGTGCTAAGTAAGACACATATTTTATATATACAAAAGCCGAATGTCTTTGCTCAAAGGAGACATAAATAACCTTAGGATCAGTTGAAATAGCATTCTAAGGCCTGATAGTAAGCTTTAGGGACCTATTTGTCTAGTTCTCTTTTTCGCATCGGTTTGAGTGCTTTCCTTCATACTAGCCTTCATATAAGGTATATCTTCTGTAATCATTATATTCCTTCACTTCTAGCAACTTCTTCCTTTTTGTGGGGAGAACAAATGCTGTTGTTGCCAATAGCTCTTGATTATTTGTCACCAAACACAAATCACCAGCTACTGGTCACCCAATAGAAATTCTTCTTCTTGTCTGTTTTGGTTTGTTTGATTGTTTTTTTTTAATGGCTTCACTCTCTACGGTTCAATTCTGGGCTGTTTTGGTTAAATTGTCACTATTTCAAGATGACCCAGATTGTCCAAAGTGGGACTAAGACTTTCACATATATTTGATGCTATGTGCCTATGGTAAGAATGTGTGAAATGGTTGTTCCTAGATAATTTTTCTGATTAGACTTAAAACAATGTTTATTGTATTCAAATATTTTCCCATTTAAGCCAAGTTGAAATAATCTAGTTCTTTTAGAAGCACTAACAAAAATGTTGGTTATTTTCTGTAGGGACAGAAACTTCAGCATTGAAGGATCCTTTACATGGCAATGACCAGTTATATAAAGTATCATATGGATTCTGGAGTTCATACATAGTAACAGATTGGTCTGTGTATATGTTAGGAGCACAAACCCCTAGTTAGTTGAACAATTCCATGGTACGTCAAATAACTCTTTGGCAGTAGGAGAACATTCTGTGAACTCAGTAGGAGCTGCTTGCCTGCTTAGCTACTGCTTAGCTCACACCATTTGAAAGCTACTTCCAGGACTGATCTGAGCATTAAACCACATACCAGATAACCAAAAATGTAATTTGCCTAAACTGAGATTTCTGCTTTTCATTAGACAAGGAAAATTGCATTTTCATGATTAAAATAGCGCAACTGACAACGATCAGTGAAATAGCACGTACAATTTGAATCTTTCAAAGCTATGAATATGCTGGCAGTAAAACCCTGCTGCTTTTTGCACTTTCAGAGGAAATAAAGCCAAAAATGCCAGATGTTCAGTGTGTGCTTCAACTATGTCACTTCCCAACTTGTTATCCTGTCTTTGATGATACTGAAGAGAACTAGTGCCACTCACCCTGGGGAGGTGGTCCTCACCTGGTCCTCCTCACCTATGAAACGTCTGAAGGCCCTGAAGATGTCGAATAGTCATTTTCAGTTGCTATTCCATCCCTTTAATGGTTTAAAAATTTATCGCCATTTATTTTACTTTTAAATCAGGACTTTTAAAAATTAAGAACACTTTCTGCATTAAATTCTTTATGGTATATTTTGACTGGATGTATCACATTTCCTTCATCATTGATCAAAAATTCATCATAGCCACCTTTGTTTTGTTCAAAGATAATAAAAATATCATTCTGGTTTCTCCAAAAGAGTAACTTTTTTTCTGGAAATTTATTCCTGGGGTACCATTCATTGCTGTATTATTTTGCCCTAAAGTTACCTCTTGAAAGAAAGTACTATGAAGTGTTAATGTTTCCTTTTGTGCTATGAATGTATGGTAGCAAAGTGCAAATACTCATGCAGAGTGACAGATTCTATATTTTAAATGTAGCTGAAACCTAATTATAAAACAGTTGAAAATATTACAAAGATAATATTATTTTTTGGTTTAGGGTTTTGAGATTTTGTTGTTGTTTTTAATGTAATTGATTGGAGTGGAGATATTTGTTTCGTTTTTAGCTTTTTTGCTGGAAATTATTATGTAGCAATATGCAAAAGTAGTCGGCCATGTTGGAGGCTGATAAATGAATCCATAATTCCATGTATTTTTTCCAAAATACTGCATGCTTCAGTTAAATGTCCAACAAAGTGGAATTGCAATTGAGCCACCATGAATCATACTAAAAATATAATTTGATTTTATAATAATTGCAACTTCAAATCCATGTCTAGTCTGTGCCAGAATAATATTTTATATTCACTCTGCTCTGCTGTAAGTGTTGCTCAAGTTTTAAAGCCACAGATTACTGTGCCATGCTATTTTTTAATCACACACTGCACTTTGAACGGAGAGGTTAATGACTGTCTGTCATTGTGAAAATCCTTTCCACTGTAGCATCTGCAGTAAGTTTCGACCTGTTGCAAAATGTATGTTAAAAACATATGTTAAATACTTCATGGCTGTAGCTAAAGGAGACGTTTTGATTATAAACCTGTAGCCAAATTCAGCACTGGCAGAAGCAGGCAAATTTCACTGGTGTAAGCATAACTTTATACAAATAGTGATTTTATTCCATTAAAACCATGAGACCTCTACTCAACTTACCCAGAGTTGTCCCTTAGCTGTGTTGAAATACAATGGGGAAGTCTCTGAGTTCTTGAAGATCAGTTACTGAAATTTTCCTCAAGTTCAGGCACCTCCTATCAGTTGTTCATGTGGGTAGTATAAAAGAACATTACTTTTAAATATTTTTAATCCCTGCTTTTTCTGAAATTTTAAATGAAAATATAAAGGCTTAACATAAAATTCTTTCATCTGCCATCTCTGGGTAGGAACAATTAATCCAATTTGAAATGCTGCTAGTAAGCAAAATTTCACGTTCAGTAGGGCAAAATAATGCAAAATTACATTTCTAGTGTTAAGGTGAAAGTGAATGGCATTCGTTAGGTGTACGCTCACAAAAATTAGAAGAGCTGCTTCTTTAAAAAAGTCAAAATGTTAGTATCTTTATAAAGGTTAATTCACAGACGAACATAAATAAAATTTACATCATGACTTTACATGTCACATCTTTGTGACAGATATCTTAGCTCTCTGAACAGTTTAAAAAACATTGCTTTTTAAGAACTCATTATATTCAATTATCTTTTGGAAATGGAGGCATTGAAGTTATAGGCTCTGTGTGGAATAGCTTATGTAATAATTAGGAAAAGGGGGCCAAATTGTGTAGTTGAGGAATGGAGTGGTAAGGTTTGAAATGATTTATGTAGTAAATGAAGCATTTATTGAAACTGGTTACATGCAAATGACACATATTTAAAAATATCTGAGACATGTCTGAAATCTGCGTAATAAAATTTTGACTGTGTTGTCAGTTTAAACAAAAAGACTTCCTAAACATAGTTTTTGGAGTAAATGAGCTTTTCATTTAAAGAAAACTCTTCAAGACTGCAACATTCCTAAATTTGAAACATGGAAGTTCGCAAGCATCTTGTAGAATCATAGAAAATGCTGCACATTTTTATACCACTGCAGAGTCATTGGGAAGTTGAAGAGAGTTTCTCCTAGGATCTGGCCTCTGACAGCAATTGCATTAGATGCCCTGCTGCTCTTTCCTGACAAGAGTATGTTCTGGCAAGTCCTTAAGAGATTCTTCTCCAGGATTAAATCATACTTTCCAGGTGTTACATACAGATTTGTGCTATTCAAGTGGATTGACTTATGCTCCTGAAATTTCAAGATTAATGCAAACAATACTTGAATAAGACATAATATCTGTTCCACACCACCTGGAAAGATTAAGACATTTTTGGTAAACTTTATTATAATACTTTATCAAAATGCTCTTTTTTCTAAAGTAGATTTGCAGTGATTCACATACATTGTTCTGGACCATACTGATTTTTATTGGATATGCAAGCTTGTAAGCAGTGTATTGCTGATCTAAACCTCATGCAGATTTGTTAATTACCAAGGCTTGGACTATTTTCTACAGAAACAATTCACTTTTCATATTGATAGTTTCTCTTTATATTTTACTAGGAATGGGTTTGGGGTGTGTGTATTATATTTACATACCATATAAAAAGAAACGGTAAAGGAGGTAATATATAACTGTTATTCCTTTGTAGTGCAGGCTGGTAGATATTTCTTAGATATTTTCAATTTATAGATTAAATTCCTATATCTTCTGAAAATTTTCAGGGATACGGACATCTTTTGGGAACTATACTAAAGTGCCTATACTCAGAATATCTGTTTACAAATACACATAGCAAAAAAGAAAGATATGTTGGGAATTACAAAACTGTATGTATTTCAGGAATGCAATTCCACTTGATAGCTTTGTTTTGCAAAGTTTGAAATTGGACTTGCTACACTACCTAAAATCCTTTCTGTGCCAAAACCTGTTTTAAAAGACCCAGAAATAATTTGGTATTTGGCAGAGTTATCATATTTTTCTCCTTATAATTTACTAACCTTTCCAAAGGAAAGTTGCTATTAACAATTTTTCTTCTTATATTGTCAAGTGAACTCCACAGAGATCTGTGTTTCTACTGAAAAAAAAAGATTTAATTTGCTGGAAAATAATATTGTAGAGAAAACGTATTTGTACCATGGTAGATCTTTATGCTTGAAAAGATTACTTCTGCTTGAGCCTTCCCCCTTGTCCCACACCCAATCCAAATTATGTTCACATTCATAATCTGAAGAAAGAGAATTTTTAAGTAGAGGGGAAGGAAGAGCAAAATAGCTTAGTAAGTTGTGGTTAGAGAAACCATGGAAGGTGAGTGGAAAATAGGTATGATTAAAAGGAAAGGCTAAAATTTTGTCTCTTTCAGCTATGTGTCCTTGCAGGTACAGCGTAAGTTCAATCAAGAGTCATACTAACCTTTTAGCATAAACAGTGAAGGAACCAAATAGACAGGATACTTACTATGATAGATATTTTTTTTTTTTTAAGAGTAGAAGAGTGGATTTTTTCTTAAAAGAACATGAGCATGTCGTAAGAGCTTTTAGCATAGCAATAAATTAAGAATTCTATTGTGAATAACAATGACACTCAGTTCTGAAAAGGCTTCCACTTATTGCATATCCTTCAACAGCAAATAATGCTGAAATCACTTTACTCTAAAATAGTATTTTTATAAGAAAACAGCATATAGAGAAACTCTTGATTGTTTGTTTGACTGTAGGCATGTATACTGTAGAGACCTTTGAAGAAACATTAAATATGGAATCCCCATCATGCTATGTTCAAAATCCCTTCTCAGAAGACAGTGGGCATTCAAAATCTTAGTTTCTGATTCCTTTTTAGATTAATTCTTGCTATTTTCTAACTACTGACTTAATGATATCTAATATTGTGGAATTATAGAATGGTTTGGGTTGGAAAGGACCTTAAAGATCCAATGTCCATGCCATGGGCAGGGACACCTCCCACTATATCAGGTTGCTCAAAGCCCCATCCAGCCTGCCTTGAACACTTCCAGAATTTGAGAATCTTGAAAAGTTATGTGTTCAAGCATCAGAAAGCAAAAGTTATGAATATGCTCTTATGCAGAGAGCAGGTAAGTACTAGAGGCAGATGCTTAAAGTGCCATGTTGTATTCATCCCTGGAAACATCCCAGTTTCTTTGGGACAAGACCCAGAACAACCTTTTCTAAACAAAGTCTCCTCTGCTTTGGATTGGAATCCACCTATTCCTTCTAGCTTCAGTTTTCTCAGATTTTGTTATCTCAACAAGCTAATTGGAGGTAACTGAAATGGTCTGAAGAAACTGGCTTAGAAATTTGGTGCCTATCCAATAGTTTCACTAGTGGACAGATACTAATAACAATGCCCAGTTTAATCGTGAAATGTTTGAGATTGTTAATATATATTTTCTAAATCAGGTATTAAACCTGGTTTTGCTCAGAGATTAATGAACCATGAGATGTAGGTATTGATGCATGTGAATGCCATGGGCTATTTCAGATTTAGCAATCTGGAGAAAGCTATATTAGAATTCTGTCATGTATGCAGTGGTTCTGGATGATTTGGTCTTAATTTTCCTGAATTAGTTGAAAAGTGGCAAGAAGATGAAGTGCATGTTTCAGTGAGACTGAATTTCCCTCATAAATTTGCAGACTGTGCTTTAGTCTTTCTGTATTAACACTGAGTATTGTCTGAAGTCATGTTTAGCACCATTCGTTTTCCTGCTGTTAGGATATCTGCTCCAAGTATTTGACTCTGTCCCTTCAGGCTGTTCACTGAATGCTTTCCACAGTCAATTTCAGTCTTCCCATTAACACATACATTCTTAATTTTGTTGCTTTGTGAATTGAAATGAAAACACAATCTTGGTCTATCATTTGTACCATATGTTACTGTTGTTTATAGTTGGAGCAGAGAGTATAATCATCAGAATTTGTATGTTTTAGTTGATGACACTATCAGCAGTTTTATAATTTAACATTCACTTGTTTCCTTGAGTTATCACATAACAATGTCTTTGAGCATAATCATGTTTTTCTTTCCATTCGTAACACAGAAGCATATAACATGCCTTCTTGTCAGTCCAGTGTGCATTGGTACTGTCAGTGTACTCTCTACAGATACTCTGGCCCATTGGATTAATTTAGCAGTGAGCCAAGTTAGTGACTGGATGTGGTTTTTGAGAGATGGGTACTACATAGGAAGTAACTTGGTCAAATAAAGATGCTTTTTTTCTGAGGTTTTTTTTGCCTATAAGAAACATTTCTGTTTTGAATTTACTAATGAAAATTGCATGAAGTGTAATTTTTTTCATATCACTATACAAGGTTTGAGCAAAATATCGTGTGTCTGTTAAAAAAAAAACAAAACAAAACCAAAAAACGCAACCAGCTTTGCTTCTGTCTATGTTGGAAACTTGTGGAACACATAAAGTTACATTTCAGTTAATCACTTCTGAGTCCATTTGTTTCAATAGCACTTCAACATTTTTCAAAAGTGTTGGACACTTAAAATTACTTTGCAAATATTACCACTGCATTCTGGTAGCACTGGCAGGCATTGCTGTCCTGAGTGTCACAGGCACTAAAGCAACCCAGTGATGCAGTGTGGGTTTTTTAGGTATCAAAATTATTGTAATTTCTGAAGTAACAGCAGATCTTGTAAGATAATTTTTCATGAAAGTATTCATTCACTTTGCACTCCCATTTGCCTTGCAGAGAGACAAAATCACAAGTGCATAAAATAATCCCAAAGCCAGCTCGTAAAATGTTCAGGCTAGATGAAAGGTTGTGAATTGTGGTGATTAAATGACTACAGACAGCATCTCAGGCTCTTTACACGTTCAGATGAATGCAAATAGATAGAAATTATGTGAAATCTCAGCACTCGATTGCTTCCCAAGTCTCTTAGTGTGCAACTTGGTTGACGTGAAACCTAGTTTCTGATTGCTTCCCTAATCTAGAATCTTTTTTCAGGGGTTCAGTTACCTGGAAAAGTTATCCAGAGAAACACCTAAGTAAAAGATTATCTGTCATTTTCTATTGCTCCCATCTATATGCGTATGTTTCTTTTATCTATCTACCTACCTATTTAGCTATGTAGCTATCTAGCTGTTTATTAGTGGTCAGTAGATCCTGGAAGAATATTTAACTGGGAAATATTACTTGCTATCTTATATTGCTATATACCAAAAAGTCGGGACTTTACATGAAATGCTTATCTTCCTCGTGTCTTGGAAATGCTGAAGAAATTACCAGTTGAAGCAATCAAGAATAAATCAAAATGTGGAGGTAATGGTATGGGCTTAAGTCCACAATGAGATGTCTCTTTTTATCCTGTTTAGTTTCATGGGGTAAATTGCAGTGACTGTGTTAGGACATCTTATGTGTCTGTGTAACAGCTGGTATAACTGTTCTGTCTGTCCTTTTTTTGGTTTTAGTTTTTGGGCATTGTGTAGGTACTGCAGGTACAGCAGGTAATGAGGGTAGACTGTGCGTCCTGGGAGCAAAGCAAACTTGGGCATGTGGGATGGAAATTTTCGATTGGGCAGAGAACACTTAGCACTAGTGCACTGGCACATTTATAAAAACAAAAAAGTGATTTTTTGAAGATTATTGACTTGTAGAAAACCCATCAAAAATGCTGAATGTAGAGCAAGCCTGGAGGGATATTCTGGCCAAGGGGAGATTTGTCCAAAACTATTTTCATTTTGATCCAGTCTCTCACAACAGATCTGAATTGCCTTTTCCAAGTGTTACCTTATTCCAAGAGCCCTACTGAAACCTGACATTAAAAATTGAAAGACCTTTGGTTTTTGAAGCATATTCGGTTAAGGAAGATGCCGGTAGATCCACCTGAAAATTTCATTCTATTTCAAATCCTGAGAGAGCATTTTTACTTATAATTTCTCTGCTTAGTGCCCTAGGATAGCTGTCAAAATCCTTTTGGGTAACACTGTATTTAGATAGAAATAAGGAAAGAGCAAGTCTGGTTTTAGTATAAAATGTGTTTCTTTGTTTATAATACTCTTTCAACAGAATCCTGCCATCACCTGTAATGAGTCATTAACTGCAGTTATGCTCCCTCCTGCTCAATGACTCTGCATTATTTTCTGCATAAGTTGAAGAGTTTCACTAAAAGCAATGGGGGAAATCCCATACTCGGAGTAATTTGTAATTAGGAATAATGGTTATCTTCTAAATAGAAGACTGGGGTGAAAATCCAGTCACATGAGGGAAATGCACATTACTTCTCTCACTGCTAGAAGGATATTTTGATATTTGAAATATGGGTTCATCTCTTCCTTCCTCTCTTTTCTCCATTCCTTCTCTCTTCTATGTGCATTCTCTGGATGCATCTCAAAAGGAAAAGAAAGTCTATCCCTTCATTTTGAGCAGATCTGATCTGGTCAGTTTTTATGAGGAAAATCTATATTCACAGGGAAATTGCATACAAGAATGCTTGTTTCTGAATCCCAGGCAACTGTGAAAGTCAGCTGGGCAAAGGGGCTCAGCCCTGCAAAGCTCTTTTGTGTACCTACAAAACCCAAAATATGTAGGGTTGCAAGGTGCAGCTTTTATTAAATGAAGGCTTCTCCAGGATTCAGCAATCATTAAACACAGGCATGTCAGGATAATAATTTTGAATTTTGTACTTGTATTTTTTTCTGAGCATCTGTGGTGTGGGGTTTAACATGTGGCATGTTAAATAGGACTAGATGAACTTCAAATGATCTTTTTAAGATAAGCTAGTAGTTTTGTACAGCATCACTACCTGAAATCCTAGTAATCTTTGGAAAATTTCAGGTATGTCTAGGAACAAAATTGAAATTAATTATTTCCTTATTCTTTCTGCCATTCTTCACTTTGGCAGAGCAATGTTCCTCGGTGCTCAGTTTTACTGGAAGTAGTGCTTTTTCTTGAATATTTGGCATAGTTTTGTTGAAATTGCTTTGCAAGGAACATACGTTGCAGAGTTTATACTTTTAGTTGGCTGATGCCTTATACCTGCCTATAAAAGTAAAACTGAAATCATGATGTGACATTTTATTTTCATATGCTATCTTTATCTTGGGAATTTTAGTTGAGAATGTGTAAAAAAATTGCTTTCTTCAGAAGTATTTGGCAATAAGAATTCTTGTTCTGGATATTAACTTTAGATTTCCTGAAGATTGTTTTTATTGGCTTACACTTGTATTTTTATATGTACAATCCATAAAATCAGACTTTTTCTCCTCTGTCTTCTGATATATGTTTCCTAACAGTTACAAATTCCCCCACTTCAGCATAATGCAGCTTTGCGGTATGCTTTTGGATGTACAAAGATTTCACTTTGCTATGGAAAGCTTTCTTTTTTGTACCTTGGTACAAATATTACATACAATTATGATATCATGTGTGTGATTTAATGGTAATAGCTCTATTCTGGTCCCCTCATTGGGTCTCTTTCTCGTCCTGGCTCACTGGAACTGAAGGCTAGGTTTTGTGAAAGACAGTGCTCAGATGGGCATCGTTATCTTCAATTGATGTCATAGCCAAATGGTGGCTTCATTCGCTTTACAAATCCCTCGTGCTCCCAGAAGGTCCTCCAGCAAAGGTGTTTCTGTGGGGCCCAGTAACCTCTCATGCTCTTCACTGAGATCCTGAACAAGAAGCTGATCTGGCACTTCACTTCAGATTAAGTTATAGGACGACTTTTTTGCCTTTCTGATATTGTGGGGATTGGTGGAAAAACAGCAGAAAACTGTTATTACGCAAATGGTTTAGTGGTTTTCTCATTGCAGGATCACCACTAGTGATGGGAATAGCACAAAACCTTAAATTTAGGTAAAGATAAAAATATACTAATTTTTTTTCAATAAATGGAATTTTTCCCTTTTATTTTGATACTTATCCAGGTTCCTAGTACTCAGAATAATCAATTAACTGTCCTCTCTTCAATTTCTTAATCATAATAATTGTGTTTTCTACATACCTGCTCAGTCCTCAGCTTTTATGCTGTTCAATGCCCATTGACTCTTCCAATGAAACTTCAGAGATAAGAGCATGCTCCCTACCTATTACATACACATACCTTCCTACAGTTCTATTCACTAATGACTTAAAAAATTAAAATATACACCAGTCACACCAGATAATTAATCTTCTGTATTTTTATCATATCGATCCTCCTGCTTAAGAAATCTCCAGGATCTCTGGAAATGAAATTTAGACTATCCTGCAGCTTCCTGCTACAGCTCCTGAAGAATTTTGCAGGCAGTGCTGACCCTGTGTGGGGTCAGCAGCTGACTTGCACTCAGAAACTTGTTTTATTTAAGCTCGTAATATCTATTACAGTTGCTAAAAACACTACAGTTTTCTATAGCACAATCATTAGAATATAATGAACTTACAGTGTTTCTCATGACTTAGTTTTATCTCAAAGCAATAATAGATTTGTGGAAGAAAATTAGTGGCGTATTCTGTTTTCTTCTTTTATAAAATACATGTCCTGCTGCAATTTAGGTAATGAAAAGAAAAAGAGATATTATGTCCAAGTAATATTTCTGTAGATTATGGAATTCGTATATATTTTACACTCCTAATAATATTTGAAGATATAATTTCCAAGTTTGGGGTTTTTTTTTCCTTTTTTTTTTTTTAAATTCTAGGACATGCACAGAAATCTACTTTTTTTCTAAAGTGCAAAGTTCATTAGCTGTAACAACACAGTTCTGTCTTGGTGTCAGATGGCACAGCATTAATTATTACAGAAAATACATAGAACAGTGATACTCAAATCCTAATGCACAGGAGAGTTATCCATTAATTTTAAGAAGGTCATAGCAAGGAATCCTACGTTAAACATAGAAAACAAAATGAGATTTTAATGACTATACATCATTAACCACTTTAAGGTGTATTTAAAGCCATCACATTTTGTACCCGCTGCACAAATCAAACAGAGGCCCAGAACTTACTAAATAATGTATTTAATAATTTATTTATAGAATATCTAAATGCAAATAACTGCAAAGAATTAAAATAGATGCTCTGATATTTAACCCAGGGCTTAGTTAACAAATGCTTATGTTACTTAAAATTTCAGTGTTTTAAACTTACTTTCTGTAGCTACAACTAACCTACTGAGATTAATTAAAACAAGTTTCACAGTACTTTCTTACTTAGGGCTTAAGCCCTCTACCTTAAGGCTTAAGCCTTCTACCTGGATTAAGTATCAAAAAGAGCCACTAATCATCTTGAAACTTTCCAGTAATTGTATTTTTGTTTAGACACTATGCTTTTTACTTTACTGCTGAGATTTCTGTAAAAGATAAATTTCAACTAGTTGAAGTGCCAGCAACATGTCTGAAGATAAGAATTTGTAGATCATATAAGATTTGTATTATCAGAAAGAATACATGGGCATACTAACATGCCTGTAGTACTCTGTAAATGTTATCATTTGTGACCATCAGTACAGCAACAGCAAAAATTATGTTTTCTTATATTTGACCTACAATCATCCACATTGTCATAATAGGCATTTTCTTAACAGATAATTTTATTATTTGTCTTTTTAATTATAGAATTCTGACCATGAGCACTGGGATGAAATGGGTTTGTACTTACCCCAAATGCCTACATTTTATACAGCTGGTGTCACGTTACACGTTACACCATGCCTTTTTTTATAGATGTTCTGGACTACGAGCCACACGTTTCTCCGTCTGCATTAGAGACACATGGAGGACAGGTAATGTGTCACATGTAACTGGAACAGTATGTTCTGAGGTTATCACCTTCCAAATGTGTGACAAAGACATAAATACCTAGGTTTAGAGTAAGTCATTCTAATCTTAGGTTCATAAATGCCTATGGAATTATTAAAGTCCAGAGAGATGAAAAAAAAGAGGTGAAAAAAATCTTATAGGCCCATCTATACATTAATGTTTTTCAACAGTGTCTGAGTCAATATTTAAGAAAAAGTGAGAAATATTGGAGTGCCCCTTGGGTCACTCAAAGTAGTTATGGAACAACAGCAGAAAAGATTAGCAGGTTGGCAAGGTTTTAAGAGTATAAATGTACATTTCCAGGGAGAGAAAATTTTCATTTTTCACAAAGCAAAATAGGAAGCATTATGTGGCAACAATATATTTCACCTCTGTTAAACAAGGCCTTGATGGAAATGTTTCAGTAAATACCATAAGAAATAAAATGACAAAGCACCACTTCATTGTCACCTGCTGGGGATTTTTCAGATGATAATTTTCCCAAGTAAAGTCATATAATGTAGTTAAAATGCTCTGCTCTGGGTCTGCCTGCCCTCAAAGGAGCTGAATCTCACCAGGCAAGTTGGGATAGAGGATGCTGTCGGGGCGGGAACGTCACACCCCAACCAGCTGTTGTGTTTTTACCCAGCGGTGGTGGGTGTAGACACACCCTTGGGTGTCAACTAATAGACACTGCAAGCCTCCACTGTCTCTACCATGGGGTTATGTCTGTAACTTACATGTAGTTTGGTTTCTCGCTGATATAGCTGTCCCACTTGTGGTCTAGGGTATTCTGCCAGCCAAGTTGCAGGGCTTATGTGGGTGGGTAGGTGTCCACCTAGTGTGAGACATCACTGCAAGTTATAGAGCGGAAGTAACAAATCAAATGCAGTGGCCTTACACGTAGTTGCTGTACTACAGTCTCGTTTGAAAGGTGCAAGTGAACCTGAAATACACCACATGGAGCATGACTGATTCAGCAGTAAGAAAGATTAAATTATATGATTAAGACATATTTTACTTCTGTATCTTCCATCAAGACCCATCAGTTTAGCACTAGTAAGGTATCACAGAAGAAAATATATGTTAAGTCTATTGTTAGAGCATAAAATCAAGTGGTTATTATTTCAGCTGATTTTTGTTTGGAAATAGTTTTTGTAAGTACTGAAAGGTAGCAAGGATTTGTATGAACAAGTGTGATTTCTGACTAAAAGATAGATTTTAAGTTTACTAAAAATTTGTCACGTGAGGGGACTTTTAACATAGTTTTCTTAATTGTTGAAAAACTAAATGAGAGATTTAAATATTATTAATCATGATTAGTGTACTGGCTATTTCTTACAGGATCCAACATAAGGAATTAAATTTTACTTAATACAGATAACATAAATAACGTCCTTGGATTTTTCTTCTAATTCCATTTTAGGAATTATTTCAAAATCCTATTAAACAAAGGGGTCTTATCTGTTTAATCTTGTAATTTCTGAGGGAGAACTGAGTGGTAGTGTCTTGATCAAGAGCGTATTGATCCTCCTCCAAAAGCTAGTATGTTACTTTTTTCTGATTGCATATTTTTTAAAGTAAAAAAAAATAAATCTGAGACACCATCAGCCTACTTAGTTTTTGTACTGCTCCTATTTGACAGCTACAATAAAATTAAATTATTACTAATTGCTTCTACACATAGATTTGTTGAAGAATTACTATCTGAAATAGCAGAAGACTTGTATTTCAATTAAAACCTCCAAAGCAGAAACCACATTTTAGTTACTGCCAATGCATTCTTATCAGTTACTAGAGCATTCAGCTAACTCTTAATCAGTTCACATTTTTTGAACTTTCCTATTTATGGGAGCTATTCAGGGCGTAAAGGAGGGAGGATGATACATGGAAAGAATTATTCACCTCTAATCTCTACTGTACAAAATCCTTGCATACAAGATAATTCCCTTTTTTAACTAGTGTATAGTTTGACTTCAGCCCACAGGCAAGATAATTCGCTTTTTTGGTTGCTATCTGCAGCTCCACTGCTCTGTTCTATTAACATTAGAAACATAAGAAATATAGCTAACACAGTACTGGTCTTAGAGCCCAAGTCATCGAAAAGAAAAGGAAAAGTGGCGATTTTACTTTTCCACCATTGTCACCATGAGAGGTGGCCACTAGGCTGCATTATTTCAAGCAATGAAAGCCAGCAAGGCCCAAGGTGTTCAGCCATTGAAAGTGTATCCATCCCTGTTTAACTGGAAGCCTGGATGGAAAGCCAGTGTATTTTGACTCACGCTGAAACGCAGACTCTGTATTTGTATGGCCAAAATGAAAAACTAGAATCTGTCATTCCTTTCAGCATTTAGATATCCTAGCTGACGCAAGTCCAATTACTTTTCATTCACTCATTAGTAAAATATGGAAGAGATGTGCTAGATTTACAAATTGCTGGAGAAGAAGGTGGTGTTTGTAGACTCCCTTTTTGCCTTCTTGCTGGATAAAAGAAATCTAAGTTGAGTTACTTCCTCTGCCTGCGCATTTTGAACACGCAGCTTCCCTTGTGTCTGAAGCGTGCTCTGTGTTTCTGTATGGAGCAGCATGGCTTCAGCTGCTCATGGTTGCACCTCTAGCTTCTCTGAGATTTCAGAAGAAGGTGCCGCAGGAGAGGAGAGAGTGAGTGCTAACATGGTGGTTGTTTTTCAGTAAAGCAATAAGCCTCACACTGAGAGGACAGAGTATCCCGTTTTAATCACGACATCCTATGCCTGAGATGAATTAAACTCCTTTTATGCAACCTCCACAAACACATACCCTCTTCAGTTTATCTGACAGTTATGGATGGACTGCCAAGGCACTCCATGTTTAAGGGCATCACATCTAAAGCCTCCCCATTGCCTGCAGTTCCCCATCAGGGCTCCTCCAGGCTCTGAGCTGCTGCTTCTACAAGCGTAACTGCCAGCCAGGTCACACTGTGCCAGCTTTCCTCCTTTCTCAACAGCCACAAATACCAAAACCACCAGGCAAAAACAAATTCTGACCTGCTGTCCTTCCTTCTCAGGTCCCACACCAGAAGCTGACTTTTCACAAGCCGCAAAGAAGGATTGAAGTATTCTGACTCTTTGCTTGCCCCCTCTTACCTTCCTATCCCTTTAAGGAAATCCACATTCTCTTGATGACTTGCTTACCTCATGCTCATTGCAGCAACAAAGGCTTTTCACCTGCTCACTGTTGGAATATGTTTAGACATTCCCTGAAAGAGTCAAGAATTTGGGTCTTGAAGAATTAAGTTCACAGTTATACTGAGACTTTTAATAGAAGATTGCAGGAGGATGCAGCTAGCAATTTACCATTCAGCACATACTCTGTGTTGGTGGGAGGAGTGGTAAGACTTCACTCAAAATGGAGGCTGATGTTGTGGAAAAAGGCTTCTCAGAAGTCAGCTGTCATCTTGTCATTTGTCCATTATATACTTTGCAGATTTGACATGGTACGTGACGATTTTGTTACATCAGCAATGAGCTTTTAGCTGATCACTGATTTACAGTTGTAATTTATATACCCACTTACTAAGAGCTTGTTATATTTCTTCCTGGGTGTTGTTTCCTTTTTTAGTAAGTGGAAAATCACCATGACATAGGTAAAACAGTTTACAAAGGTAAATTTAGCATCCCTACTTTTAGCAGTGCTTACACATTGATGCCTTCTTTCTATCTAGAGAACATATTTTGAAAGTTAAGTATTTCTTTGTAAGCTGTAGGCATGTACTTCTAATTATTGATATGGATGATTCAGTTTATTAACCCAGTTTATTGTCCCAGGACACATTTGTGACTATGAAATATAAGCATTAGAAATAAAAGCAAGCTGTTCCAGTTTTCATCACTTAAAAGTTTTTGCAGTGCTCTTGATTAGAGGCTGTTTTAGGCATTAAGAGTTAAAAAGCTTTTATGTAACTTTAAAAAGGAGAAGTTATATTAAAGGTTAATACATTTTTCAATATTAACTGTAGAAGAAAGTTTCATTAGGGCAAAATTCCAGCTTCTCCTCTTGGGTTTGCAAGGGAAATACAAAGCCATTTTATTTTTCATTGTAATTTTAATTAGCTAAGAGTTTCCAGTAAGTACTTCATCTCTCCATTGTGCTGTGCAAAACACAATTCTTTGCACAAAAACCACCAAGAAACCTAAACCCCACCAAAACAAAGTACATTACGACTGAAGCAGAGTTGATTTTCAGCTATTTGCAAGGGAATTATCGAAATTGTGGATTCAGCAGACTTTCCTTCCTCTTTTGCTTCCAGGTGTGTTGTTTGTTCACAGTCCTTAACACAAGGTGCATGCTAACTTTACCAGGCTCTGCTCACTGATGTCTAAAGTTATGTCTGGTCCTTAAAAAAATTTCCAGAAAGTTCATAAAAAAATGAATTTATGTTTTGGTGTCATAACTTACTTATATTTTATGGTATTGCTTTATTATTTTTTTCTTCTATCTGTCTTACTGCACCATCAGGATGACTGAGAATCTGCTGTGTAAATTCCTTTGTCTAGTTTCATTGTAGTGACCGAATTGCTGCTTTTTGCCAAATACATTTAATCTGTCCCGTTGTCATATTTGACACAGCAATATCATATGTGTTGGGCGATTCTCCTTTTCCAGAAAGTTGCCCCATCTTAAATAAGTTGGTCTTCTGAACTGCTGATGCATGGTCACTACCTTAGATAGGCACTATCGTCTCTCTAAACTAACACTAGTCCTTTTTTGGACATTTTAGTATTAAAAGGAAAGAAGGAAAAAAAGAAAAAGAGTATAATAAGAAGAAATCAAAGATGATCTACTTATAAGGACTTTTTTTTATTTATTATTTTTAATCTTTCTGGTAGATAGGTGGCAGTGTATTGCCCTTCATATTCTTCCATGTATTTTTCAGTTTTATTTCTTGTATTGCTACTCGTTCTAACACTGTCAGTTCCATGGAAAGGAAAGGTGGGCACTGGAGAAGTCACTAGGAATACACAGACACCCCGCAGAGCACCTGCAGAAGAATCAAAACAGGGATGATTTCCCATGACTTTCAACAGAAGAGATCACCTTCCCATGCAAAGTCACAGCAGCAAACATAGGACAAACGGGATTATGTCTAGGTGAGAATTTACTTGATTTCAAACACCAGAAACTGGAAGTTAGGAGACTATAGGGTAAGATTTTAAAAAGCAATGGTGTACAAAATAGAGTAAATTCAGAAAAGATGAAATTTGTGCATATAGCTAACTGTAACCATAGACTTTATAAGACTGTGAATCTTTCTTCAAGATTAAATACTTTCTTCTAATAATTTTGACTAGTTCACCAAGAGCTGACCATTTCTGGATACGTGTATTACAGGAAACAAAGCCAACTGTCTTTGCTGTATCATGACAGATAGTAAGTCCATCCTACTGGAAAATGAATTAAGAGTGATTTTGGCCTTCTGTCCTGTGCAGAGGAGGAAATGCTTGAAGAGATGTTTCAAATATACAGGAGACCATCTGTGACTTATCTAAAGAGCTGCAAACTCTCCTAGTTTGTATTGTGGCCGGGGAAACAACATTGAAGAGGACCTTAGCCAACTCAGCATGCACACAGTAGGTTCAGTGCTTCAAACACAATTCCAGTGCACATAGCCCAGAGCATGTACAACTGCTATGACTGGAATCAGGATTTTGCAGCAGGTTTTCTTATGTATCTGACTAACTGATTTAGATAAATAGCTGCAGAGGTTTTATTCTTTATTCTTTTTTTCAACTTCAAGGTAGTCCATCAAAACAACTAACCTTTTTGGTGAAAACTCACAAAATTGCTGGCCCAATAATTGATAGTATTTTATTGGCCAGAAAAACATTGTATTTGAGGCCTCTGCTTAATGTGCAAAGCACTGGATTACACATTTTGCTAGCAACCTTTTCCTGAATAGCTTTAGCAGGAGAGTTTAATGGGCTGTATTTTAATTCTGAGCTGCTTTTGTTGGCCCAAGTATCTTCTTTTGTTAAGCAAATCACTCGAAAACCAGATTAACATGGATATTTGTGTTGAAGCAGGGATGGCCAACAATTTTCAGTCAGCAATCTGGGTTGAAGTGGCAAAGGTCTTGTGGTTTGCAAATGCTGCTATTAAAAAAAACCACACAAAAAACCCCCAAAACACTAAAAAAACCTACCAACCAACCAACTAACAACAACAAAAAAAGGATTTTATGTTCATTGTAAGCCAAGCCTTTAAGCGTATTTGATGGACGTTACAAAAGGTCTAAGCAGAGATGCTTTATGGCTTTGAATTTTTCCTGTAAAAGGGAAATGTATCTGAAAATGGGATAGATCGTTGCCTGTGTAATTGTCCCCTTTTCCTGCTGTATCTCACCACATGCTGCTATGCACTTGAGGTAGTTCTTTACTACATTTTTCACATGTAGATGTTCATAGGGATGTCTGTGCTAATAACTGAGAGGAATTAAGTTCCTTAAAGGTAACGTGGAGGTAAGATTTGTTGCTGAGCTTGTTTTTGACTGTCCCATCCAGTTTAATGTAACATTATACATCATTAGAGCTGGAAGGAGAAAAACAGTGATCGCTGAATTTGCAAAAAATATTGTTTCATTCAAGTCTAGACTTCTGGGCATTCATCTTAAAATGGCTAAACAGGCTATAGATATAGTGACCCATGGCAGGTCTGCAAAATGAGAAGCTGAAATGCTTATCTTTGTTTTCTTTGCTTTTTTCCAGAGATACCACCAAATTATGTATTTGTTTCAAATATAGTGTTATGTCACACCAAAATAACAGAATTCTGGAAGCTCATTTTTAGGTTTTCTCAAAATAAATTAAAAGCACCATTCTGAGGAAAAAGACTAATACTGATATTTCTGATAAACCGGTATTTCTGTCTCTTAAATATCAGTTGCGAATGGTTTGTTATATTCTGAGTGGTGGATAAGTGGGAATAAGACAGCTGTTAAGTAGGTTTTAAGAGAGGATGCACAGAGACATCTCTTATTTTATATACAGGTATTAGGAGAAGCTGTTCAAAAAGAACCTGGCATCACTTAAAGTGAAAGTTTGCCTTGAACTGCTGTATATTTGCAGAAGTTTTAGCTTCGTATATGTTTGTTTTTATAATCTAGAAAGCAATTACCTTCTAGTAGAGTATGTACCACTTCACAAATCAGAGCTGTTTACATTTATTGCATTTGAACATTCCTAGAAAATACACAGTGCTTTCATAAGGAGATTCTTTCGTACATCTTCAATGTAAATGTCTCGTAAGGTTGATCTCTTTCATGCTTATTGTTACTGAACATATAAGGCATGTGAAGATGCTAGGAAATTTATTTACGGTTACCCATGGTTGTTTGGGGGTTTTTTCACCTTCCAATCTAAGAATTTATTCTGTTACGTTTTTACAACATATTTTGTTGTTTCCACTCAATTTCTTCCTGATACCACAATTTCCTGTGGAGCTCAAGAAAGTAGCCAGTTAAGTCTTGCTAAATGAATGTGTAGAAGTTTCAGTATTTTTCTTTGACATTGTATGAAGTCTCAAACAGTGGATGTGACCCTTTCTACTGTGCCTTGTGATGGAAAAGGGCTGCAGCTGGTAGTCAGGAAGTATTCAGTAGGCTGCTGAAGTGCAGAATAGTAATGAACCATTGTGGGCTTTTAGTCACATTGGCATGGTTAGGGAGAACAGGATAATGTAGTTTCAGTAATCTCCATATCTCTACTGGCAGTGAAACTAATTTTTTCTTCTTATGTGGCAAAATATTTGTGCCAAATGATAAAGGGAAAAATAAATCCTGTAAAACACTTGTTAACAAACAGCATGTTTTCAGCTAGAATCATAAATTATTTCATCCTTCAATAGGTAAAACTGCAGAAGGCTGTGCCAAAGTATTTACAGATATTTTCTGATGTCTTCTAAATCCTTTTGGCTTGTGAGGTAGGCCTAATCCTACAAGGCTGCTGAGTTGCTTGAGTATTTTGAAATAGATGAAAGATCAGTAAATGTCAAAAAAAGCAGAAATATTGATAGTTACATTGTCTCCTACATGGCTTCTTTCACCCATATACTTTAAAAAAAAAAAAAACAGCAAGTGGAGGCCTGCCAGCTCACTTATCATCTTCCTTGCTTCAGGCTGAATGAGAAAAGGTTACACCTGTCAACTGGAAGATGTACTCTGGGGAGAATGGTTTTCAAACCATTCACATGTCACTTTAAGACATGTAATTATACAAAAACCTCTAAACTCTAAAATTTGAAACATAAGATTCGAAGTTTTTAAATAATAGCAGATGCATGTCCTTTTAAGCATTTAACTATTCTGTGTGAACTTTCATTTGTTGTGAGACTAATGACTGACTAATAAAAGGTTTCACTGGCTAATAAAAGGTTTCTTCTATTGGCATGTAGATTATGCCATATACTCAAACAAATTATTTTTATTTGGTGAGTGTAGCTTCACAGGTATTTGTATTATCATCGTGTTTTCTGTTATATAGTCAGCTTCAGGAATTGACTAGTTTAAAAGTAAACCACAGGAATTCTGATTTTTTGCAGAAAAAACACTGACACATAACGAGTATGAGGTGGTGGTGTCTTTTCTAACCTGTCAGACCTTCCAACTCTTTTAGTTTCTGCCAACAACTAGAATGTAAGTAGGCAGTGATGGCAAGGTCCTTAGATTAACTAAAGAGGAAATAGTTACAGCATTGATAGAAAACCTCCTGGCACTAAATACTGGATGTGACATTCTTTGGCAACTCATTACAAATGCAAAGCTACTTCATACTTAATATTTTTGTTTCATTATTTGCTTCCTATGACACTGCCTATATTAAATTAGATAGATAAACTTTGTAACCAACTGCCCAAGTGTGTTACTAATATTTCACTAATCTTTAGAAGTAGAAAGTGACTTCTGTAAGGGACTTAACAGTCTTTTGCATCTCTCTCTTTTCCTAATCTTTGTTCTACAGATTGCATTTGACACAGATGTGCATTCAAGCTAATTAATATTTGATTTGACTCAGCATGAAAAGGAGGGCCAAAATAAAGTCAGAAAGATTAAAATACTATCACATATTATCTACCTTTTATGTTTAAAAGCCTATTTTTAAACCAAAAAAGTCCAGTAAGAATGAATAGGTGGGTTCCCTGGAGTATATTGTTTTCCATGTCACTATAGAAGATTCTCTTTGCACATCTCTTTGCGCATCACATGCAGAGCCTCAATTTGGGAAAGTGGCAGTAGGACTGAGGTTTACCTAGCCATGCATACCCAACCCTCTGATATTCAGCAAAGGGATGCTGCAAGAAGCAAGTTTTTGTTTACGACTAGCAATGTTGGGTTTATTTGTTTCTGTTTTTTTCAAGAATGTAAAAAGCCTTCAACAGCCATCAAAACTCTAGGTTTAATGTTTATGCTTGTCAGTTCAGTGTTTCAGAATATTTACTTTCTGAAAAGATGAAGCAGAAATCTGTGGAGAGTGAAAGGGATGGAGTCAAATAAAGTGCTTTTAACTTGTAACATGTAGATTAAAAGCATTGCTTTGATCTCAAAGGAAATCTGCAGCCAAACCAGAAACAGGACCCAAATTTCCTTTTATGTATTTAAGTGCCTCATATGCAAGGTTAGCTTTATGTTTTAATTATTGTCCACTGAATGCTTGCTATAAATTATTTCAGTAATCCCTCAAATCCTTTCTGTATTATAAAACCTTACAGTTAAACAATTGATATCTACTGTTGAATAACCACCACCAGACACAGAAGTGGCTGTCAGTACATCAAATTCATTTTCACAGTATCATTAGTATGCCTTTTCTAGGGATGTAACTAAGCTGAAGTATGACTACTTCTGTATAGACAATTTTATTTTCATCTTGGTAGCTCAGCTACTGCTGTTGGTACAACTGCTGTTGGTACGAAGCCGCTTGAACTGTAGCTTTGGATGTGTCCTTGCAAACTGCAGTCTCACCATTTGCAACCCTGTGGATGTCCAAGGTCTGTCCTGTAGCTAACCCAACGCAGTAGAATAAAGACAGAATTAATATATATACGTACATTATATGTACCCATACGTAGGATATATAAATAATGCAGAAATATATCTATATGTGTAAATATATTATATTGCAGCCATTGCTAAGCGAGCATTTAAGTGTACTTGGCCTTGCTTTTTAGGCAAGTCTACATCAAAAGCCTAACTGTCAATTAAAATTGGGAATGCCTTGTTCCTTTGAAATGATAGATTGCTGGAATTTTATATCACACTCTAGCACAAAAAGCTGATTTCTTCTTCTTGATCATTTCTTGCTTTTTCTGTGCATGTTGGTCAAATACAAGATAAAATGTAGTCCAAAGCTATTGTTTTTGAGAAAATAGCTTTTCTGAGAGCTAGTGAACATGTATCCCAGAGACAAAATGAAGAAAAAACACTGTTCCTGAAATACTTTGTGAGCACTTGTCTCGTGAAAGATCATAGAATCATGTACCATAACATATCAAAAAAATAATGAAAAAAGAAACAGGCTTCCTAGGAACGTATTCACACTTTGTATAACCAGTTCTATCTTAAGACATGCTTTAAGATACTGCCGAAGCAGTTTTCCAACAGGTTAGTGGATGAGTGACCAAAAAGGCAAATGAAAAGAAAGAGCATCATGTCAAGAAAACTGACCTGATAAAAATGTTTCTGCAGGTTGAAAATGGTGAGCAAAAATATATTTTTATAGCCAAAAATATGTCTGAGGAATTTTAAAAATGCTTATTCGTATAGCCTTTCTTTACATGCCAAGGAAGTAAGATCTTACTTCTTTAGTTAAATTTATGTATACTTTTCTTACCAGACAAGGTGCCCTCTGACCAATGAACAAGGCTGCCAGAGTTTCTTAGGATACATCATCAGGATGTTTATCAGTGCCTTTCTTTCCCCTTTTGGCATTTTTAAATTAGAGTTTTGACTTTTTTGCCATTCATCATAGAACCCCTAATGTAGGCTCTTGAATTCCATGGCATCACCTGGTAACTTTGGTTGCCTAGATTTCAGCTGTGTTGCAAACTAGTGTTATCAAAAAAACAAACCAAAACAAAACAAACAAAAGAACCCAAACCAACAACAACAACAACAACAAAACACCAAAGAAAAAACCCAACCCAAAAAAACCCCACTTAATTTCATGTTGTCAGTCCTGCAAATTGCTTCTCTCAAATCTGCACTGTTTGGGACATTTCTGAGGAAAGCACCACAGCAATTTGGCCAGCCATTCTTAAGTAACAAACATAGGAAATCTTATGAGTTTCTTATATTGACAAGCCTGGTGATCCTGACATTCATTGCGTGCTTCTGCTACCATTGATATTTCATTATAAAAAAATTACTTTTGAGTAGTTCTCAAAGCCAATATTCTGATGGTCTCATTTTGTTGTGCAATCACACAAAGGCAGTAAACTTGTACAGATACATTATTTAAGCAATATGAGTTCAGTTTGAAAAGTGTATTCAATAAATGCTTTCATCATATACTCTCTGACTTCATTTACAGATTTATATTAAGAGTTATCTTTATAGAACTATACATAGAACTGGTTTTAGAGACAGCTCCAGAGATCTCAAACCTGGAACAACAAAGGACTTGATCACATTAGGGAAGTGTTTTTAGGAGAGGTTAGCAAAATTATAAGAATAATACTACTGTAGAAGCTAATACATGCTGTCAACAGATAAATGCATTATAGTGTGTAAAAAAAAAAAAAAAGAGATATTTTGATTTTTCAGGCCATTTGCAATCTCTTTCTAGGCTTTGAGAGAAAAAAATTCAACAAGCAATTGGGAATTCTTGTTTGCTCATTGGCAAATAAATTATTTACAGACTGAAACGGTAGGATGAGGTAATCACACATAAGTGTTCTGAAGCTTCTGAGAAAAACAAAATAGGAAGAATTACAAAGAATTGTGGTGGTGGATTTGTTAACATTCTGTGTTGTTTAGATTTGGTTGTTTCAGTTTTTACAGAGAAAGATGTCTCAACAGTGCTATACCACAGAACACCACAATGCTAGCATTGGCTTATAAAGTTAAAATATTGATGGAAAAATGAAATGCTTAGTAAAAACATTACTTTTGCATGCAGCAGAATTCATTTAATCATAAAACATATAGAATTTTATATGAAGTGTTCTGGCTTCTGATTGAAGCTGTGTGTCTTCTGAAATCCATTATTTAAATTTATACCTAAAAAAAAAATACACAAGCAGTCATAATGGGGATTTCTTGGAAAAAAGCAACAAGCCAAAAAAAAAAGAAAAAAAAAACACTACAAAAGCATTCCCTTCCCTTTCAATAATTCTTTCTTTTATTGAAGGAATTAGCATAATAATATATTTTATATGAAAGGACTAAAAACCCTGAAGTAATATAATATCTGAATCTAAATATTTCTATATCTTTCAGGTATAACTGAGTAACTGAAACAGATGTCATTACTATATAAAAAATATCTAGAAAATACATGCACTATGTTTAGGAGGATTTATTACTATGTGATTTTTTTATTATTTTTATTTTTTCCTAAGGAACATTTGTTAAACTCTTAAATATGTGAGTACAACCAGTAGCTTGGCATGTCCTCTGCCGTTGTGCTTACGACAGGTAACAACATATGTCCAAATTATGCCGTCTGTGCTAAAATGGCCCAAGTAATGGAGATTTTAATTAGGCTAGTCTTTCAGGTGCTTTTAACAGACTCTTAAAATGATGTGGTAATTATATAGTTTAGTATTAATAAAGTATACCTCTGTTTCTCAATTGAATGTGAAGTGCATTTCCTAGTTGTTTTCTCCCTTTTCCTGATAAAAGGCACTAGATCCAGCATAGAAAGTAGCATTTAAAGTATTCTTTTCTGTGATCATTGGCAGTCACCACTGCACTCATCAGTTCAAAGTTGCTAAATGTATTCTGTATAATTTCCTTGACATCCTCCTGTCATGCCACTATAGAATCAAACTGCGTTTATTATTCTTGAAATACTGTAAGTTGTACCTGAGTATCTCTGTATCTCAGTATCTTTAAAGCAAAATTTACTGCTTATTTAGCTACGCTTGGATAAATGTCCCCTCCTATCATTTTCCTGTTTTGTACCAAACCTGTAAATCACTGTTCAATTTATGCTAACCAGTATATGCGTAGCCATCCCATAGGTCTGAGGTGAAAGGCTGATTCCCCTCAGTAGCCTTCTCCCTTAATACTTTCCACCTTCAGTGTTCTGTGTAGCACTGTGCAGTGGCACTATGGTCATGACCATGAGCTGGAAGATGTCATGGTAGAGTGGACTGGACCAACTTTCAGTTTTTAAGAAAACTGTGACAAACGGAAAGAAACAGAAGGAAGTAGATTTTTGGGGGGTTATACTCGCAAAAATATAATTTTTTATTATAGAAGTAGTTATGTGGTTGTTAATGGGGAAAACCAATTACATGGTTTCCTGAGTGTTTTTTGGAACAAGATACTGAAACACTAGAAGGAAGAGAATGACCCAATGATGCTGCTGAAGTAAGGATAGGGAGGAGAAGAATGTGAGTAAACAAAACAGTCTCTCATAAATTGTCTGAACGCTAGCTCCCTATTAAAGGCAGGATTTTTCAATATGAGGATGTTGATAAGGTATGGTGTAATAAGGGGATTTTGTAATGATGAATTCAATGTAGTGGTTTGAATGTAAAGCCTTGCTGTGAAAATAGTAAAAGCTATAGAATTAAGAAATAGACAGTTCACAATGGGTATCTGTAACTAGTAGGCACTTTTTTTTTTTTTAAATGACTGGCCTGTTTTCTCTCTGTGCTTCTCTTCTTCATGTGCACAATAATGATTTGTAATTATAGGGGAATTTTGGAGCTCACAAAAGGAATTGCTTCTTCTGTTTTTAATGCAGGCATTGCTATCTTCTGAATTTTTCACCGAGCAAACTTAGCCATAATCTTCTAATTTGAAAAAATTCTTTATTAATGTAGAGAAGGGCATCAGATTTTTCACAGTGGTGCAATTTGTGCTTTTTAGCAGAGATATCATAAAGAAACAAAAGGTGGGCTTTTCTTCTCTGGTAGTATGTTGAGGAAATGAATGTGGATGTCATGGTTGTATGACCGGGAATGAATCAAATTGTGTGGGTTGACAACTGAATTAGAGACATTCTAGAGGAATCCAGGTATACCTGATATTCCTCTTACTGGTTTTGTGGGCATGATACTGAATATGAATTGTAGCCCAAAGGAAAAGAAAAAAATTTATATTGATTTTCATGCCTGCAGCTGCTCAGCACTGTATTGTGCTCTATTCAGATAAGCTTGAGGAATAGCAGTTTTCTGACAGAAAACAAATACTATTTGTATTATTTCTATTATTAACTATTATTATTTATTATTATTATTACTTTTACATATATGTTTGTTGTACCATATCCATACATTTTCATGAGCATTAAGTACAAGGGCAATACCATGTTTTTTTTGTGATTTTTGTGAAGTATTAATAGACAGTAATCATTAGCCCAAATGTAATTTAATGTAATTGAACCCTGAAACTGTGACAGCTGAAAAAGGGTTGTGTGTTTCTAGTGATATGAAGACTGCTGTCAGTTTAAAAATAAGGTGCTAACAGATGTTTAAGATACTCATCTTCTTCATTAATAATATGAGCGAAACCCTAAATAGTTGATTAGGAGAACAATTTCCTTCCAGGCCAATTTTATCATAAATTTATTATACCATTTTTGCTAGACTACTGTGTTACCTTGGGCCACTGTTACAATCCTGAATGTTAATTAAGTTTCCCTGAATAATTGATACTTTGTTTTCATTGTGGGGAAAAAAAAATAAAAAGGGCTCACAGCCACCAACCTCAGATTCTTTTTTTTTTTTTCCTGGGACAGTCCATGATTACTTTCAAGATTTCTGTGTGACTGGTGTTTCCTGTTCAAGCTTGTGTGATCACTGTGACTCACTTACTCCATGTAGCACCAGTTGCATGATGTGTAGAGGGGCCCTTTTTTTGAAAATCCAGCCCAGCACTGGCAGTTGAGGTGCTAAGAGGAGCTGTCCTTCTGTGGTGACCACTTCCAAATCAGCTTGACCCGCTTCGTATGCTGCCAATATCTCTTTCTCAGTTGGAGTATAGCGGGCTTTGAGTCCTCTCTGTCCCTGACTCCAAAACCCTCAGGCTCAACCTTGAGTGTCCCCTGGTGCTTTCTGCCAGAGGCTCCAGGTAGGCCCACTAGGCTGTGGTGCAGAGCACAATTTTGGTGTTCAGCCCTGTGCAGACTGGCCCCAGAGATACTGCACGAACTGTTTCCTGTCTGATATGTTCAAATGCTTCTCGTTGCTCAGGGCCACATTTAAAATTTTTCTCCTTACAGGTCACTTGATAGAGTGAGTTTACAATCAGACTGTAATTTGGAGTATGCATCCTCCAAAAACCCCAATGCCTGAGAAAGCTTGTGTTTCCTTTTTAGTAGTTAGTGGAGCTGCTATTTTGTTGATCACATTCATTGGGATCTGATGGCCTCTATCTTGCCATTTTATTCCTACGAGCTGGATCTCCTGTGCAGGTCCCTTGGCCTTACCCTGGTTTATGCCAAAACTGGCTCTCAGAAGGGTTTGGATTATTTTATTTTCTTCCCTTCCCTTTCTCAAAAACATTTGCTATGTTGCCCCACACAGTGACGTCTTCAATGTATTACAGGTGTTCCACACATTGAAGATAAAGAAGTTATTGGAAGTGGTCAACATGGATTTACCAAGGGTAAATCATGCTCGACCAATATGATAGCCTTCTATGATGTCATAACTAGATGGCTGGATGAGGGGAGAGCAGCAGATGTTTTCAGCAAGGCTTTTGACACTGTCTTCCATAACATCCTCATTAGAAAATTAAGGAAGCGTGAGCTAGATGAGGGGTCAGTGAGGTGGATTGAGTCCTGGCTGTGTGACAGAACTCAGAGGGTTGTCATTAATGGAGCAGGGTCAAGTTGGAGGCCTGTAACCAGCGGCGTCCCCCAGGGGTCAATAGTCGGCCCAGTCCTGTTCAACTCATTCATCAATGACCTGTACGAGGGGACAGAGTGTATCCTCAGCAAGTTTGCTGATGATACCAAACTGGGAGGGCTAGCCGACACTCCAGAGGGCTGTGCTGCCATCCGGTGTGACCTCAACATGCTGGAGAGGTGGGCAGTGAAGAACCTAATGAGGTTCAACAAGGGTAAATGTAAGGTCCTGCACCTGGGGAGGAAGAACCCCAGGCATCAATATAGGCTAGGGGTGGATCTTCTGGAAAGTACTACTGAGGAAAAGGATCTGGGAGTCCTGGTGGATAGCAGGATCTCCATGAGCCAGCAACGTGCCCTTGTTGCCAAGGGGGCCAATGGAATCCTGGGCTGCACAGGGAGAAGTGTGGCCAGCAGGTCGAGGGAGGTCATTCTTCCCCTCTACTCTGCACTGGTGAGGCCACAACTGGAATACTGCGTCCAGTTCTGGGCTCTCCAGTTCAAGAGAGACAGGGAACTACTGGAGAGAGTCCAACATAGGGCAACTAAGATGATTAAGGGATTAGAGCACCTCCTTTACGAGGAAAGGCTCAAGGAGCTGGGGCTCTCTTGCCTCAAGAATAGAAGACTGAGGGGAGACCTCATCTGTGTTTACAAGTTCCTAAAGGGTGGGTTAAAGGATGATGGAGCTGGACTCTTTTCAGTGGTTTCCAGTGATAGGATGAGGGGCAATGGGCATAAGTTGTAACATAGGAAGTTCCACTCAAATACAAGGAAGAACTTCTTTACGGTGAGGGTGACAGAGCCCTGGAACAGGCTGCCCAGGGAGGTCATGGAGTCCCTTTCTCTGGAGATTTTCAAGACCCGCCTGGATGCAGTCCTGAGTGATGTGCTCTGGGCAATCCTGCTTTAGTAGGAGAGTTGGACTAGATGATCTCTAGAGGTCCCTTCCAACTCTGACAATTCTGTGAATCCATGAATCCAGAGGTTCACCCTGTTCCAGTGCAGTCTGGAACTGCATTGCCATGCAGTCCATGGCAAATGGTGAGGCTGGTTTCCACCGCTGGGGCAGTCAATTCCAAGTGAATTGGATGCCACTTCAAGTGAAAGCAAACTGTGGCCTGCGCTGTGCTGCCAGAGGGAGTGAGAAAAACACATTTGTAATATCTGTTGTGGCATACAATTTAGCTGCCTTTGACTCCAGTTGGTATTGAAGTTCTAGGATGCCTGGCACGGCAGCACTTAGGGGCCGTATGACTTCATTCAGGCCATGATAGTCTGCCATTAGTCTCCACTCTCCATTAGACTTTCACACGGGCCACATAGGACTGTTAAATGGTGAGCAAGTCTTGCTGACTGCTCCTTGGCTCTCTAGGCAATGAATTAGTTTATGGATGGGTATCAGGGAGTCTCGATTGGTGTGATATTGTCATTGCTGCACTGTTGTGATAGCGATCAGCACCTGTTGTTCTTCAACCTTCAGCAGCCCCAAAAGAGCAGGGTCCTCCGAAAGACTGGGCAAGGTAGACAACTGGTTAATTTCTTCATTTGCCACAGCATATATACCAAAAGTCTACCAGTACCCTTTTGCATCCTTGAAATACCCTGTCCTGAGGTATTCTATGCCAAGGATGCACAGAGGCTCTGGGCCAGTCACAATGGGATGCTTTTGCCACTCATTCCTGATGAGGCTCACTTCAGCTTCCAATACAGTCAGCTGTTGGGATCGCCTTGTCACTCCAGAAATACAGATGTGTTCTGCCCCTTTATAGTTTGATGGCATTATGGTACGCTGTGCACCAGTGTCTACTAGAGCCTTATACTCCTGTGGGTCTGATGTTCCAGGCCGTCAAATCCACAGAATCCAGTAAACCCAGTTGTCCCTTTCCTCCACCTGGCTGGGGGCAGGGGCCCTCTAGTTCTGACTGTAGTATCCAGCATCAACAGTCTGACGGTAGGAAGTAGAAAGACTGTCTTCATATTGCTGGAGTTGGCTAGGTATTGCTTCCACCATTGGTGCCTCTGCATCTCTCCACTTCATTGTTGCCAATGTGCTGGCATATGATGATGGTGTGCTTTGTAGAAACTTCTGCCATATGGGTCAGATATATCAGACCTGTGGTTGACTGCAGGTCAACCTGGTAAATCAGGTCCTGCAAAGCTAATTCCTTCAGGTACTGGGTATCTCTCTCCATGATGGTCCACTTACCTGGGTAACAGGTCTTCCTTGAGGGGAAACCTTTCCTTGGTGGCTAAATCAACCACCTCCAGAGGTTGAGAGTTTGTGGGGGTTTTTTCCAGTCACCTTGTCAATACCCCCTTCCCTATCCAGAGGGAAGCCAGAGATCCCACCCCTACCCTCTAAGTCCAAGCTACTGGCCCCATTATACCAGCATTGGAGCAGCCAGGTGACAATTTATTTGCCTGGGTGATGGCTGAAATCTTTTCATCTCAGAATAATTACAAACACCTTCCAGTCCAACAGTCAGACCGGGACCTAACAATCTCACATTTCACCCAGGGATAAGTTTTGGGTGGTTATCTCTGTTCTTCCTCTAGCTCTCATGATCACTCTGGTTCATCTTCATCCTTTTCAAAGTGAACTGATTTTTTTGTGTATCTCTTCTACTGTATACGGGCAACTGATACCAGCACAGGTTGGTTCTCTGGTCCAGTAGCTGCAGTGCCCATTGCGGGGGTTGGAGTAGCTATAGTGCTTGTCATAGCAGTCAGAGTAGCTGCAGCACTCATCAGAGGTGTTGGAATAGCTACAGTGCTTGTTGTGGGGGTTAGAATAGCCACAGTGCTTGTCATGGGGGTTGGAATAGTGTGCCCACATGCACACTGATGCTTAGCCCTAAGCAAGATCAAATCCTGAAATACATTCGAGAAATTTAGCAGTAGGAGCGCATTGGTTCAAGCATCTCAAGGGTATTCAAAGTACTCAAACACTGTCGTAATTAACCTGGAGGAGGAGGGGGAGGTTTCCCCCACGGATTGGTTGTCCAAGGGGAAAAGGTAAAAAATGCAATTGCTAAAAGTTTCTGCTAGGCTCCCAAAGTACAAAGATGCTGCCATTTTGGCAATTGTTCATTGTTCAATTGTTCATTAACAAGTACAGCCAGAACACATCCAATTTCATCATATCACTTTGCAAAATTATAATCTTGAGCCACTTCCCAGGGATGATAAACTGCATAACAAGGCCTAGATTCATAAAACAAATGGCAAAGAAGTAATTTTGCTCCAGCCTGCAGTATGTAGCTCTGGGTGTAAATTACCAACACTGGAAGAAGAAATTCTCATTCTTTTCCCAAGGAAGTGTGAATTTAATCATTTAACCAAGTTAGTGCCCTAGCTACCAACAGGTAAGTATGCCAAGGTGTCTCTTTTTGATACTGTTTTATCTTATCTAATAAATATAGTAAGGAAATTCAGTGAGTCAACACTAGATTAGAGCATTATTCTCTTTCATTGACTCTAGGACTATTATAGTGTCTTATAAAAATTAAAGCAGTTTCACAAAAGAGAATGTTAAGGACACAAAATTTCTCTGTAGTATTTTAGTGATTAGGAAACTTGCCTGTCAGGTGAGTAACTTCTGCTGAATTTGCTTTCTATTTAATTTGAGAAGAGGCATTAGAATCCAGATTCTTGGGTTAAATCAGACTTGACTTCTTAGAGGATTTTTCAAATGCTTAATATATAGTTCTTTAGTTTTAAGGTGTCAGGAGTTCTTGGTTCATTTTGTGCCCTAAGGTATATTGTTAAGCTTAATTATAATGTTATATAGGTTAAGAATAGTAATCTTCTTTAAAAGAACAATAGAAAATCTTATAAAATAATCATAATTTCACTATCCCCATATACTCCAAGACCTAGGATAGTAACAATCAGTTTCTCAGGTGGTGCAATATAATGTGATTCCAAAGACACCATTAAGTTAAACCCATTTACCCCAGCAGAGAACCAAGGCTGGTATCAACAATAAAGTACAACTCTAAAAGGTCAAGTTTCAAAATACCGTAATTCTTTGAACTCTTACTTACATGACAAATGGAATGACCATTCAAAATTCTTTTTTATTTACTATGAACTTTGTCTATTTAAAGTAGCATTTTTATAACTTTGTGCTTGTCTTCTTTTATTTTTAACAGCACCTTCAGACTTGAAGGAATATCTATATCTGGAGGCACGTCAGTTGATTTCTTGCATATCAGATTCATCATTGTGACTTCTTGCAGGCCAGATCTGAGAAGTAACCAGGAACCTGACCCTCCTTGGAGAATGGAAAAGCCCTTCAAGTCAGAGCACAACTGATCATGAGTGTAATCTGCATTGAATCATTTTTCTCAGATCTGACAGCTACACATTGAGTCCTGGCAAAAGCCACAGCCTTAAATTCCATTTAGTGGGAAAGAAGAAAAAGAGGACTTAATGTCTTGCCCCGTTGCAGAAACTGCTCTCTCCAAGCCTGACATTTGAGTTCTGTGCTGAGCAACCAGTGTAACAAACAACGAGTTTTTCATGGGTCCAGCCAGCATCCAAAAATATTTCAATATGTAGCCAAAAGGAGAAATGAAGTACTTAGGTGACAGCAGAAAATGAATACATTTACTGAAATAGAGCAATGTTACTGTCTAAGGGGAAGGAAGACCTCTGTCATCCCTTGTACATATTCAAAGCCATACAGGAACAAGGCATCAATGACATTAAATTGCTTAAAAGGATGCTGTCTCCTGTCCTCCACCCAACTTTGAAGAACTTCAGCTGTTAGAGATTGCATCTCAATGCACTTCTAGTATTTGCACTGTCACTTCCATTCAGGGTAATGATGTGCGCCACCATTTGCACAGATGGCCCCAGGAGATGTTTGACCACCACAAGCTATATTTTGCCGGGGCTCCAAAAGGAATTAAAAAGTTAGGACTGAAGAAAAACATTTGCGCTCGCTTTCACAATGGGGATCTCTTCACAGAAAGGACTATGGTCCTTTCTTTTGTTTAAATAAATACATACATATACATACATATATATATATGTATATATATGAAAAAGCATCAACATGACAAGGTGTATTTAAAAAGGGGATATAATCTTTTTTAATAGCATCCATTTTTTATCATATTAGCAGCCAAGAAATTTAGTCCATTGAATTACACATCCAAAATGTTCCTACTGAACATTGACATTATAGTCCCAGTTACTGTTAAGAAGTCATTTGTAATATGTATTTGACATAAATATTTTCTAGCCATTTGTCTATACTTCATGGAGAAATCTAACAGACAAGCAGCATTTTCAGTTTATTTTTCTAAATAAATGTGTTGTTTATATTATTTGCAGTCACTCATTTTGGCTGTTTTTCATTATCTCCAAAAATGATTTAAAGACAGAACCAAAACACAGGAATTGTTTGTTCTTGTTAAGCTATAATGATTTGCTGACCGAAAGCTTTAATATAAATACTGTAATTTGTAAAATGATTAAGTATATTTATACAGGCAAATATGTATGGAAAACAAGAGAAGGTATTTTAACTCTTAATTTCAGAACATAGTTTATTTTAATATCCACATAAAGAAATCTAAAATTATAATGGGATAGATTTTTTATTATCAGTGGGTTTTAGCAAGTGAAGATTTGAATGTTTAAGAATTAAAGGAATGTACTCTAATAACGGTGGTTTCCCAAAATTATACAGAGACCTTTTGACAGCTGTCTCATCTAATTCAAACTGGTTTAGGTTTTTTCGGTTTGGTCTTTTTTGATATGCGTGTGTGTTAGGCCTTTTTCTTTGTTTTTTGTTTATTTTAACATACTGACAAGGCCATGAAGTTGATACTATTTGATCACAAGCAATTTGAGAAGCTAGTGAATAAGAGGTTGTTTCGTAGACCAATCTGCAGTTTACAATTAAGAACAGTTGTTGTTATCCATCTACTGCAGTGTTTTGTTATCCAATTACTGAACATTTTAATGCTAGAGCTGTTTTGAATAAAAATATATTTTTCCTTTTTTTCTTAGTCCATTAGCCTGTGTGTAATTTTAAGAGAAAAGTAAAGCACGTGATTCCCAGTTCACTTAATCATTAATCTTAAATCCAGTCATATGTATCTGATTTAAAAAGCTGAATAGGTTTTCCTTTATATTCTTTCTTTTTTTTTTTTTTTTTTTTATGGAACCTATTAAGTGCTCACTAACAGAAAAATGGTCTTTCAATAACAAAAAATGGAAAATTCAAGCCTTTTTTAATCTGTGAGTTAAATTTGTAAAGGGCAGATCTTATAAAAATGTGTTGCTCTTCTCTTGTGTGTTAACTAGTGTATGCGTGTGTATTTATGTGTGTGTGCACGCATGCGCACCCTTACCTGCTGATGAATGAAATGCCAGCTCTGCTGAAGTAAGTGCCACAAGTCATGTTACTGGAAAAGTTGCTCATCTTATTGTATTTTTTGGAGAAAGACCTGAGCTCTGTCTTTGTTTGTGACTCTGAAGCCATAAATAGCTTTTACAGTTTGTCAGGAAATCACAAAATGAACTAATTAAGTGAATGTTAGCCTCCCTAATTTGGCAAGACTTGGGATCATCTCACGGTTTTACTCTTTTTTTAAAGAAAGTTAGTGTTCAATTTCCATTGGTGCAATGGATAAATGAAACCTTTGTATTTGTTAAAGAATGATGGCAGTGTTTTGTTCCCACACTTTTTAGCTTATGGTTGGCTTATAGTCTTTTAATTGTGAGTTTGTTTCTGTGTCATTAGAATCACATATTTGGACATAAAACTTGCATGGGCTTGGTTTTGCTCCCTCTTTGGACAACCTGTGTTTTAAAATTGGAGAGCTTACTCTTTGAGACTAATATTCAGAGTTGTTTAAAGAAGGGACATTATCGAAACAATACGAAAATTTCAGAATGACAATTTGAGCACTTCCATTATTATCTAACAATAATACTTGGAAAAGCTCTTATTTTTGTGAACAGAATGCATTCATCTATATTTGAAAATAGCCCAATAAAAATATAGTGAAATAATTTGTAACAACTTGCAAATACTTTTCTGCTATGCTGAGTTCTAGATCAGCTTGTGTGTTTAATTTTTATTGTATAAAAAGCACCTGAATCAATGCACAATTTTCTTCAGAAAAATACAACAGAGATGAAAAAAAAAAATTACCTGGTCCCAGGAGTGGTTTTACACATGTGTGTGTAGTGCAAAAAAAATAATTATCATGTAGGCCTAATTTAAGTGACAAACGTAGTTGGAAAAGGACACTGCAAATCATGGTTCTCATCAATCACACACTGTTATTTACGACTCTGCATTAGCTGGGGTTTCATGCTTGGAAAGTAAATTTCAGTGCGTGTGCACACACATGCACTCACATGTATCTACTGGTGTCACTGGGGTAAATCCAGATTTCTTTATTTTTGTAGATTTAAATAATTAGATCTCTAGGTAAATACTCAATATTGTGATATAAATTGAGCTGATGTCAGTATATTATGCAGATACTCCTCTGAGATAACACTTCAACACCCGATAATTAAACTCAACTGGGATTTCAGAAATTGTTGGCAAATAATTAGCACTGAATACTTTTTCATAAAGTTTAAAACCAGATGAGACAATTAGATTATCTCATTAAACAACAAAATTTGGTGGTTTTTCCATTCCCTTAGGCTAAATTTTTTGACAAGACCAGAAGAACTTTTTTGACTAAGGTGACATTATGGTGACTGATGGGTCTTTTTATAGGATTATGGGTGTTGTATATCTAAGAAGTCCCTGCAGAAGTGGTTCTAGAATAGTGCTGTGTTTCATTGGCTGACATCTTAAAAGCAACCAATATGCTTGAAATGATGAGATGTGCAAACCAAAAAGCTGACAATTCTGGATGTGTCTACAAGACATACTTTCAACATTTGAACTTTTTTGAAGACAATTGGTATGGTTGGGCCATCATCATTCATGAAAAAAAATGGGGATATGTTAAAATAGCTATTTTTTAAAGTGGAAGCAAAAGATCTGGTGGTCACCATGGTGTTATAAAAGTGTCCCTCTCCTGATACAACGAGTATCAGGACAATTGTCCCAAGTGTCACATGGCATGAATACCCCCAAGGGACAGATTTTTTTCTCTGATGGAATACATGCTTGGTCCATAGGAAGACTGTCCAATAGTGTTGTAAATAAAACCTGTGCACAAGATAGTTTTGGTGTGGGAGGGTATTGCCTGGGGAGGGATGGAAAGAGGGCAGCCATGGCCCTGCCCTGGGGCCCCTGCTGAAGGTAGGAGGCTGTTACTCAGGCATCTGGCAAACTCAAAGCCCATCAGGGGCAGCTGTACAGAAACACACCTGCTGACCATGAGGTAGCACATGCTATGTTGTATCAGGGCCATCTGCTAGCCAGTGGTAAGGAGCAGTCAGGTAACATGGCCTTCTGGGTGTCTGTGGCAGAACAAAAGGAGACTAGGGCTTCTAGGGCAAAATTTGAAGGATGTTGGGAAAGAAGTTTTAGGCTTAACACAGTCTAACTTATGGAGTGGCTGGGACGGAAAGGTCTGTTTATGTTGACTGATTTTAGGTACCATTATCCTTTTGTGAATTAAGAGTGATTTATTTAACAAGTGGGTGTTCAACAGCATTGGTGCAGCAGACCAGGATCTCTACAATGGCCTTCCCTGAGTTATAAAGCAGCTAAAAGGGAATGTTTTCATGTATAACTGCAAAAAACAGTGTAAGGAGTAAGGAGAAGGTTCACCCTTAAGAGAAACCAAAGAGAGCTTTCACATACAGGAGACTGTAAAGAAGGGTTGACACTTCAATTGAAGTCACAAGTGAGTCTACCTAAAGAGTGGGCGAAAGGTGGAGTAGAGCACGTTGTTTGAGATGACACATACCAGGTAATAACTGTGGGAATGAGTTGGAAGAATAAGACTGAACCTTACAGAGAAAATTAGATTGAACAGAGTGACACGTGTATATATATATTAGAGGGCTGCTGAAATTAAATTACTGATTTTCATGGGCCAGATAGTTGAAGATCCCATGAGAGAAGAAGCAAAAGCCAGTGGATGTGGTTCAAAATACTTCAGCTGAATCTCTCTCTAGATTCAATATCCTTGCAGGGCTGCAGAAGCCAAGAAATCTCCCCACAGTTGTGCTCAACTTCAGAAGAGGCAATTATAAACAAGGACTCTGGTAAGAAAGAATTTGGAAGGAATTACTACAAGAGTTAAGTCATAGCAGATGGCGCACAGACTGTTTAAGGTACTGTATTAAAGGCAGAGAGCAAATACATCCTGCTTAGCAAGAAAGGCTTGATAAAGGGCAAAAGGGAGCCTGCATGGTTAAGCAGCAGGGTATGAGGCTGCTGAAAGCAAGAAAATACCCTTAAGATAGCTGAAGACTTTTTAAAAAAATGTAAGAACTGCAAACACTGTAAAAATAAATATAACTTTAAAAAAAAAAATCCACAGCAAGGCAGTTCAAAACAATTGCAAGATACATAAGAGATTTGTTAACCAAAATAGTGGAAAGAAACATGAAAGTTAAGAAATTCTATTTCTACAATAACAGCAGCAGGAATTCTGGCAGAGAGTCTGTAGCACCAAAAAACAATCAAGGAAAACAAAAGCACTTAGAGGAAGTTATAGGAACAAAATTGTCTTAATATTTTCTGCTTAACATTTTCTTACCATTGTCGGCTTTTACTGTAGAAGGGTTTTAGTAGAGAGATATATATACATGACTATTTCTCTATGGGGGAAATAATCTGAAGTCATATTTTGTCAGTATGAGTTGGTACAAAACAAAATGAAGAAAATACCAAGACCAGATGGCATACATCTAAGATTTTTAAAGGCACTCAGGGGAGAAATAGTCAAAACGGTAACTCTGGTGTGAAATTTGTTGCTTAAAAATACTTTGATAGCTTTTGAGACATGAAGTTGCAAATATGTTGTAAATTTTAAAGTTAATTTGAGGGAGTTTGAGAGCATAGACCATTAAGTCAGTACTGGGCAAATCAGTTGAAACTATACTAATACTTTTTTTTTTTTAAGAACTAGAAGGTACTTAACAGTGTCAGTTCGTCAAACACTACAGGAAACCACAACTGGCTAAGAGGAAGCAGAGGAAACGCTGCAGCTGGCTAAGAGGAAAGTGCCTGCATTCATTAAAAAATTGTTAAAATATGGGAGAAAAGGGTGCTTTTTATGGTCAGTTTTCAGAGTGGAAAGAGGCCATGAGTGAAGTTCCATGGGACATGTACAGGGTTCCATGAGTCTCAAAATATATGTGAATATGGTGGAACAGTTGTGAAAAATTGTTTGGTAAATTTGCTGATCATACTAAGTTATTAAAGGTATTAAATATGAGTAGCCTGAATGACTGGTTATTAAAATGGCAGATAACATTCTGTGAAGATAAATGTAAACTGGTAAATATGAAAACCAATTTTTATTTCACTTATTCCACTTAGCTTGGTATTTAGCAGTTAAATGTTTCTATGAAAATGTTGGTCCTGTGCTTAGGCGGTCACAGAAATGCAAGTATTCACTTAGGAATTATTAGGAAAGCAGCAGAGAAAAGACTTGTATATCCTTGTATCAGTCAATAGACGTGTGATAGGCCATGATATTTAACTTCTTAAATACTACGTGCAGTTCTGATCCTCATCTGGAAAAAAAAAATAAAAAAGGATGTAATTGAAGTGAAAAAGCTTCCAAGAGCTTCCAGGCTCTAATCAGGGTTTGATTTTTATCTTTAACAGCATGAGCAATGCTTTTATAGTCTCCCTTTGTTTTCTGTCCTTGTTCTCATTTCCTGGATGATTTCTTCTAGCATTTCTTTAAGAAGTTCTTTGCCTAGCCATTCTGGCCATTGGTTTAAATTCCTGGTCTTCTTGTATGAAGGAGTGATTTGCTCCTGAGCTCGAACTAAGTTTTCTTTGACAGACAGCTAGTTATTCTGGGTGCCCCTTGTAGAGAATTCCAATGGAATTTCCCCAGAAATTTTCTAAATAAGCAAAAATCTGCTGTTTTGAAGTCTAAAGTCCAAGTCCATGGCTTACCTTCTCAGCCTTTCTACAAATCTCAATCTTCTCCCAGTCGCTACAACTCAAACTGCCATCTCTGATCACATTCACCATTTTTTTCTTGTTGAGAAGCAAGTCAAATACAGTATTTCTCTTGTTGGCCCCTCTAGCATTTGCATTAGGAAATCATAAGCAGTGTGTTGTAGACACTTCCACAGTAATTTTTAGAGTTGTATTTCTGTTTCAGGAGATGTCCAGATCATGGGGGTCAAAATCCTCCATATGGACCAATGCCTGTGATCAGGGGATTCCTGTTATTGTCTGCACCCAGCCTCAGAGACATCATCTTAGTCAGGTGGCCTGTAACAGACTTCTGCCACAACATCAGTGTTGCATCCTCTTTGACCTAGACCCTGAAAGTCTCCACAGACACCTCCTCATTTCACCAGGCCTCTGCTCAGTCAAGAAACTCCTTTGCATAACACATATCGCTTCTGCTTCTTTACAGCCTACCTGCCCTCAGCAGTCCTTAACAAAGTATTTTTTGAAGACAACCAGTTCAGTCTACTGGAAGCAGGAGCCCTATGGAACTGAAGAGGAAAAGAAGTTATTGCCAAATGGCATGAAGACCTCTTGAAGCTGGATATAAGGAGAAAGCTTAGGACAGAAAAGCATTGGAATATCTCATGCTTTTTAATCCTTAGAGGCCTTGAAGCATACTGTAATCTGACAGGAAAGATTTATGCATAGTTGTTCAAGTACAGAGGCAGGAGAGTGCCCTAGATGACCTTTCTGTTAATGGGAGAGCAGCTGTCAAATGAGATATGAGACCGGAAATTTTAATATCACTAGCTTAGTAATCAGCTGGGAGCAAGTAACATGGTAAAAGAAGGTGGGTGAGAGCCCAAGAGTAAATTTGAAATTTACACTTCCAATGTACTTGTGAGGATTTCAGAGCTGTGTGGTGCTCATTATGGAGCACATTAATATTATTGAAAAGGGTACCTGACACAGAAGGATGACTGAAGCAGAAAATATTTGGTTGTCAGATTTTATAAAATATATAAAATTTATAATCAAAACACTGGAGAAAAGCTTAAAAGAATGTGAAAAATGCAAACACTGAGTATTGCCTCTTCTGCTAAATGAAGTTTTGAGACCAAAATAGTCATGCAAACGAGCACATAACCCCTTTGAACACATTTTCTGCCTTTGCTTTTAATTCATTTGTGCTCAGCCCATATGCATATGAAAGAAGATGATTATCTGTGTGGACAAAATCATTGTGAAGGACAGGAAAAAATTAAATTGCTTGGGACTTGATTATCACTTCCACGTAATCTGGATACCGAGCAGGGTGAAAATATGGGTGTCTTGCCATAGGTATAAAGACAATTTTTTCTCACTTTAATTCTAATTTTGGTGGACAGCATAATGCAAAAGGATTTTCTTATATAAAAGTAAGATCTTCTCTCCTCAACACTATTGTTTTATCCTAGTTGGCAGGAAATTGAGTAATTAATGTCTTGTTTGGCTGTTTGTAGGTTAGCTCCTGAATTAAAGAAGAAGCGGGATCATTGATTCCTGGGGATCTCAGCGAGATGCGAGTGGGAAAAGGGCTGGGAACAAATAATGTTTCTTTCTCATTATTTGAGATGTAGTATGTGAGAATTATAATTACCTTCTGGATATTCGTCCTTCCACTGGCACAAAGCATGAGCTGATGGGAAGCTGATTTAGATTATACACTTAACCTTAAGTTAACAGAAGCTACGTAAGATGAATTTTCTTTTTCAAGAAGATCATGGAAATACGTTTTGACTAATGATTCATGGTCACGTTTGAATATAATTTAGTAATTTACAGCTAGATTGATTTAGCATAAACAATAAATTTAACAAATAATCTGTCTTTTACCAGGACTTTGGTAAGACATATTGAAAAAAACAACATTTTTGTTATGACCTTGTCATATTTACTCCAATCAGAAACCACTAGCAACTTTGTAGCTTGTCATATTCATTGCATTCCAAAAAATATTACTACCTTATCATCTCTACTTACCTAAATTATTATTTAGTAGGTCTTTTTAGTACCTACCCTAGCAACTAGTATATTTTTGTTTTTGGGGGTGGAGCATATTGACAAAGCAGAGACATGGATAGATGTATTTACTCAGAATACGTGGTTTAAATGTGAACATTTCTAAGCAAAAAGTTGTCTTAAAATCTTTTCAGTGTCTCATCAGTATGAAGTGCGCATTGGTATAATCCTTGAGGGATGATATTTTGATTGAAACAGGAAATACAATTTAATTATGTCTCTAAGGACAGACAGACTGGGGCTCCAGGCAGAAATATAACGAAGAGAGGGTGCTTCAAATGCATGATCTGCAGAGGTAATATGTTCTGTTCTTTTACCCTCTGGACTCATGTCTTTGATAAAAGCGTACTTATTACATAGATGTAGAAGGATAAGGACTGTAGACATCACCTGCTGATCTCCTGCTGTGTGTTCATGTACTACTTTTTCTTGATAGAAACAATCAGTTTACTGGAGGGATGTCTTTTTTATTATTATCATTATCAGTTTAAAATTTTACCTATTAGGGATTTAAATATTATGATTTTTTAAACTAGCATTTGTTCTGATATCTGGAACCTTAAAGTTCCCTGGTACAAATACAATGAAAGTATTTAGTTGCTGAAATCTTAAGTTTTCAGGTAGAGAGAACACTTGGACCAACAAATATGAGTGGCCAGCTTTATCCATATAAATTCTTGTCTGTTACTTTTTGTTTCAATATTAATCTGGTCTCAGCTTCTTTTTTGCATTTATCCAATTTTTATTTAATTTTCTTTTTAAACCAAAATAATCATAATTTGCTCTAACATTTTGAATCATCTACTTCCCCATTAAGAGCTGACCACCAAGACAGCATCATGCCTGTCTTTATTACACTGGTATTGAATCTTTTTATATAGAAGTATATTTATACAACCATATTTTGTACTGGAGTAGAAGTTGTGCAAAAATACGATTCTAATGTTTGAAATTTTTAGATTGTGTTTTATTTAGAGTCACAAAGATTGCAGGCACAGAACTTGAATGTCTAGATACTTTTTTTCAGTTTCAGATGAAGCAGTTTTGACATTTATCTTCATTGCCAAGGGCGATTAATTTTGTTTCATATCTTACTGAAGAATAGAATGACAAGTATCGTAATCAAGTATTAGGCATGATACATATTGCAGTAAGGAGTACTCCTCAGGCAACATTAATGAATCAATCATTTTATAGAGTACAAAATTTAGGACTATTTTCCTTCAGACTATATAAAGAGGGTTTTTTTATCCATTTCCAATATCAAATCTAGAAATGATGCTAAGGATGTTTACTGAGCCTTCATGAGACTGCTGTTCCAGAAATAAGTACTTCTCAGAGAGTGCTTATATATAAATCATGATCACCTGAAGACAAAATATGCTCAATAGCAATTAGAATTGAGAGTCTTAGTATAATTGTGAAGCACTGAATCCCTGGACATTTACACCTTGAAATCAATGGTAGTAATTTCTATGATAAGGATGCTTTTTTGAAGAATGTGGTTTGTGAGCTAATGACATACACAAATCACTCAGAAAGAGGCATATTTTTGCATTGCTAAAACACTGCTAAAATGTTGTCAGTGGCAAATGAAATAAACATGAAAATAAATTTTTGACCACATTAAGAAAATTGTACTTTCACTGTAATTGGCAAAATGCTAGTCTCATGTAAATACTGTAGCATCCTTTAAAGCAAGCACAGGGACTGCAAACTTATTTGCTTGACTGGCCTTTACTCAATTTCTCCCCCGTCTCCTTGCCCCAGATCAGTGTTCTGCTGCTTGGAAGTCTGTGCTATTATATGCTAGGGAATAGATTTGGTAACGTGTCCCTGATTTACTGAGTGCCTTAGAACCCAACAGAAAGAATAGTATAAGCTGAATTAGACTAGAGTTCCTTAGAAGAACCCCTTTCTTTTTCCCCTGCATACTCTCACAGCCCTAGTTTCTAAATTGTGTCCAGTGGTCTCCTCGGAGCCTTCAAAAAACCCAGGAGAATATTGGCAGCTGAGTCTCAAAGTACCAGCACTGTTTCTGAGATCCTTCATTAAAACTATCATGGATTTGTGTCTTCCCTAAAGAAAAATTCCTTTGGAGCTTCTGAGAAGTAACTGCAAAAGATCTGGTTTAAGTCCGCTGCAAATGTACTAGTTTTCATCTTATTGTTTCTAAGAAATGATCTTTTGGAGTATCTGTCTCATACAATATCCGTATCGCTACAGGCATGTCACTGCTACTTATTTCATCTCCTGCAGAGAAAATATGGCCAATTCTGATCAGATATTCACAGACTATTCTGATGCTATTTAAAGTATAGAAGAAGAAAGAAAGAAAAAAGGATTCTGGTGAGTCTAAATCCACACCCATGTGCACAGCATGTTTTCTTATGTCTCACGTAATGGAATCCAAGAACCTCAGGGTAAACTATTAACTATTTGGGAGAAAAAAAGCTCTAGGAAAAGGCAAATTATTTAACAAAATGATAAATAGAAAGACATTATTGAAAATGACATACACAGTAACTAGGGTCTTCCATAAACATAGAAAGAAACCTCTCTGGTTGAGTGTGAGAAATAATGCATATCTTAATGGATGAATGCAGGATATAGTAGGTGGCTGTTTCAGAATTAGACCACAGAAGCCAGAATACACCAGAAGGTGCAATCTAACAGAATACTCCACTCAGGGATATGCCTCGTATAGGAGTGACAGGACATGAACTCCAGGTACATATACACATGGTGTTTTGATTGCTGCTTTTTCCACTCCAAGATCTCTCCCTATGGTTAGGTATCTTCTTACTTCTCTTCAGGCTGATTTCTTCTCATGTCTAAAGTATCTACTTCTTTCCTGTTTCATTCAGCTGATAGTTATTCTGTTATTCAATCTATATGCACACTCACTATGCTCACATTCTTTTCTTAACACATGAAGTGGTGTTATCCAGATTATTTTCCAAGGGTGGACACTGCAGGTACTTGTACAGTATACTGGTGGAAGGAGCGTCTTGCCAATGCCCAACACTTTCCTGAAAAGAGACAGTTTCTTAAAGACTCCTTTCATGTAAGAACCAAACAGACAATATTTCTTGCAAAGAAAACACACAACTTCTATGGCTGCGTAGAGGATGTAGAAAACTTCGTTTCAACATTTTTCCTTGCTTTCTGAGAAGAGTCACCAAGCAGCAGGGGCCTGTTTATTTCTTAGGAGTTGGAAGATCTTGGATACAGCTTTACTTTGTACAAAACAAATCTTTTTGAAAGAAAAAGAAATTGCACAGAATTTCCTGGTCAATGACACCGGCTCAAAGGAGGCAGACTTTTATACTAAATAGTCCTTTGGGTGTGTCTAATGCAGTAAATTTTGGCTATGTTTTTGATGCATGGTCCTTATTTATGTCCCAGCAGTCCACTCTCCCAATGAAGACAGGCCTACTGATAAAGCATATGTGTCATACATACCTGCAATGAGCTGGGTATTTTAAGCACCTGGCAGTAGAGTGGGCTGGCTGTCCAGAGTATGGGAGTCTCAAAGAAAACAGGCAAATAACGATTACATCTCTGCTTCCCTTCGTCCAAATTTCCTTCTTGAAAGAAGTACTCTAAGAGATAGTTGTGAAGGCTCAGTGCTGTCACTAAGCATTCACTGAACAACAAATTGACCATGAGCCAGCAGAGCCAGCAATGTGCCCTTGTGTCCCAGAATGCCAACGGTCTCCTGGGGTCCACTAAAAAGTGTGTGGCCAGCAGGTCAAGGGAGGTCATCCTTCCCCTCTACTTTGCCCTGGTGAGGCCACATCTGGAGTACTGTGTCCCATTCTGGGCCCCCCAGTTCACGAAGGACAGGGAACTACTGGAAAGAGTCCAGCAGAGGTCTACAAAGATGATTAAGGGAATAGAGCACCTCTCTTGAGGAAAGGCTGACAGACCTGGATCTGTTCAGCCTGGAGAAAAGACTGAGAGGGGAACTTATCAATGTGTATAAATATCTAAAGGGCAGGTGTCAAGAGGATGGGGTCAGGCTCTTCTTAGTCGTCCCTGGTGACAGGACAAGGGGCAATGGACACAAGCTGGAACACAGGAAGTTCTGTCTGAACATGTGGAAAAAATTCTTTACTTTGATGGTGCCCACCTGGATGTGTTCCTGTCCAGCCTGCTCTAGGTGAACCTCCTTTGGTGAGGGGTAGACTAGATGATCTCTGTAGGTCCCTTCCAACCACTAAAATTCTGTGATTCTGTGAATAAAGTGTAAGTTTCATTTTAGTTGAGGTAACCTATGTTGAGTGGGTCTGTTAGCTAACAGCCTTTGCTTAGGTCAGATATAAAAGAAAAAATAAGTCTAAAATTAAGACAAATAAGAAAATGTTCATGGCTTCAAATATGCTGCATATAAAAGTCTTAACTCCCTGCATGTAAGTGTGGATGTAGAAGAAAGTAAACGGGAGAGCAGTAACAGCATCCAGAAAAAGTATAAGAAGACTGCTTTGGGCAAAACTGATGTATGTCCAAGCGGGAAAAGTATTTAAATTAACAAATTTCATTTAGAATGCTAATAAAGAGGCAGAAGGGGAAGGCAAGCCTGTTTGTATAAACTGAACTTTTCTTGAATGTCAGTTCCACCAGAAAAAATTGCTGATGGCACCATCACATTTATTTCTTATTGAAAAGTTCTGTGACCCCATTGTTCATTTGTTTACAGGCTTGGGTTCTTTTTCTAACTTAATAATTATTGTCTAGTTTAGTTTGATATTGGGTCTAAATATACACGTCTGATTTCACAATGCATGCGCCATATAAGAAATAGACTGCTGTTTTCAAATCAGTAGGGCTACATATGTACTGAAGGTAAAAGATCCTGAATTTTATTTATGAATATGGCTGTGTCACTATTGTTGGGAAATAAATCAGCACTAATTGCTTGTTCATATTCAGCTTTCCTACACTGACAGCTAGATGCCAGATTTTATTATTCTTGTAATATTACTCTAGAGCTGTATTTTTACATACCAGATGAGAGAGGTGGATATCAGAGGAACAGCAATCAGTATCACTGATTTTGTAAGACACTTGAACTGATCAGTACTACCTTTTTAACCTGCAAAAAACCAGCATTTTAAACAATCCTGCAATACAGGAGATGGCTATTCAGAAAGTACTGACTCCATCTGTCTTAATTATAGAAACTTAAATAAGATAAACTCTGAACGTCAGGTACCTAGCTATAAAAGGAGGATAAGGTAATAGTGGGTCAAAGAAAAACCCTTCAGGGTTTAGCTCTGTTGTATTTATACCATTGAATGTTTCTTTACTTTATTCTTTTAAAAGTGCTCAATGTTTTATAACAGGTGTAAAAGTAATTTGACTTCAGCTCTTCCAAGTGCACACAAAAGCCTTCTAGCAATACAGCACCCCTAAGTACCATGTCCCTCTATATGTATCATCTTCAACAAATCATATACATTTACGTTTCTGGGTAATAGTTTAAATTTGACAGAACCCTGTACTCTGGTTTGTTAACATCAGGCCCTTAAAGTAAATAAGAATAAATTCTCACTGCTCCCGATCTTGTTGTCAGTCTACTATCCAAATAACTCATGTTACATGAAAATATTTGGAGTCTAATTTTATCAAGATTAATTTTATTAATTCATATTGTAGTGTGGATTAAATAGTGAGATCTTTCTCTGGTGTAGGTCTTGACAAGCATAAAATAGATAATTGTTGTTGTCAGATATTTGCCAAATTCACTTTATGGTGAGAATTTGGAGTTGTTGCATATTTACAAATTACTTACTAAGAAAATAATTATTTTCCTCCATTCCCTTTGATTCTATCTAATGAATTTCTTGTAAAGAAAAGCCATTTATTTTTCCAGGTCCTGTTGGGTAAAAAATGTCTCCAAAGTAATAAAATTTGAGCCTTGGGTTATTGCTGAACTTTACTGAGTGAAAAGCTTTTAATCAAGAACGCATTTTCCTCAGCTTCATCAAGATAGCTATATCCTAGCTGCAGAATTACAGCATGTAGTGTTCCTGCTACACATTTGGGCATGAGTCAGGTTGAGAATTTAAATTTACAGCCTATATAGAAATACATTCTTGTCTGTCTGTCCACTTGAATAAGTGTTGGCTATCATCTTGTGAATCTGTTTTTGACTCAGGAAGACTTTCAAAATCACCCCCTGATTTTGCCTTTTTTAAAAACTAATGTATCCTGGCAGTGACACACAGCAAGAAGACCATATCTAGATTGAACGTGAGAGAAAAGAACATTTGCTTTTTTGGATCAGTGACATTTTAATGGTCATTGGGAGATTTGGAAGCAGGAGTCATTCCACTACAGCCCCAAATAATGCACCGTCTTGATGTTTGAGGACATGCATGTTCTATTTTGCCAAATTGTTACAAGTGCCTTCAACAATTCTCAACAGCATAAATCCCAGATAGACGTTTTTCTTGCTGGCTACAGGAGGCAAAAAGACTCTAATAAAAATGGCTTCCTTGACCTGAAAGTGATATTTTGATGACAGTGGATTCCTAAACATCTTGCACCTACCTTAATAAAGTAGGTAAGAAAAGACTACATCAGACCTGAATCTGTACTATCCGTAAGCCACAGACAGCTATTAACAAAGAGCTCTAAAAGGTTTGTGCACCTCTTGTCTCAGTCAAATGCATTCCTTACATATTGTTTAAGTGGTGGTTTTCTTTTTTTTTTCTTTTAATGAAATGTTTTTGAGCAGTCTGACAGTGCCATTAATACTGAAATTATATTGTATGTAGTTTCAAGGTATTTCTTAAATTCAATACTTCACTAATGTAGGACATCATCATCTTTCTGTTAAAAAGTGTATATTTTATGTTAAAAGCCCATTATGTTCTTATGTAACCATTTGGTGTAATAACAATGGTTATCTTTTCTTTGGCTTTGGTCCCTTAATTTCTCTAACAGATTATTAATAGAATTGCAAAATCATATCCCTCTGCAGAGAAAAAAATTAAAAGTGTAATGTATTTGTGACTTTGCAGTATGTGTACAATGGAGCTATAATAAAATGTGTCATCTCAGTCTGCAGCCAAGTTACTTTTTATTACCTCTGTAGTAAGAGACAGAGACAGTTCCTGTGGTGTAAGAGCATGAAAATCAGCCTGTGTTTTCACACAGTGTACTGTTTTTGAAATATCATCTCAAAGAAGTGATCCATAGAGTATATTGTGCTGGTTTGTGCAATGTTATCTCATAAGATGCTGGCATGCTTCCTGGATTTCAGCTGCTGAACTGCATTTTAGGATAGCTTAAGCAATGTAGAATAATTGCTTAATATTTTTTTCCATGTTAAAAATTTCTTAGCCATTACGAAGATCCAAATAGTAGTAGGAATGTCCATCAAGTAGTCTCCCTTTTGGAATCTGAACTGTAAAAAAAAGCATTTTCAGTTCACCACTACCATATTTATAGTACATGAATTTTTTCTTTCTTATTTAAAAAATTCTTCAGCCCATCCATTATGGAGTGTTCTTTATAAAATAGTCTATTCCACCAAAATAAATATATTTAAAATGCTTCTTTTCTTCTAGAACACAGAAGCCTCAGAAGATGTTATTGGCAAAACGCTTAAAGAAATAAATCACCTGGTTCACTATATTGTAGTTACCAGGCTTGTTAAAAAGATAAATGATTCATCCTAATGCACACCATTTCAGGTTATGAGTATGCTTTGGAAAGTGTTCATATTGACTTCTAATTCTGTAGTTGTCAAAGTAGAGGTTTACCCAGATATAACATCAACTATTATTCTTGGGAGCAAGGAACTTCTGCACTCCGATATTAGCTCTGCTAGTGGTTATGCCATTTATTTTGAACCTCAACATGCAGCAATTTAGCTGGCAATATATAATATGACCGCAGCTTTTCAGCCTTTTAGCTAATGAGCAGTGATCACAGTATATTTTCAGCCTAAGTAGTTTTGTTTCTTTGGATTCTGTGTGGCCACTATGTTTCCTGGAGTAATGTTCATCCCAAAGTTTGAGTATCTGGAGAATACAATTATTCCTTATGGCAAGAAGTTGTAACATTGCACCCAAATTTAATTTCCCCCAGCATTCTGGTTTTCAGGTCAGGGCAAAGTACCACTTCATCACCTTACAAGGAGACTGAACCTAAATGTTGGTAGCTGGTTTTGTTCTTTTTCTTAAAACAGCAAATGAACCTCATCATGATACCATGGGTTTTCAAATAATGTTAAGGACTAGAAAGAGATTTTTTTTCCTTTCTTATACAGTAGTAAGCGTATTTCAGTGAAGAATATTGCTTTTGAGACCATTCTACATCTTAATACAACCTAAAACATATCACTGTGGGATTTAATGTTTAGCAGGAATGAAGTAAAAGCAATGCCGTTGTATCTGTCTTGCTTTAGGACCACGCATAATGCCTGTAAATCAATAAAATGAGGCTAGTCATCCTATTGAGAGCTCTGAATAGCTCTTTTATTGTACTAGATGGCATGCTATATGCCAGGAGGGGAGGGGATGTGGCGTAGAGAGGGAGAGGGCATAGGAAAGAGAATCTTGGCTTCCAGATGTCATAACAGTCATCCTGACTTTGTAATCAAAAGCCCTTCATTCCTGTTATTTTTTACGCTTTTGAGTAAACTAAGCAGAACAGGGATTAGTTCAGATTATTTTACTTACTGTTTGATCTTTTTAATCCAGATGTGTCTATTTCAGGTTTTGGGTTGTTTTCAATGTAGCAGCCAGCCATGACAGCTTAGATAAAATCCAAACCATCTGTTAAATCTCTCCCTAAAACACCATAGATTAAAAAAGCAACTAGCAGTAAATCAGAAAAATACAGGTTTGGCCCTCTAAATGACAGGCTAATCTGTGTAGTTTTAAGTGAGTATAGTGTGGGTTTTTTATTACTGAAACTTTGAGAGAAAAACACACATATTGTTCATATCCTTCATCTATTACTTAAAGTTTGTCATCATTGAATCATCTTTCACATACAGATTCTAAGATTCCACAAGTCATTTTATTTTAGTTGAAACTGGTGTTCTTCATTTGGTTTCCTGCCTAGTTCTGTGAGGAAACCAGGCCTATGAAATTGTGTTATCAGCCTGCGTGTCTCACTTTCTGATCTCTTGGCCACCGTCAGCCAAATCCGACATAAGGCAAGGGGCTCGATGCGAATTTTCCAAGGCCTGTAGAGAGGGAAATGCTACGTGCATTTCCCTCTGCCCAAAGGTATAGCTCAGCTCAGTACTGGGACGCAGCTGAGACACAGTGCATACTGCAGCTGCTTTCCCAGGCAGGTAGGGAAGGAGGCGGGAGTAAGGAGAAAAGGGACAGGTATCCTTTGGTGATTTCTCTACCTAGGAATCAACATGTTTCCTAACATCCCAAATTCTGAAGGTTGCAGTGTGACGTGTGAAATGGTGTGATTCTATTGTACACTTATTAAACTGCTGTATCAAGGCATTGCAGTGCTCGGATGGGAATGACGACAGACTTGACTCTTCAGTGAGAATGTCCTTATCACCCTATTTCATTATTTATTTCTATTATTTTAAGCAAATTGCATAAAATCTGTTCACATAAAAATAATAATAAGATGTATTTAAGTTCCTATGGTTTTTTGTATGAAAATATAATAAGAAAAAGCCTCAGTGGGTAGGAAATGGGAAGGGAAATGAGGACTGGAAGTTATTTATATGGTAATTTTCCTTTATCTGAAGTATATTTTAAAGTAATGAGCATTTGTAAACAGTGACTTGAGATCAGTACAGAGATATTGAGTTATACAAAGGACCATGCCCCAAATTATCTTAAATTATACTTGGAGTAGCATTGAGGACCATAGAGATAAACTGATAGTTTTTTGTGTAACTTAGGGCACAATTTTATCTATTTTTCTCTAGCAGGAGTATTCATTATAAACACAATTGTCCATAAATCATGTTGGACTTGCAGGCTACATTTATCTGATAGATAGATACATAATCCTGAAGAAAGTGGGCTATATTCCCTGAATTACAACTGAGCTGCAGTGGTTCAGTAAACTAAAATATACCACATTCTGTAAGAGCTTTTCATACAGCAATGTATGAGGCATAAAAAAAGCATTCTGACCAAACAGACAGGATCATACATCCCCCAGTCTTCAAGTAGCAACGAATGCAAGATTTGGGGTTACAGATAACATAGTTATCTTCAAGGGGGGAGAGAAAAAGGAAGATGATGAATGCTGCCTTGTCACATCTTTATGCTGTATTAAATATTTGAAAGCATTTAATCACAACATTGCAATACCAATATATTGAGGAACCCTTTCCATTTCAAAGTCTTTGCAGCTGTAGGAAACTGTGTCAGATATCAGAAATGTCTCCCAGATGTTGAAGTCAGAGTGTCACTGGTTTGTATCAAATTAGATGCCAACAATGTTCTAGAGGAAACTTGTGCCTGAATTAATTTTCTGCCAAAACTAAGTTTAACTGAAAATCCTTTGATCAATGTTATTGAACTAACTCAGCATCTGAAATGAATGCTTTGTATCTTTCAGTGGTCTGTGAGAAAATAAAATTGTGCAGCGTGAAATAGAAGTGCCAGAAGAAAACTGTACATTGTAGCATTGCTTCCAGCAGTACAAGTAGTACAATATAAATACAGAAGTGGATTTCTCCACAGTGTTAAACAGGGAGTTTGGCCTTTCAAAGTGCAGCTGAGCTTCATCTTACTAAGAATAGTTTGTCTTGTACAGCCATAACTGGCAAATCTGTATTTACTAGAACCCACTAGGAAAGCAGTTGCCTTAGCAGGCTAACATGATGTTGTTTTTCAAATGAGCAACATATTCTGTTACATGGATAGTTTATGTCTTTCTGTCATGACTGACATCTGTGCCAGCTTCCCTTAGTGAGAAAGGTGGAAAAATATAAAAAATACCCCTAGCTCCTTAAAAAATGAGGGCTCTTTTTCATCAAAGGGAAGGAATTGTGATGACAATGGTAAATGTTGGGTGATGACAGACAGGGGAATATCAGTTTTATTTTAATAAGTATGATGCCTGCTTCTGTGGGCCTATTCATCTTGGTGGTTTATTTGCTATTTAGATAGTCATTAAAGAGATACACTGGCAAGGGATGTCAAAAAAGAGAGATTAAATTTAACAGAGCAAAAATGATAAATTCCAATTTGGCTACAGACTGGGTAAAGTTGGAGAATTATTTTTTTTTTCTAGTTTTAAATCTAGGATCTGTGTCAGATCATTACAAGTCCTCCAGCCTAGAATACAGGAGGACGATTTATGAAGCCTAGAGAAACTGGCAACACAATGTCAGCGAGGGCTTGTATGGCTCATGGACTTCATCTGTCCTAACCCTAGCCTGGAATGTACGTGGCAACATAAAGCAAAAGCACTGAGCTGTCAGGTGTAATCTAGGTTATGTCCAGACATGGTGCAGAGATGTTGCAGTTCTGGAGTCCTGTTGAGACTTGGGGATTATTAGTTCAGAGGTAATTCTTGCATTAATGTGCATTTCCTGTGTCTAGATCTGATCTGATGTGGCATTACTTTGATCTGTGTGGATTTGCTAGTTTCGGATTCTGCAAGACCAAGCACTGAACCGGCAGCAAGAAGTCCATCAGTTGGCTTGCAAAATAGTCAAGGGCATAAGCACTAATGCATGTTTGCATAAAGAATGGAATAAATCAGAAAGCATAGGTAAGATAGTTTACATATAAAACTCACTTGTTTAAAATCTTTTCTCAGAGGAGTGCGTACCTTTTGGCCAACAGACTTTCTATTTTAAAAAGTTGTTACTGTGTCTCCATATTCCAACTGCCATTCACACCATTTTCAGGGAAAACTTTTGGAAATGCCACATCCCTGGGGACTGCAATTTATTACAGCTAAAAATCAGGTAAAAACAATCCAAAGACATGAATGAAGACAGTCCTGGAGGAAGGTCATGGATTGGTTTCTCAAAGAGAAACTGAAAAGTGGATCTGTCATTTCAAAGGTATGTACTCTGGCGTCTTGAAGGATCAGTTTCAGAAGGGTCATCCTACCTTTTGGGCAGATATATACCTGGGATTTTATTGGTTGGTTGGATTATTAGGAGATGATATCCAGGAGCACATGGCATTTTTATTTACTGACCTAGTTACAAGCAGAACCAGGTACTTGGGGAAAAAATTGAATCAAAGATGAAGAACAATTCCAAAATACAGAGCTACATTTTTCAATAGCTATGTTGGATATTTTCATGTTCATTTTTTATTATAAAGACACACATTTCTTATTTCTGAGTGGAATTCTCATTTTGTGGAGTATTTACAGATCTTCATGCAATTGTGCAGCTTTTAAGAAATTTCCATGCTTACAAATTGTGACAGAAATCAGCAAAGACAGACAAAGCTTTGTCTGCTTAGAAGGCTTAGAAAAAAATGTTTAGCTTTAGAATTGACAAGCTTTTAGTTTCTATAAACTTGAAAAATTGTCACCTTCTATAAAAGCTTGTAAGAAGTATTTATCTTTTCAGCAGCGTTTATTTCATGATTTTATCTAATCAAGTTGGCAATAGAGTTTCTTTAAATTCTATTTCAGTTACTTACTAATTGACAAGAGGAAAACTAAGATATTCATGAAGAGCTGTCTCCTTTAAATGGAAGAACTGCTTTAGCATCACAACTATTACTGCAAAATAAACTGAAAAAAATGGTTTACAATTAGAAAATATATTTGTTTATCCTTTTTTTATGATACATTTACAGTCCCAGGTTGACACTGAACCAGTGCTTCAAATCATTCATCAAATTGAGCAAATTGCTAAATATTTTCAATAAGTCCTAAAAAAGTAAACACAAGCTGCATGACTTGCTAGCTAAGACTTGTCTGAAAATGCCTTAAGTAAAGGTAGTCCAGGGAGAGCTCTGGAATTTGTGAAGGCTGATAGTAGAAGTTCCCTCTTCAGATATGAGTGCACACATCCAGCTATCGCATAGCTTCTAATTTCATGTGTTACATCATTATTCAAGTATTCTGAACCAGTTTGCCCAGCTCCCAGTAAGTACTATATTAATGTGAAAAGAAGTGGTGATATCTCAAGATTAACCTTCAAAATTAATATCATTGTATTATTATTTACAGCAATCTTTGGTAACATACACAAATGTCTGTGTTCCACTTGAAGGTCAAAAAAGCTCAGAGAAAATTCTGTGGAAGGTAGCTCTGTATTTTTCTGACACAGCTTGTCTTCAGAAGACTGTTTTACCACTATCAAAAGAAAAAAGCTGCAGAAAATAAAATTATGCAATTTTTGAAATTCAAGCACACAATTGTTTGTGCAAATACTGCCCTTCCTTGGTCCAGGCATGTCAGAAGAAGACTGGCTCTTCTGTGAAGAGGTTTTGCCAGCAAATCACTGAGGGTGTATTTTCATAAGATGACTTGAGCTAAATTAACGGCTTTTCTCCACTGAACCATGTATGACCTGTTTACTTCTCTCCTACCTGCTCATTTTGCTTTACCCTCTCTATGGCACTTATTTGATCACATAATAACTTTATTCAGCTCCCCAAAAGAGCAGAAAACTAACTTGGAAATCAAGAAAGAAAAGGAAACATTCTTTGTTGGGCTGGTTATTTCAGCTCACTGTGTGATCAGAAGACTAGCAGAGGCAGTCTCCTCCCCTGACTCCCCCAACTCACTTGAGACCCCATCAGCTTTCTTCTGATGAAGACTAGCTGTGCTCTCTCATTTATCATTGCACATATCATCAGCTCTTGTCCTTTACTTATATCAGCACTGAAATAGTTTTCTCTCCCAGCTGATATTGTGACACATAATTCTTCTCTCATGCACTTTGCTCTTTATTTATTTAACATACTCCTGTCTCGGCAAATCCTTGTCAGTCCTTTCCTTATATTTGGTTTCCAATAGTTTTATAGCTCAGTGATATTTAAAACATTAATATTTAGTCTGAAGAGATGGTAAAATGCATCTGAGCATATATTATGAATAAATCCACTGAAGATTTACAGGATTTCTGACTACAACAGAGGTTTAGATTAACATTAAATAAATCAAAGGCTGATTCATTTTCAAAAAAGATAAACTGCTGATCTGATTGAAGAGCTTGTGTTAGAAGTTTTGGAAAGATTTTTGAAAAAAAAAAAGAAAATATAATACAACTTGCTGTTATAATACAAAGCAGACTTTCAAAAAAATAGCAGTAACAGCTCAGTAATGGATTACTAAACTTTTCAAAGACTCCAGCTTTGGTTTAATCTTTGAACATTTGACATTCACACAATACTCTCCAGCAAATAATATCTAATGTCTTTTAAAACTCTAATCACTTTTTTTTTTTTTTTTTGCTTTGATACAGGAGTAGAGCTTCTTTGAAAGCCAGGCTTCAGTTGCTTGTGCCAGACAGAAGGGAACAGGGATTGCCAACTGGACATTGATTCATGCTGTGGATGGTGCAGGCCAGCGAGAAGCACTGAGATAACACCATCTGGGCCCCAACATAACCTCAATTTTCTCTTTGCCAAGATACAGGTCAGCCTGGGTACCACAACCTGCAGTCCACCATCCCATCCTCATCACCACAGGGCCCTGTTGGACTCTGGGGAAGTGGCACACAGCCAGGCCCTGTCATTATAGGGAGAAAAAGGTTTTCCTTGGAGTTGAGAGTCAGTGGGTACATTTTTGGGGTCCCATAATCTACAATTGTTTGTCAGCCAGCTGTTTGGAGTACCCTCCTGTTGCCTGGGTTGCAGGCACAGCCAGATTTTTCTTTCTTCATGTCTTGCTTTCTATGAGCTGGGACCAACAAAACACTGCCATGGTGTTTTGAAGAGCTGACTTCAAGGGAATGATACTGGCAGATCTCCTAGCTGCTGGGACTTTTGGTATACATTCTTTCTCAGAAGACTGCCACTTCCTTCATTTTTGTGGTGAGAGGGGAAGTACAATCCAGCACCATAACTGATTGAAAAATAACATGTAGGTAAAACCCAGGAAACAACATGCCTACGTAGATTTTTATGCCTTTATTCATCAGTATGTGATACTACAGAGTATACAGAGTAACTAAACCTGTGAAATCTACCAGGTTTCATTTGTTTAAATTCCCACATGTGAAAGAAAATTTCACATATTATTTTTTTTGGAACAACACTCCTATTTATTTTAAGAAACATTTTATATCTTGAGATTCATATCTTCAAGAAATGCAGGAATGGCCAAACTGGTGGGTTTTGCAACCTGAAAAAACAATACTTGGACTACAAGCTGAAGTTAGTTTTGTAGAAATACCTCCAATTTTAACACTTTTCGGAACAGAACCACTTAAGTATGCAGCACTTTTTAACAGAGTTCCATAGATGTGTTGTGTGGGTGAAAAGCAGAGGGAGAAAAAATTTCTTATTGGGCTTAAAAATACTGAAGGCTGATGTGTATTCAGTTTTCCTAGAAGAAATCTAAGTTCTCATCACACATAGGGAATGAAGAGCTACTCTACTGTAGAAAACTGCATTGTGTCAAATTAAATTAAATTATTTGGGTAAGTGGCTTGACTAAACATGTTTCTTGGACCTTTGAGAATATCTAGGTTTTCAGCTCATTGGCCAAACCAAGTGCAACAATAATTTTAAAATATATTTCTGATTAACTTAAATTTGTTCAATATGTTTGTTTGACATCAAGCAAAACATTTACAGATAATCAGAACTTTTAAAAAGCTCAACTGCAAGTATTATTACAATATATGTTATAGGTTATTAACATTTCCTCCAGAAGCTAAGTCAATTTGCATTTTAAGTTTTTGCATATTTTATCTCTTGAATATTATCTTAGTAATATTATTTATCATGGTTGGGTTTTCTGTGCAGACTTCTGACTGTTCATTTTTGAACTATATATTTCATTTCATTCCCAAGCTATCTGGTTCTATACATGTGGGCACTGTCTTGCTTTCATGCTGAGATATTAGTATATTAAATATTTTTAAAATGAGATTTTCTCATGCCTATAGCTCTTCTCTTCCCTCCTTTTAATTTGGCAATAAATTTCTATGCACCAAACTATTCAGATTGTCCCATTAATATGCAGGTTAAACAGTAGCAACAACTTAGTAAAAGAGAACTGTATGGCATATTAATTTGGGGTTTAAGTTACATTTAGCCCCTTGGGTTTCATGTTTCTACAAAAATGTATCTAATTTTCTGTCTACAATCTTCCTTCGGAGAATCCTTTTCCATGTCCTTCTTATTGACTACCAGCTATAAGTGTTCAGAATAAAAGAAAATTATGTACAAAAACCTGGGACAACCTGGGACAGTGTGCTTGTATAGCAATAATGGATGACACTTATTAAGCAGATTATATGTATCAATTCAATATCAGAGGACTGATTCTGATGTCACTGAAAGCTGTCTTCCCTTTTATATCATAACATTTTTCTGACCTTCTGCCTGTGGTTCTGCTTTCTGCTGTTTTTTTTAATGGGTGTTTTTTGAGTGATTGTTTGTGGAGTTCGTTTGATTGTTTAGGTTTTTTGTTTGGTTTTGTTTTGTTTTTTTGTTCTGCTTGATATTTACAAGTCTGCTCAGTTTAGAATCCTCTACAGATTTGTTTGAAGCAGCTTTCTACATCAAGGTTTATTTAACATCTTCATTAATGTTCTGCAAGGGGATTAAGGTGTTTCAATCAAATTTGTGACACTCAGTATTCTGGCTTCAGTCTTTACCCTTGTTTATAAATTTTAAGGCCACCACAAATCTTACAAGGAAGTAAACACCTTGCACAGTCACAACAACTGATTTGAAAACACAGCCTATTTCTCTCATGAATGAATCAACTATATGAGCATTAAAATATATATATATATTTAAATTACTTGTTTGAAGGATCAACTTCCAGAAAGGAATAGGTCAAAAGCACACCATGGGGAAAAGAAAAAAATAAAAAAATAAGATCCAAAAGAAGCCTGACTAGCAGAGTTAGTGCTAGAAAAATTTTTCTTCCCTCTCATATGCCACCACTGTAACCTCTGAAACTTCTTTTTCCAGTTGTCTTAGGGCGAATATCACTGTAAATCATCATGGTATCTAAGGAAACATAGTGTTAATCTCAGCACTGTCATATAATTCTGTAGAGCTACAAGCACTGTGAACCATATCATTCATGATGGTCTACTGGGAGAGGGTCTAATGGTTTTTAATGGAGTCATTTTATGAAATCTATTGCAACATAATTGTGATGCCAGCCAATCTATCCAAAAAGGTCCTCTCAAAATGAACAAACGCCTTTAAACAGCTTATCTGGTCTACTGTGCTGTGACATAGCGATTAAGAATATGGTATTACCTCCTAACTTCTAGAAAGTTTTTACTAGGCTGAGTAAAATTTTCATATATTGAACCTGAGAAAAATATATTTGTTTTCACATACTGATGTTTGCTTTAACACATGGGACAGTTTTATCCAAGTAAATAAAGAGGATAATGCTTGTACTAATTTCGTCTTTGCTCACACTGAACTCTCTGCTGACATGGGAAAGGAGACTGCTTTGTGCAACATGAGTGAAGAAGTCACAAGATATTAATTCAAAGGCTTTCAGTGATGACACATAAATAAAATAATTTTTCTGATGATGGACCTTACACAGAAGAGCTATTCCGGTGGATCTCAAGAATATTAGTGGCTTGTGTCATACCTCATGTCCTTTAGATATACTAAAATATCCTGAGAACAATGGATTAAAGTGTAAATGAAGTCAGCTAAGAAGATTTCTTTGGCATTAAAAAACAGAAATCTGAAAGAAATCAGACCACTGGGATTGTTTTCTGAGTTTGTTAAGAAGAGATGCAGACTCTTCAAATTCTGCCTGAACAGGTGGTAGAGGTAGATGCATCTTGGTTTAATAAGTCTTTTGAAGCAGTGGACACCTTTTATTTCCTCCCATATCTGCCACAGCAACATCGGCAAATTCAAATCCTGGAGTACAATTAAACTAAGCAGAAAAATTAACATTGATATGTGTCCACACTATTAGCTCTGCCGGGTAAATCATCTCCCAATCACTTATCCTAAGGAAATGGGCATGTAGAAGTGGTAATTTTGAAAAAGAAAAAAAAAAAAGTAAATGAAGTGCTGTTATAGTTCTACAGAATATAGAGCAGGAACTGAGTCACTGAATTACCTGGTGGTAATGATTCATGTTATGAAGGGAAAGATCAACCTAGCCCTCTTCTTTGGCCTATTTCCTGTCCTCTGGCACACACACATACGTATGTCTTGGGCATGGCATATGAAGAATCATCTGCACATTTGTTTTGCACTCCTTGCAAGGACATATGCTCACTTTGTCTATTTCATTATTTTATTATCTGTGAACAGCTGAGAAGTATTAAATTCACAATTTGATGCCCCCTTCATGACCTTGTATGACAGAAGAGGATTTCATTTTAGGTCTACGTCCCCCAAAGAAAGGAGGGAAAAAAAGGAGGGAAAAGAGTACTTGAAGTATTAAGGTCCAGATTCTCAAATCTTCATTTGTCCTTAATTTTCACTGAAATATTTAAATTAAAGTGTATTGTAAGTCTTTAAAAAATCTGGATCTAAACAACATGTCTGCAAAAGCATTACACTGTAATCTTTTAATTTTCTTGTGCTGTAATGAATACTTGCTGTGAAGATTACGTACTAATCTAACTAAATTCTAAAAATTCCCAATTATTTTATCTTTTTTATCTTTTCCTTTTTTTTTATTAACTTCTTCACAGCTCGGTCTACAGAAATAGGTTTTCAAGTAGATTAGCTTGACTGTGTGTATGCGCTCTTCTAACACAGAGACATTGCATTGTATACAGATTGTACATAGTTTTTGTTTTATGCCAGCCACTTGAAATTCCAGAATTACAGTTATGCTTGTCTTTTCTTCTTTTCCCCTTTTTTTTTTTTTTTTTTTCCCCTCTCTCTTTAAGAGAGGTAAACCCCATTTGGGTAAAATAAAGTGCTGCCCTCTTCAAGAAAAGGTACCTAAAGTCCACATGGCTTATCTTCTTTGGATGGCAAACTGAGGCTAGTTTAATCAGACCAGTAGCATCTAGAGCTCAGTTTACCACTGCATATATGTCTTTTGATTTTTTTCACTATACTTTATGCCTGCACTATACCTTCACCCTGCAGAGACTGAAATTCTCTTGTCAAAGAAGGTGCATAACACAAGCAAAAGTGTTGAGAACATGCATTCACAGAACTAACAAAGCTTCAGTTGTATCTGTAGTAGAAGTGAAAACTCAAACCTTGGCCTCTTTGTTATTCTGTTAAACTTTCCAGTTCATTTGTTTTTGTGAAGTGGTTAGAATTATGTGAAAGGTTTAAATGGATCAGCTTTCCTGTTTATAGTGAGTTGGGAAACTAAGTTGTTAGCCCAGAGTAGTTAATTCTGGAAGGTTACTTGCTTACTTTTGCTTCAGAAAGAAGGAAAGAAAGCTCTGATGGAACCTCAAGAGTGGTGCAGAAATTTCTAATGCATATATACCATCCCTTTATTGTGGCTAAACTACTTCGTGTGCAAGTTTCTCCTTTCCAAATATAACTCAAGAAATTGGAGGATTTTATATGTTGGTCATCAGCATGAGACATAAATTGAGCCTACTAAAGAGACAAACAGTCTGCATTCTGCCCTTTAGTCTTCTTGTACATTCACACAAACCAGAAACTCATATAAATAAAAGACTCAAAATGTAACATGGCTGTATGTATTTTTACACATTCTGTTCTGGGGAGATAGGAAGGAAATGCTTGTATTTTCAGGCTCAGTTAAAAAGTAGAGCTTCCAAAGAGAAAATCTAGTTCAATAGATTTAGCACATTAATTCAGAATCTTTGCTTAATCTCCTGAAATGTGGTCCTGCCTTTTCTGGACATTCATCTTTTTGGTAAAGAAAAAGGGTCTGTTCCTGAGTCTGCAGAACAAACAGAAGAAGTCCTCCTTGTTTCAATGTGAGACTGTAAGGTACATTATAATAATAATGAGAAAAAACTTGTTAACCGATCAGTTCTCCACAGTACTATTTACCTAGAAAAATAAAAATTAACACAACACAGTTCATTCACCAGGCCAGGGACAGTAAAATACAGAGCACTGAGTTTCGTTAGCTTCATAGCAGACATAAAAACTTCAATGATAATGGAAGTAAAAGTAAAAATATGGAAAATAAAAATAGCTTTATAGGGTGCAGTTTTTGTTGCTTAATGCCAGTGCTCATAGCAATGAGGGTGGATAGGAAAACTTTAGTAAATAAGTATAATGGAAAAATCATATTAATTCTCCTCTTATTACTATGTGATTTCGCTGGGGCTGAGGTACCTTATTGGCTAAGGGTGCAATCGTAACATGGTCCAGTACATATAGGTCTGGAAAGGCTTGAGCAGGGAAGGGAAAAAGGCATGGCTCTCAGAATTAAGTTATAGAGCTGTGCAGACGTCTCAGCTGCTGAGTAAGTAAAGAGCACTGGTGATATCTGTGTTCTGATTAATCTGTCTGTGTTTATCCTCTTGGAGGAAACAGGTCGAACACTCTCATTATAAGAAGCTTAACGGAAAACATATTAAGTGAACCACATAGGGGAAATGAAGATTCGTAATGCCAATCGGTTCAAATAAATTAGTGTTTGCAAACGGAAGTAAAAAGAAGTGGGCCACTGCTGTTTGCATTTCAGTAAAACACCTATTCCATTCCACAATCCTGGAGGCTGAATAAAAGCTGTTTATTCAGAGAGGTCCTGAGGCTGACTCTAGTCTTTTACAGATGCAGAGCTACATGGAAAAGGCCAATGGTTCCTTAGAGGCATATTTCAAAGAAATTCAGGATTTATGCACACAAACCTTATTATTTAAAGTGCAAGTTCTGCTCTGAAAGTCATTGCATAAGAACAGCACAGAGTAAAAGGTCTTCATATTTATTATTTCAAAGCATACTGTATGTTGAATATAGCTGTGTCTAAGTACTCAAAATATCTTCCTATAGCCAGTTATCCAAGATGCTCTTTCCTGCCTTACTTGGTAAGAAATGCGCAGCTGGAACTAATTAAAATTTTTACTAGAGAAATATATGCCAAGAAAATACTCCAGCAAGCTCTTCCTATATTTGATTAACAGAACTGAACAAGACTGAAAGGTAGCAACATCTTTCTATTTCATCTCCTGAAGGAAAAAAGCAAGTGTGAAACCTGAATACTTGTCAAGAACAAATTAATGCAATATATCAAGATATTTGTTTGATAGATACCTTATTTGATTTTTTTTTTTGCATTTTCTCCCTTTTGTGTGCATCTCTATGCTCAGTAGTCTGATCAACAGTCCCTGGACTCTTATGCCTAGAGAGCTCACACAGAGCAAGAAGAGGGCACAGATTGGTGCTTAAGAATCTGTGGATACCAAACATGGGGTAGCAGGACTTCAGTTATGAAACTGTACTGGGTATTCGAAATGCCTGGCAGTGTACTTGCAGTGGTGATAAGTAAACAAACAACTTTCACAGCTGGGTGTAAAGTACCCAGTGTGTAAAGTGTAGCAAGCTCATGGAATGCAGATTTCTGAGAGGAGATAGGTAAAAAATAAAAAGATATAATTTTATTTTATTGTGCTCTGGGCACACATGAGACCACACTGAAATGTTAAATCTTTTGGCTGGAAATTTGTGCTGACATAGATCTTCCCGTTCAGAACATTTGTTTGTAGAGAGAAGTTAAGGTGGGTTTTTTTTATCAAAGATGTACCAAACAAAAGTGTGAGACACAAATACTCATGTATCAATGTGTTTTGGCGTTCAATGAAAATGAAAAGGAAGCAAAGAGGGCAGTTAAAAAAAAACGATGATGAGAACAGCTTAATTTGCACCACCATTAGAATGTAATATGATCTCTCAGGAGATTTGTGCTAATAAACACTATAGTATCTTGTCTGCCTGGAGACATTGTTTCCCTCAGCTTATTCTGCTTTGAGTTTCTATAATGAGGAAAAGGAATCATGAAGAGCAATTTTGCAATTTAAAAGTTCACAAAGCTGTTGTGTGAAAATGTAGCTGCCCCATGCAGTCTGACATCTTGCAGCTTGCATCAACAGCAAACATCTTTTTCCATAAAAAAGTGAAAACATTAATGTACATTGGCAAATACAGAAATGGCTGATGTTAGGGACAGCAGCTGCCAGGCATATTACCACAATGCACAGCAAATGGTGCTGGCATTTTAGAAAAGGTGACAAAATCCATATTAGACAAAGTCTTATTGCATTTTGACATGACTGATGCAAAGCAGCAAGGGGCAGCGCTGGCTGCCAATTTTTATTTCAGTAGTTTTCTCAAAAAATTCTTAGAAGCATAATTCTGTATCTCATAGAAACAATAACAAAAAAATCCCGTCTTCAATTTTCTGGTGTATTTATTTATTTACTTATGTATTTCTCAGTAGTATCATGCTTTGCAAGGTTAACAATCTGTCTGTAGAAGTAGGGGTTTTTGTTTGCTCAGATTTGCAAGTTTGTAGTTCACTAGTTTTATGTGAAACATATACCTCTTTCACTCTGTAGCTGCTAGTGTACTGTGGCACACTGGTCAAAGACTAGATAGTACTGGGCAAAATTAATTGTCAGAGTTCTTTTGACTTTAGGTCCATGCATGTGTCTGTATCACAATGACAAGTAAATAAAACTTGATCCAAAACACAATGATCGAAACATTCTAACAGAATACAAAGAACTCTGCCTGACACATTACAACTTCTGAATAACTTTTGTCTGTGTGGGTCCTGCATACCAATGAAAAAAACAGATAAAGAAGAGTTATTTCTGAATGTGAATCCTGCAAAGCACAAGTGCAGCAAAAAAGGAGACATGATTATCTAGAACTCTAAAACCACTGCCAAAGTAGTAATGAAATTACTATGAAGTTCTCCTAGAACAGATCTCATGTATTTTTCTAGGTTAGAATATAAAATTTTCATAAAGATCTGAAACTTATTCTGAAACTAAGCAATGTAAAAAAGTTATTCATTCAAGTAATTAAAGGAACGATATTTATTATTAAAATATTGTTATATATAATAAATACATAATGGCATGTTACATATAAGATTTTATATGTGATGTAAATAAAATCATAAAATTAATATCATGGCTAGTTTGACATGGCGATTTTTTCTTATTCTTGCTTCTTCTTATAAAAAAAAATCTATGGAAAACAAAAACTATTATTATTTAGTGGAACTGCCTATGATTAAGCCCCACAAATTTTTTTGTCTAACTAGAATAGCAGAATTCAGCAATTTTTGCTTTGCAATCTTTTTGAAGGTGAATTTGTTTATAATTTGTGTCAAGTGGTTTCATGCAGAAGATATTTGAGAATTTTAACCTGTTCTACTTTAAAAGTTGTATGCTTCCCAGTAATCATTATCCTTATACACAGCCACATCACTACCACTCTGAAAAACTCAGTATTTTTTACATCAGGAAAGAGTTCTCAGTATTGCATATTTGTATATATGCAGTTGGCAAATGACAAAGAAGGAAAATGATCCGTTTCTGCTCTTCTAACTATAGAGGAAAATCCCTTTACCCATTAACAAAATGTATAAGGTTTCCTTGTAAGGTGGAAAATTCTTTCCTGGTTCTTGAAACCACCTAGCAGAAACCCTGAAAGCATGTTAGGATGACATGAATAAAAGTAGTCATAGAAAGTTGAGACAGAGAAAATAGGAGCTTGTGAAGGTGTAGATAAAATGACAGGAAAAATATGAAAGTGATAGCAAAAGAAAACAATGTAAATTTCAAGGAAAATGATTGCTGTTAGGTTTCAAATGCTTCATGGGCTCAGGTGATGGGATGATAAGGACAAGGTCAGCAATGCAGCAAAAGAAATTTTATAAAACTTAAACACTGGCCATATTATTAGTAAGAATACTGAAGCCTCCTTAAATTTTATTACATTTTATTAAAGCAATTAATATGTCTCTGATCAATTCCTGAGTTCTTTCCCTTTCCAGCAACAGCGTTAGTTATTAAAGGACAAACCATGAGTCACAAAATAGGTCATACATCAAGATATGCTACATAAGAAAATAATCTGCAGTTTATGGAGCAATTCACTGTCTTTCTGTTTGCATTTGCTTGTTTTTCCTTAGTAAGTGACAGATGTTATGAAGTTTAATAATATTTTTTCTTTTAGACATAAGCATTCAACAATTTTTTACTTGACCAGAGTAAAGTAGTAAAGTACCAGAGTACTGAAGACCAGAATTACACATACTCACAAAGAGAAAAATAATATGGATGGTGATGTATTGTTTGGAACTTGGCTCTCACCTTAGAATTAATCTGTTTGCACTGATCTTATGCCTAATATTCACAGAAAACAGAGAAACTTGCTATGTCCATGTAAAGCTTGTACTACTTACTGTCATATTTAAAATTAGACACAACCCTGAAGCAGTTCCTATTCCTACTGATCAGGAAATTGGAGTTCAGTCAATAGAATCTCATTTTTTAATTCCTCAAAACAATGGGGACATTTTGACTTAGACTGGTTGCAATTCACTTCTAATTAACATGTTTAAAAATTGCAACCATGGAATATTTTGATGGAACTGTATTAGGTAATAAGCAAAAACATGCGACTTGCAGATTACATAATGATTTATTTTGAAAAGAATATTTACAAGTTTAGAAAGTTGTTTTCTTTCAACAGTCTTGTTTCCTGCGTTACTTGTCACATTTCAGGATTAATCTTTATTATACTAATTTCTTTATAAGTACATTAGGTCCCTTTGAGTTTGCTTGTACTTTTGATGTCTTAATAATTTTTATACTCTTGTTATTTCCCAAATTCATTCTAATGTTAGCAACAATCTGTGAGAGTTTACATAGAAATTTGTATCATGAAGCACAGAACAATTACTTTTTTTTTTTTTCCTGTGGAACACGTGTTTTCAACTCCTTTTCAATTCAAAAAAGAAAAGAAAAGATGACAATTAATTCAGGTCTGGAAGTCTAGTCAAGTAAATTTTTCTAATATCTGTTTATAGGATCACAGAACACCTCAGATAGGAACAGTCCTCAAAAGATCTTTCAGTCCAGCCTTTTGTGGGAAAGGGAGCCTACAAAAGATTATCTACCACCCTGTCTAATCACATCTTGAAAATCTCCAGCAATGGGACTTCAACATGTCCCTGGGGAAGTTTTAGTGGTTGATTGTTCTCACTGTAAAAAAATCCTTTCTTCTGTCAAGATGAGACCTCTGCCAGTGCAACTTGTAACCATTGCCTCTTGTCCTCTCTACATTGCTACTTGTGAAAAGCGAGCATCCATCTTTTTTGCAGCTGTTCTTGAAGTACTAGAACACTGTGATGAAATCCTCATAAGCCGTCTCTTCTCCAGGGAGAAGACACATAATTACCTCAGTCTTTCCTCATAGGGCAGGTTCTGAAGCCCTTTGATCATCTTTGTGGCCCTCCTTTAGCCCTTTGATCAACTTTGTAGCCCTCCTTTGTGCCATCTCCAGTCTGTCTGCATCTTTTTTGAACTGTGGGGACCAGAATTGCACACAGTACTGCATGTGTGGCTTGACAAGCAATGAATAAAGTAGGATGATCATGTCTCTATATCTGCTAGTAATGCCGCTGTGTATGCAGCCTGGGATCCAATTTGCCCTTGTTGCAGCAACACACTGCTGGTTCGTGTTCAGGTTGTTGTCCACCAGGACTCCTTAAAGCAAGACTGATCCCGAGTCACACCAATCATAATGAATGATGAAAAACATCAGTTGGTGGTGGATTCTGTGAATTATTAAGGGCTTCTTAGACAAAAAGAAAGTAAGAACATAATGGGTTTTTGAGTTTTTAGGTTTTGTTTTTTTTTTTTTTTCAGTTCTGCTAGTTTTCCTACCTGAGATAGCTTCATTTTCATAACTGCCTTCTATAAAATTGCTATTACATTTCACAGCCTTCTAAGAATGATTTTCAATAAGTTCACTGCTTAAAGAATGCAACATGTCTGAAACTAACATTTAAGATAAAGAATTTTCATAAGATTCCATTTATCTTTTTTTTTTCGTCAAGATTTTGTTCCAATATTTTTGCAGGTGCAATGCAATTATGCTTGATCAGAACTCTACAATGTGTACCATCATTCTGCTGAAGTTAGAGGACAACAGAGGAAAAGATCTCTGCAAAGTAATGAGATTATATTTGTTTATTATTATAAACAACTTAAGTCAATAATGAAAATAAATGTATGACAACTTCCCTGATATTAAAGGCATTTTTGTGTTTCATTATTTTTCAGTGCTCTGAAAAACAATCATAACATGAGCATTTTAGGTTCTTCCTGTAACATCAGAAGTTTTCTCTGTCTAGTTGTCAGTCTGAATTTATAAGAGAAAGACTCTTAAAACAGAAATATTCTATTTGACAATCTTTCAAGGATACAATGAGAAATGATAACTAATAAAGTGGTAAATAAATATAGATTGCAGTCAGTGGCAAGCTCATTAGTCTTTGGTAACATTCCATTGTGTTAAGAGACTGGGATCTTTGTGCCTGTTGCTTGTTCTCTTGTAGGTGAATCTCAAATGCTTCCTGCAAATCATCTTCCTTTCCCTTACAAACTGTCTCATTCAAAATCTTCTGTTAATCTCACCATAGTTTGCTTTAAAAATGCCATTGTCATCAGATTGTTGAAAAAGAACTATTTAGAAAAAGAACTTAGAACACACTCCGGAAACGATAGGCAACCAAAGCAGCAATCAAGCACCTGGAGACTGTGCACTTGTCAGGCAGACCACAGGAAGATCACAGTGTACACTCTGTTGCAATTATTTTTCAGACATGCAGAGGACAACACCATTACCATATATATCTAGTACAATCTGAAAATTATTAACTTAATATCTCACACTACCTTTAAAGAGGAGTGTGCTGCTTGTGAAACATTGCAGTACACCTTTCATTTCTTTTTTTTTTGTGAAAAAAGGTGTAGGGAAGGACCAGAAAAATGAGGATATAATTTTGTCACTTGATTTTGTGAAGTAATTGGGAAAAAAAAAATCATGTCATAAATCAACTTCCTTTGTCCTAAACACCCAAATCTACCATATACTATTATTTTATTATAAAGTTTATTTTTGGCCTATTAACTAGTTTAAAAAAAAAAAAAAAAGATATAAAGACCTATTAGTCAAACTGAAGAGGTCCATCCCTGCCCTTACTCACTATAAATAACAACAGCTTGTCTAATAAGGAATGGAACGTGGTGAGGTCTAAATTACCAGAAGGTTTCTTAGTCTCATTGAGTAGTAACTTACCTCTGACACTCAGTTCAAATGAGAATCCTTACAAGATGAAATACTGCTTATCATGGGTAATAATGCTGAGATCTGATCTAGAGTTTGCAGAGAGTTTCCATTGGGTTTGTGTTTGGTTGTTGCTGTTGGGTCTATTTTGCAGAAAAAAGAAAGTGTTTATAAGAAGCATCAGACTAAGTTGTCTAGAATCTATGGTACATATAAACTGGGTATTTTTTCACCAATCCTCTCTTCTTAACTTTCTGATGATATTTTTTCTTTTACCTAGCTGAAAATAATGATCCAGAGCTTTTTTCAAAGAATAATTTTCACGAGCGTGACTGACTCAAAGTCTCAAGCAATAAGAACATTAGGGATATGGCTTATTAACCTACTATTTTGTTTCAAGTAAAACAATACTTAAAAAAACCCTCAAAACCACTGTCTCGTTTTTCTACTATTTATTGAATAAACAGTAGAAGTATTTATCCTTTGCTCCAGCTATAAAATGGTCCTTTGCATTGTCCCTTAGGCATTTGCATTTATGGAGAAGAGCAAAGGAAAGACCAAAACAAAAACCTTCAACAGCTTGAAGATTAAACTGAGATTTGCTATTCAAGTTACCAATAAAGCATATTACAGGAAGGAAATGAATATGCATTAAACATAGGACAGTCTCTGTCCTCATGGAAATACTGCCTGCTTCAACAGTGGGTAATGTAACTATTATTCATATCTCATGTACTTATCAAAGAAGAAATAAATGAAAAAAAAACCAAACAAACAGACAATGCTTTCACAAAAGTATGTAATGCTGCTTATTAAAGAGGAGACTTCTTCTACAACTAATTAGTGTTTATCAGAATAAACAGGTGCAGGTGTCAACGTAGGCATCATGAATTTCACAATTATTCCATAATTATGTTTGGAAGCAAATATAATATTTTATTACATTCATTTATTCTTTCGTTATTTTTTTGACAGAACAATGTCACCAGTGTATGTTATGGTTTTCTATTATTTTCTGTTTGCATTACTGCCTTTATATGAAGAGAAATCAGTTTCCCTTAACTGGGCAAGTGTGCTGTCTAGAACACATTAACTGAGCATTAATTTGTATTTCAACCTAATGGTTGAAATGGAGAGAAGTTGTCTATAACTGTGTCAAATTTACCTTGTCAATAAACCATCTGTAAACACAAAAAAATCTTGAAAATGTTCTGATCCATGACTAGGTACATGGGAATAGAAATGACAGGTTCTGTTTTTCAAAATGTTTATGTAATGACTTTTGAAAAAAGATATGATAGCAGTTGAAAAAGACACTGGATTTAGGAAAGCTAGTGAAACAATCAAATGGGAAGAAATTAGCCAATTCTGTGTGTCCAGTTTTGTGCCTCCAATACAGGAAAGACATTAATCTCGGAAGAGAGAGGTACTGATGTGGTCAGGACTAGAGCACTAGTCATGTGAGGAGAAGTTCTACAAACAGATCAGATTGTAAAACTAACCTGAAAAATTGTCAACTCATAGGAGTCCTATTTAAGTGTATTGGGTCTGGCTGTTATGGAATTAAGTTTCCCCAGAAGAGCCCTTAAGTGTTGTGCTTTGTATTTGTAGCAAAAATGGTGTTGATAACACACAAATGTTTTGGCAGCTGCTGAGCAGTGCTTGCACAGCATCAATTCTGTCTCCATAAACCCCCAAAGTGCTTCTGGGCTTGAGATGGGCAAGAGATTGGGAGGGGACGTAGCCAGGACAGCTGATCCAAGCTGACCAAAGAGATGTTCCATACCATATGGTGTCGAGCTCAGAAACAAAAGAGAAAAGGGGGTAGAGAAGCATTTGTTAAGACAATTGTCATCTGAAGCAACCACTACACATATTGGGGCCCTGCTTCCCAGGAAGAAACTGGACATCACCTGCTGATGAGAAGTCGAGAACAAATCTTGTTACTTTGCTTTGTTTCCATGCACAGCCTTTGCTTTTCTTTGTTAAGCTGCCCTTATCTCAGCCCAAGTGTTTTTCATCTTATTTTTTCTCTCCATGTCCTGCTGAGGAGGGGGAGTGACAGAGTGGCTTCATGGACACCTGGTAGCCTGCCAAGGTCAAGCCACCACAGTCTCTTTTCGGCACCCAATGTGAGGCTTGAGACATTAGCAGTTTTGCATCATGTGTTATTAATTGGAAGACTTCTGTGTGGGCCATGGATTGTATTTGCTGCACTGCTCAGGTCCTTATTATGCTGAGATTTGAAATACGTTAATGCAAACAATGGCTATGTGTTTTGCCCTGGCATTGATGCTTACTGTGCTGGGTAGCTGTGTTGTGAAGAAGATGAGAGAATACACATCTCTTCTCTTCTAGGATTATGTAGGTGGTTTTGTTGTGAAAGCTCCTGAGGTCCTTGTTCACTCTGATGTGAGCTATTTAATACTACTATTATTTCCAGGTCTGTATCATCCTGGTGCAGGAGAAGACAACTTTGGGCAGAGGTGATACTGAAACACACCTGAGGGGCTGGTTGCTGGGTGTCAGGGTGCGTGGAAGTATTTGGGTAGGTGCTTGGGGCAGTTATCACCTTCCATAGCTTGGGGTTTTATACCTGAACAGGTAAGTAACTGTCATGAATTTATGCACCAATTGATAGATATGTGCCTTGCCTACCCCCTTCTAGTACTGTTTTGAATCTTGGCCTGCACCTATCAAGCTGTGATTTAGTACTATCAGAGCACTGTGGTTAAGACGGAGACCTAGACCACTTCTGAAGATGCTGTGATGGAGACAAGGAGCCAAACTACAACTGAGAATGTGACAGTTGAGATAGGGACCTAAATCCCAACTACAGTAATCACCTCAGTAGTGAAAAAGAAGCAGTGGACATGAAGGCTGATGGGTCCTTATCAAAAATTACTAAGGGAGGAGGAGGAGAAGTGTCTAATCAAGAAGCCAAATCAGCAAAGAAATGGGAGGAAGAAGCAAGAGAAGTGACCCAAGAAGATGAAACTACCATGTTCCTGACCTTGAAAGATCTTCAAGACATGCAGAAAGATTACAGTTGCCAGCCAGGTGAGCAGATTGCTGCCTGGCTTCTCCAATGCTGGGACAGTGGGGCCAACAATCAGAAATTAGAATGTAAAGGAGCCCAACAGCTGGGAACCTTCCCTAGGGACCAGGGAATTGACAGAGAAATTAGAAAAGAGACAACAGTTTGCAGTCTCTGGAGAGAGCTCCTGTCAAGCATGAAGGCAAGATATCCATTCAAGAAAGATCTTTTGAATTACCAAGGGAAGTGGACTAGTGCTGGGAAATGTATCCAGTATCTGGGAGAAATAGAGGTGCTGAAAGATATCTACAGTGACCTAGATGACAACAGAGTCTCCAAAGATCCAGATGACAGCCTGTGTATATGGGCCACATGGAGAAAGCTAGTCCAAATGAACCAGCATCAGCTTCCAAACAACTTGACAACAATGTATTTCCCAGATTTGGATATGCCAGCTGTGTGAAGAGGACATCTTCTTGGCTCTGAAATTTTGAAGAAAATCTTTCTCCCTCTTTGTTCCCTGGGACAGCACTTTGGTTGCCAGGGGCTCTCCACGGAGCTGTGGTGCCCCAATGAGAGGGAAAGGGAGCCTCATGCACATGGTGCATCTCACTCTCTGTTTTTTCCTGCATGACCAGGGAGAGGACATGAGAAAGTGGGATGGTAAGCCCACCTTTAAGCTGGAAGCCCATGTATGCAAACTGAGGGAGAAGATACCTGCTAAGAAGGGGCCATCCAAAAGGCTGTAAGTTTAGGTGGTGTTGAGATGTAAAAAGGCGATCAGTGATCCTCCAGATGCAGGAGAAGAATCACTGAGATCACCTCCCCTGATTCTGCTAAGAGACCTCTGGTCTGTCAGTGCAAGGGTCAACAGGAACAGAGGGTCTCTGCCTTTGACCAGGAGGAGGAAAAGGATGAATGAGTATACTAAACTGTGAGGGTTCCATAGCCTGGCATACGAGATCCATAGAAGGTAAAACGCTTTGTACACCAGTGTACACTGTATCCTAATGCCACCAGAGTATAAGGACATGGAACCCACCTGGATTTCTAGAGTGACAGGAAGACCCCAACAATTTTCTCTATTGGAAGCTGATGTCAACTTAACAAGGGACAAGAAGCAAAAGCACCCACTGTGGCCAGCCCTGAAGCCACTGGTATCCTTGGCACAGATCACCTCAGCAGAGGATTCTTCAAGGACCCAAAAGATTGTCAATAAGTTTTTTATGTAGATACCATGAATAGAGAGAAGATTAAACCACTGTCTACTTTGCCTGGCCTCTTGGATGATTCCCTCCATTGTGGGCTTGCTGTGGGTTGAAGAACAGCAGGTGCCAATTGTTAACATGATGGTGCACCACTGGCAATATCGCACCAACCAAGCCTCTCTTAGAGTTATGGCATTTCTCTTCTCAGGTTAGTGCTACGTGTGAGAGAGCCCTGCTGTCCTGGAGATGGCCCTATACACTTGTTTGCCAATGGGAAATAGTGAATTAATCCCTTATTTTCCTTGCTTTCTTGCATGGCTTTTGATTTACCTGTCAATCTGTCTTTATCTCAACCCATGACTTTTCTCTTTTACACTTCCATTTCTCTTCCTCATCCAGTGAGTGAGTAATGGTGTGGTGCTTAGTTACCGGTTGGAGTTAAACCACAACAGAGGTACCTGCAGAAAAGCACCGTGACCTGTGGAGAAGCATGCACATAATGCAAGGTGCAAGGTGGTTATGCTGCTTTCATAGCTGGAGATAGCATAATTGTGTTTTCCCAGCACCTCTTCACAAAGTAGATACAGCTGTAATGAACAATCCAATAGTGCAGATTTCAGTTATGTCTGTTTCTTCCTTTAGTCTCAGTAATGTTAATTGCTATAAATGTGTGGGCACATGTTGACATTGATTATACAAACTAAGCTATGGCAGATGCAAGAATGAGAGCTGGGGAGCAGTAAACAATGCATCAAGTGAAGTCACGACGTTTAAAATAAAAATTGGACATACAAGAATAGACTAAAAACATATGTGTAAAAGTACATATCTTTTTGTGTTACTTTTCCTAGACCTAAGTTTTGCTCTTTTCTGGAAGCAGATGCTTCCAGCTACTCTGTGAAACAATCTATTTTATGTCTGGTAGGCAATGAATGACATTTATTTCGAAATGTGTTTTTTTAAGAATCCAGTATTAATTTATGTCTGGAGCTTAAAGAGCTCATGAGAGTATCCTTTAGCTATTCTTTACTGGGTAAACAGAAACCTGTTCTGTGATTCAAGAGGAATCACAGGTTGTGCTAACCTGGGATGTTGAACGGAGTAGTACCTGGCCAACCTTGTATGTGTTTCTTCTTTATTAAAACATGCAGCTATTCCAGAGATATTTGTGGAGTACAGGAGGAAAAATGACAAAAGATCGTATTCTATTTTTTTGGTGTCAGTCACCAAGTCAAGTACTGACTTTTGTATTCAGAAAATCCACACCAAAAAAAATTGTGACTATTCACTGTATCTGCCCACCGTTTATCATGATCGTAGGGGCTGCATTAAGCTGAAATGGAAGAGATACTGTCTTCGATTGTTTACTCAACATTTTGGTATTTTTTATTTATTTTTCTGACACTCACTCCAAATTTAGAATTGACTCACGTACTTTAAAATATAATTTTTAGTCAGGATCTGTGGCTATTGTATGACTAAAATAACAAAGTTTGGCATGTTAAAGCTTTGGAAAGGATGAAATTGTGATGTATACATTATTTCTCTTGAAACAGTGTTTTAGGATTTCTTTGATAAGAATTTCCTTTTGGAATTTCTTCCTCGTATTTGCAAGTGGATTCCTTTGCTGTCCTAGCAACTTTGGTGCATGGGAGGTGGTAGATTTTCAAGGTAACTGCTTCCTGGAAAAGAAATTCTTGTATTGCTGAGGCTGAGAGCTGAGAAGCCAGCTCAGCATGTTAGCCAGAATCAAATTTAGTGGATTTGCTTGGAGAGATGAATATCTTGGATAACTGATGGAACAAAAAGGAGACTTGGGATCAAGCACAAAGTTATAACTAGAATTCCATTCACAGATTGTCACCACTGTAATGCCACATTTGCGTGATATATTTTTTCTTATCCTACTAAAAAAGGTCATTTGAAAGAAGCGTAGAAAGCCTATCGTGATCTAAATTGTCTCTGGGATTCTAGCTTACTAGCTTTGCAACTACATCTTTTGAAATGACAACCTAGACATGTAATAATATCAGTCTTAGCTTCTTGAAACGAAAGGGTGAAGCAGTTCTTTCTGTAAACTTACTTAATTCAATGACTATGCTTTTCATTTGGGGGTTCTCCCTTTACCTAAGCATTCTATTGCTACTAACTGGTATGTCCCTGACAGGGAATAAGTGTGCAATTTAGACATATGCAAGCAATAACTAATAAACAACACTTATTAATAAACAGCCATGAAATAATACAATTTGAGAGAATAATGAATTATTGCATCTGGAAATTACGGGATAAAATGGTTTAAACAATTTCATAGCACAAAATAACTGAGCACTATGCCATGAAATACTGGATGATCTCTACAGACATGCATAAACATTTTATTCATTATCATAGCCAAGCATGATTTATAGTAAGAGCCTTCATCAGAATTTTTAAGGAGTGCTTATTTAATTTATTAGCTAATAAATAAAAAAACACCATGTGAAAAAGTAGTAAGAAATAATTCGCAGTGCTTAAAAAGAATTTTGGTTCACAATACAATTTTATTACTTAGGCTTATATTTTGCTTCATTCAGATGGTTTATAAAAATGCACATTTCAGGGGAGAAAGGCATACACAGTCTGAAGAAATCTTATTAAGATATCTTAAGAGCTGGACCACAAAAAACAGCATGCAAATTTGAAATTCTTTTGATCTTATATGTACATTCTTTCCATTTTCCAGGAGATCAGAAACTTACCTGTTGAATAGTTGGTAGGATGCCTGTCCCTTCTACACACTCTTTTTTTTTTTTTTTTTTTTTTTGTGCAAATGTAAACTATTAGTCATTGGCTGAAACTTTTTAAGGTGGACATAAGGGTAACCAAGGCTTTCATATGGTTTTAATCAATGAGAGTGAGGAACTTTAAACTGAAGAAATAATAAGTAATGAGAAAGAAAAAAAATAATCCTGTTTTAATGTAACTACATCTTCAAAATTTCAATTAAGAATTCAGATTTCTTAAGTGGTAAAGTGATGTATACCTAAAATAAAATTTATCTGACCTGAAAATAATTACTTCTAATTAGAATCTTAAGAAAAAGATTCCTAAATAGAAGCTTCACTTACTGAGAATGTTTCATCTCACATTATTATTTACTGAGGTTGTACATTTTAGTTTGATTGGTAATAACAATATTGTTCTAGACGATTTCTCAGCTAATTAAGAAGTATCAAATTTATCAAGTTTTGGATACCTATGTTCGCTCTCACATTTTGAATCTCTGTTTGTTTCTCATTGGAACAAATACAGTTGTTTTTTTCCAAAGTGCAGATAAATTGACTGGAGTATTAAATACAGCGGAGAACACTTAAACTGGATTTTTTTTTACTGTTTCTGAAAAGAGTTAGAGATGTCAGAGTATTAGTTTTATGATGTATTGCCTTTTAAGGCTGGTTTCCAAATTTAAGCACAGGGCATGGTAAATGACTCTTGCTCTGGTAACACTACATAAAAGAACATTTTTATACTATGTGTAGCTTTTCTAGAGGAGACTTGGATTGCTTCACAGTGCTTGAAACATCAATAAGGACTAATCTGTAAATAGTTCTCTGTCAAAAATTATGCCAAAAAAATCTTAAAAAGCCCTAAGTGGATCCATTTAATGATATTAATAAGGAAAGATGATCTAAATGAAAAATGAAACAGAAAGGACTTTGAAAGACATGGGTATATGAGATCTAGGGATTCAGAATTACTGAAAGAGTACTTAATATTTAAGGATTAAAATTTGCATTACGCATTGCATTAGATTACATGTACATTTTTATTCTGTCTTGAGCAGTGAAATATGTCTATATTTAAAATAAAAAGACATTAAAATGACCATGCTGACCAGATTGCCCAGGCAAAAGATGCCTCTTTTTCAGTGTTTCTTATGTTTCCTGAAAAGAGGAAGTTCATTGTTCTGAAGACCTCTAGGTCAGTAGCTGAAGATATTATGCGTATCTTCTAGATGACAGAAGAAGAACAGACTACCTAGCAGACAAAATAAAGAAATTTGAAAAGTTTTATAATGTAGGAAGAAAGACACTTCTACCCTTGTACAAGAACCTTATGGCTTTTGGGAGATGTAAATTTTATCATTAAAAAAAACCCCAAACACAAAAAACCCAAAACAAACACAAAAAGAACAAAGAACGGAAGGTTTTGTAACAGGTTTAAAACATGTCAGTCAGAAATTTAGTTATACAGTGCTTGTGAATCTTTAATGTGTTATCAGAGTTGAAACTCAAAGCTGAAAAAGGAATGTTTTGAAAATTATGGGTTGAAAGAGCACAAGGGCAATGTATGTCACTCTGGAACAGAAAATCGCCATACTGAAAATGGTAGAAGAAAATCAAGAAAATAGGACAAGCTGATGTACTCAAGCACAAATCCACAATAATATGCCAGGTAAGTAAATTAATAAGTAAAAATTTAGACTCCATAGAGAAATAATTGTATTAAAGATATGGTATAAAACACTGCATTATCATGTAAGAAAACACAAACCAAAAAGAAGTCCAAAGTTTAGACATATCTGCTATTTTGCAAAAATCAAAATTAAAGACTGTGTATTAAAAAACTGCCTGACTAAAGTATCTAAAGTAATTCTGTGCTATTCACCTTAAAAGGTATCAACAATAATGGAGAAACAGCTATTTTAAGGAATAATTAATGTGATTTTAGACTTCTGCCTTACATTGATATACATGTCACCCTACAAGCTCTCTTCAGTTTACACTAATGACAGGAGGAGATTACAGCCAGCCTGGGGGAACCTGCTCAGTTTTAGACATCTATACTGTAAGTGAGGTTTACAGACAGACAAATGAATCAGACAGACAAATATTCAGATAGACAAATGAATCTAACAGCTGGTGACTGAAATATCACATTGAAGATAATACCTCTCTTACTACCCATAAATGGCATTCTGGTGCAAAGATGAATGAGATATCTGAAAACACAATGCAGTATTTGCAGAGAAAAATCTAATCCTCTTAAATATACCTAGACAGAAAACAGCATTCTTCTGGGCAATTATGAACTCCAATTCTGCCAGTTAGATGTAATTCTAAAGGAAATTTGAAAAAAACCAAACGTCTAAAGCTCAGAAATGGGAATATCTATTCTTAGATTGAAAAAAAGTCAGATACAAATAATAACTCATAGTGAGGAAAGTTGCGCTAGGGCCAGAGCCATACAAACTCCTACAAACTCCACCCTTCTAACCAACACACACTCCATTTTTTTAATACAGATAAATTAAGTACAAGACTTCTAATTTCAGCAAAGTACAAAATGGCATGGTATTGTGACTGTGACTACAATTAGTGATACCTGACTTGTTACTTATTCATCCATTTATCATTTTATGCTTGATCTTTAGTTTATTTCCAGAAAATTACTAATGACTTGCAGTTTTCTTTAGTAAAACATATGTGAAAAAAAGAATTGATTTTTTTGGAAATTATTGTCATTTCAAATCATATTTGAAATAATACGTCTTTAAATATATTAAGGAATAAGGCTTATTCTGTCAATTTTTGTCAGCGCATAAAATAAGCCAATTCACGCATACAATGTTCAAGGTATTTTTCTTTAAGTTAGTGCTTCTATTCAAGTGGTTCCAGTGAACCACTTCTATCCAGTGGTTCTTTTCCAACTGGAATCACTGTGTGCACGAGTATTCTTTTTATGTATCTTCACTTGTTATTCTCTTGAGAACTTGTCTAATAATCAAATTCTATGTGATAAATCTTGGAATTAGGAATTGTGTATATGCATGTTCAGTTACTAACTTTATGCAACTTCTGATATTTTTTCTTGACTGTGAGTAAGCAAGTTCACACGTTGAGTCTACTATTATTGCCATTAGAATTTTTTCTTCTCATTTTTTATAATGAAACTATGATTATGAATAGATTTTGCCTGCAGGGAATGACATTTTACTGTACACTTCCTTTTTAGCTCTATTTCATCTTATTTTTCTCCTCATTGCCCTAGTCAGTTTGATTTTCCTATTTTAAAATGTTAAATTTTCTCAAAAGAAGAAAATGTATTATGGTAATTGTAAATGTCATTGCTCTACATGAACAAGTTGGGAACTTAATCAAGCCTTTTTCTTTACATTTTTATGCAGGCCTACTTCAAGTAAGGAAAAGAAGAAAGGTCGAACTAGATGTTTGGGCACAGTACTTTTTAGCAGCAACAAGGTGAAAGGATGTAGGACGGTGATGTAGGATGGACATTACCATTTGTGATCTAATGTAATAGACAGGTAAGGGAATAAAAAGTAGCTGCTGTTGACAACATACTCTACAAATGGCTTTTCTGACTGGAGGACTCAGCAGTTCAGTGGACTGGCTGCATAGTTCTTTCCTCATGGTCAGGTTAATTTCCCCATCCAGACTCCTTTTTCATCTAGATCGTCCTATGTAATTGTTTAATAACTCAGATAGTTTGGGGACAGCTTCTTTGAATGACCTGTGAGAATAATCAGGGCTGAACTGGAAATCTCAGAGTGTGAGGAAGTTTCTTTCCATCCAAAATTTCATGAATAAGATTGTTTTAAGAACTCCTCCTTGATGCAAATGAAACTTTCTATTATTCTGAATAAAATGCTTCATTTCTAGTTAGAACATTTTAGCAAATGCAAAACCAGGAAAACAAAGCAAAAAGAAAAGGGGATGACAGGCCAGGTTTATGCATTAGTCAGAAAAATATTCAAGGAGAAGGAAGAGCTACTTTGCCCATGGATTAAGACAGCTGTTCAGTGTACAGGAGACGTTTCTTTACCACACATCTATGTCTACTCAAAAAAAAAAAAAAAAGCTGTAATCTGAACTAGCTGGTATTTTCAGATTAATTACTCAGTGTATCTTGTTAACATTGTTCTATTTTGGGCACTATTCCACTTTGCACATATCGTATATTTTTATATATTAATTGGGTCAGAGACTTGCACACAAGTGTCTCACCTCTCAGCTGACATTCCCTGAAAAGGCAAAGCCTTTCTCGCTTGGGGTTTTAGGAGGGGATTTTTTTGTTTTTATTTTTATTGGTTTGCAGTTTTCTTGTGTGTGTTGTTGTTTGTTTTGAAATATATATTTATTTTTTTTTTTTTTGCTTCCTATCATATTTACATTCAAATTCAATGTCTCAAAAAGGAAGAAACATAAGGGACAGCAAGTCACAAGCTGTAGGCTACTTTCTCAGCATCACTAAAACATGCTAATATCAGTGAACAATATGTGTTGGAATGTAGACACCTCCCAAGAGATTTTGATGTACTGGGGTTGATTCTATAGCTTACTGAACAGACTTCAAAAGGTTGCATGTCTTGAGAGATGCTTAATAGGAAGCCCAGGATCATGCATACTGTCAAAAGTAGCACACAGAATAAAGACAGAATGCCACATAAGCATAATCTTACTCCACGCCTATTGTTTTTTACAGTGTTTTACAAATTCTAGTGACCAGTGATAAATTCTAATTTATTTTAAATCAAAATCTCACTCTTACCCTGCCAGGACTGAGAAGCTTCTTCTACCTAGGCAAAACAGAGAAGGCTGCAATATATGGTTACTGTTACCAAGCTCTAAGCTTCATATTAGCTTCATTCACTTTCCAAATCACTAGAACTTCTTTGTTGGCTTCTGTTCCCTGCTAGAAAGGTAGAGATGGAAAAGATGTTATGACTGTGTGGTTTACCTTTCTTTTGCTCTGTGCAAAATGCGTAGTCTGCATTCAATACCAGCATCATTTGCATCCTCTCTCCACATGCAGAGCCTCAACTCCCAAAGACCCCTCCAATGAGACAGAGAGAGGTGAATAGCACCAGTGTGGCTAGCCATTCACCAGTGCCCCAAAATTATATTTCTCTCTTATTTTCTTTTATCTTAGCTAAATGTGGTTATTGCATATTAGTAAGAAACATTCTCAGGTCTGCCAATAGATGGGGCTACAGATTCTACATTTTTAATGGTATTTTCAGCTTTGCTATTACGTTGTTCCCAAGGTTGATTAATATGCTGATTATTTACCCTCAAGTTCTACTAGATAGATTTCCTTCTGACTAGTGAGTATTAGTTCAAGACTAATGTGACATTTTTTGTACTTAGAGATTCTAATAACATAATAAAGGCTATTTTTAACATTTAATGTCCGTTACCAGTTTTGCACCTTAGATTAAAACTGAGAACTACCGAAAAGTGGTTGAGACACCATCCCTGGAGGTATTCAAAACACAGGTTGACATAGTGCTCAGTGACGGGGTTTACTAATGGGTTTTTGTTTGTTTGTTTTTTGGGTTTTTTTAATCAGAGTTAGGTTAATGGTTGGAGTAGATGACCTTAAAGGTCCCTTCCAACCTAGACAATTCTATGATTCTGTGACTGCTGAAATCACCCACATAAATCTTCTTTTACTTGTTTTTCCCATATGTTTCCACTATGGACTTTATGGGTCCCAAACACTTGTTACTTTGTAAATATATCACATCACACATCTGATACAGAAGGGAAAATAATTTTTCTGTCTGTTCTGTCAGTATTTATGATAAATGTAGTGCATGTGTAAAGGATGATTCATTGCATTCTCTGGTCAGTGCAGAAGTCCACATTATTTTTTCTGTTACTGAGGTTATGAAGATCGTAGCACCTTTCTGTGTCTTAGACATGAAGATGTAACCTCTCACAGCATGTGAATTGTAACTTCATTAATGACTGTGAACATAAAGCAGATTTTACCACCTTGTGTTTATATTACAAATAGGATGACACCTTTTTTGGAAAAAAAAAAAAAAAATCTAAAATCTTAGTCACTTGGAGTCATTTGCCTGTAGTTTCATATCACCTGTGGCAGATGATTGCAAATGAGTGTTCCTCCCTTAAAATGAAGGAATTATGCAGTTAAGGGTTGCATACTGGTTGTATGTAAGGTAATTTTATTATTTTTTTTTTTATCAGATCAATTTCTGCATCTGGAATTTTCAGGCTTGAAATTCTGTATACTAGAGAGTTCTCTGAGTTCTCTGTCTTGCAATTTCCATAACAGAAGTTGCAGAAGTTGTAAAATTCAATTAACTACTAGCTTTGATCTCTTTTGAGGTCAGCTGTTTTATATAACTAATATTGATTTGTAGTTATGACTACTTAAATTTACTTTTGACAGTTCTGTAGATTTTCTGATATTTAATAAAAGGCTTGAGTCTCTAATTTAGATTTCATTCTTCTACCCAGTTGTTAATTGTTTTCATGGAAATGGTTGGTATACAATGTCTTTGATTTTTATAGCTCTATAAAACAGGACTGAAATTTAATAATGGATTTGAAAAAGAATTTGTAGGAATCAAAGAGATGAGGAGTTAGACACCTGCAGACACACACAGTGCACATATTCCCCTACTTTTTACAAAAGCTGTTTAAAATGAAGTTATAAGTAAGACTACTCAACTGAAGATAAAAATCTCAAATATATATTAAACAGATATCACCCAATCAAGTAACAGAAGAATGCATGTCAAGTTTTTTATTAAGTATTAATTGTTGAAAAAATTGCAACAAAATTCAGTATGAAATTTTTGAGAATAAAATTGTTTACTGAATTTTGTTGTAAAATGAGTTACAGCTCTATCAATTTCATTATGAGACATAGAAAACCATTAAAACCTCTGCATTAGAGCTGGTACTACAAGTGCCTAAAAAATCAAAGAAGCATTTAAGTAATTTACATACCAGGTTCACAAAATAACAACTCACCAAAAAAGTCTTTTATCTCTCAAGGAAACATTTACACTACCAGTAAATAAACGATATGTGATTTATCACATTTTCCTCAAAGTGTACTTAAGTGTGTTTCCTATCCAAATGGGTGCTCCATTTGTTGCCCATGGTGTTAATACTATGGCACATTATCTTGCAGATTCTCACAGTAGAAAGGGAGGGTCAAAGTTTAAGCATAATAAGAGTGGAATTAAATCTTTGCAATTGTGACCTACTGCCAGACTTTTTTATGTTTAACCTCACAAATGTACTATAATGAACTTTGTTCTTCCAAAAAAAATTGAGATTAAGTTTGAAACTGTGAAGATACTGCAATTCAAAAATGATAATTTCATTTCTGTCTTTTAGTAAGAGCTCTATAGACCTTTCTACATCCCTTTGGAAGTACTTCAGGCAACAATTAGGGAAACTTGCATAAATTCTGTCTCCGCTACAAAGCTGGTAAGATTTCAGCATAAAAGTAGTAATAATAAAATATAAATGAGCAGATCAACCCCCTGGAGGATAAACAGAAGATTTACCCTGAAGATGCCTATTCACTGAATAAATGAGGAAAGCAGAAATATCAACTAAACATCCTACTACTGGATCATGTTGATATTTTTTGTGACATGTTACTTTATAATTTGAAAATGTCCATACAAATAAGCAGGAAAACTCTTGGAAGTAGTTTTGAGAAGTTTTATAACTCCTCTCTCTTCTTTATGAAACTTCATGCACAAATGCTCTTTTATAGAACCTGAAGAAAAAAAAAGCCTTTGGAGTGTGGAAATTCTAGAAATGCATGTGGTAAGAACGCAGAAAATGGTGTGTCTTGTGGTTCCTTTCATGACTTGCAATTTCAAAAGAATTTCAGATATATGCCAAAATATTCACTAAAGAAAAACATTCTAGGAAAAGAAATTCTGACCCCAAAATTCAGAACTCTCAAACAGTTCTTCCACCCATTGTTGCAGGAAACTCTTAGGATAAATTTATTGGTACCCAAATTTCCATACTATGACTTTCTGGGAGGAAAAGGGGAAAACTTGGACAACTTAAAAATTATATCAGGGTATGTAAAAAATATAAAGAGTAAAGTTGAAGTCATTGTGCTGCATAGCAGTGGCTACCATCCTCATCTGTATAAATAGCATTGATAATTTTTTTTTAAGAACAAGATTTCTGCATCTACTTCTCTAAATTTAAAAAAGGAGAGAAAGAGGAAAGGTAGAAGGCTGTGCTCAAATCGCTTATTTCATCTCACTTATAAAGACATTTAAATTTACAGCAAAATTATCTTTAGCCTGATGGAAGCTGTTATTTTCAGATATTTCATTCAGGTACTGCTAGTTCACTATTCTTCCAACAGGTATGTCAAACAGCTAATGGGCGGTTTGCTTGCAGCTATGAATGAGGATCAGCGTATAAACTGCACCTCATCCCTGCTGTAAAGATTGTCCTTTAGTCTGGCTATGATGAAAACTGTCTATTTCTAGGCTTTCCTCATTAAGAGAATTATAATATATCCTGTTCTTGTTTCAGATAAAAACTACAAATTTTTAATAAGAAATATCACAGAGGCTGTTTTATTCACTATGAGACCAGTAAATCTGAGTGGTTTCCGACTGTCAGAAAAATACTTTAGCTGCAGCATGTAAGGTGACTTGCATAACTTACTAAAAGTAACATTCTTAGCCCCAGAAAATTAGAAACTATCTGAGCTCCTTGAAAGAGGGAAGGCTGGTAATTGTAGTACACTTGCTCCTTTCTTCTAGCACATTAAAGATCTGACAGATTTTGAGGCAAAAATACTATAAATGAAAAAGCACCTTTCTTTTTCAAAACTATAAGATGAACTAATGGGATCAGCTTAACAGGAGTTTACTTCCACAATATATGTACCATGTTAGAAACAGTCATAATTGAGTAATACTAAAACTACAACTGCCTGAAAGGAGGTTGTAGTGGGGTGGAGGTCGGACTCTTCACCCAAGTAACAAGCAATAGAACAAGAGGAAATAAGCTTAAGTTGCACCAGGGGAGGTTTAGATTGGATATTAAGAAAAATTTCTTCACTAAAATATTTATCAAACATTGGACCAGGCTGCCCAGGGAAGTGGTTGAGTGACCATCCCTGCAGGTATTTAAAAGAAGTGTAGATGTGGTGCTTAGGGACATGTTTTAGTGGTGGACATGACAGTGTTAGGTTAACAGTTGGACTTGATGATCTTAAGGGTCTTTCCAACCTAAATGATTCGATGATTGCAAAAAACAGAGGGTGACCGAATCAGTGAGATCAGTTTCTGGAACGGAATAGAAATATCATTCAGATTATTTTCTCTACTGTCATTTCAATTCAAGAACTAGGAAAAGTGGCAAAGTGCTTTTTGATTTTAGTATACAAAGTGTTTTCTCTGAATATTTTAGAAATATAGGAGCATATCTGCATTTAAAGGTACTGTTCAAGACACATAATAAAAAGATGAAAAGGCTATGAAAAGATAATAGGGATATTTTTTTTTTTTCAGCATACAGGGAAAACAGGAAGAGAAAGAGCAATAGATGTGCAGGGGAAAGGGAGACTATGCTCTGTAGAGTGGGGAGCTTTCGGGACAGAGGATTGGAGAGTCTAAGGATTGTCTGAGGGATAGTTATGCACAGCTGCCTACTTCAGTCATATGTAAAGCCAATACTGGGGTTTCTGGGAGTTCTAAATATTACAGAAATACAACCTAGAAAGAATAAATTCTAAATTATTTAGATCAAGAGTGGTTATTCTCTCTTGTATTTATGAACATTGAAGGTTTGAGTAACATATCTCTATAATAAACTATGTAATCTACAAGAGGAATTCCTGCATGATTGTTTCATGATGCAGTGAAGCATTAAAAAGGATCCAGTACATTAGATTTCCTGAGAGGATTATGTACAGCTTGATAGACTTTGCAAAATATATTTAAAAGGTTGATTTGATTTGCACACAAAACATGATTCAAAATAAAAGGCATGCCCTATTATTCAGAAATCTCACTTAAATCATGTATTGATATATTTTAATTCATTAAAAACAGGAGCAACAAAGTCAGTCTGCTAAAAAATTCTGTAAAATAAGTAAAAACTGTATCTAGTTTCTCTGCTTCATGAATTTTATATGTTGACTCCTTCATTTTCAGCTAGCTGCAGAACAACAAAACAGCACCCTGTGTCATCAAAGTGGAGCAAGCTAAATAGAATAAATGACAACTTCCCAGTGTCTCTCTTAATAAACAAACAACATAGTTCAGTGTGCCAGAAGGGCATTTACATGGACATTCATCTTGCCTTGCCACTTTGCCCTCAATTCTGATCTGGATTTGTGACATTTCCTTTATGTTGGAGACCTCAGAAAGAAAGGACTTATTTTAGAGGTTCTTGAGCTTTTGGTTGAAGTTTGGTTGAAGTTAGAAAAAGTAATTAATTTTGTTGGAAAAGTATAGAAAAATAACAATCCAGCCACATAAAGTTCTGAAGTACAGACGTCTATAAAATTATCTTGAAGTTACTTGAAGGAAAAAATGTCTTCTGAAAAGCCATTTATCCCAAAGGTGTGTTTTTTTAGATATACATCTCACTGTCTAAAGATAAAACTGAAAGCTGATTGAGCATTTCCAAATATCATGAGTTCACTTAATGTCCTATAACTGTCATGATTTTAAGACAAGAAAAGAGATATTCAGCAATAACATGCACATTTATCTTCCAATATTTAGCAAGGAAGACAACCTGCACAATTAATTGTGAATGAAATATAAGAAATTAACTCCTGATCATCTACCCCAACATCCTCTGAAGTGTTTTAATACTCAGAGAGGATTATCAGAAAAGGTATCACAAAAAAGGATTATCACAAAACCTCAAAGAATGAATAGATTAGAATGGCTAGTTTCCGGGTGAGTTTTCTAGAGATGAAAGAGAGCGGATAAATGAGACTAAGCATAAATCACCCAAACTACATCAACACTATAGGAAGACAGTTTTTATTACACAAGAAAAAGTGTATCAGTTAAAACCTGATAAGAAGACAAGTGCTCTAGTAGTTAGGTTGGAGAAGATCTTCAGTTAGATTGTAATACTACTGTCTTTATAAATACAATTTATTTCAGGAATCCTTCTTTTAACCTATTTCAAGATTTTATTTCATTAGTTATGAATGGCATAATATGAGGTACAGGAAGATGAAAATTTTAAGACTTCTTCACCTACCTGACTGATTTCAAAACTCGTCTATTTGAAATGACATCACATCTTTCTTAAATTTGGCGCTGTTCAGTTTTTTTATTCAGTATTCAGACAACATGAAGGTCTTTTAGAAATTCTACAGAGCTGCTATTGTCCTGAACAGCGTGGATAAAATGCTCTTGTCCACTACTTTTCTGTATGCCAGGCTCAGGCCAAACCTTCCTTTTACTCTGTGCATGCCTTGAAATTGGTGAAAGTAATTTTGAAACAGAACTAATTAACTTCCAATAGAAGGTGATACCCCAACATTTGTGCTGTAAAGTGAACACAGTCAATGGATGTTTGGCATCATTAGCAACTGGTTCAAAAATTAAAAGAATGGAAAAAAAAACCACATAAAGCCAAGTACTTTTTAAAAATATTGCATAGTTATTACTGTTTGTTCTGCTGTTATGTTTAGGAATTTGAGTATTTGTTGTAGCTTTTATTATCATAAGGGTACCAAAAGACAGCAGTGAAGCTGAAGAAAACCAGCTGTTTTATCTTTTCAGACTAGGGTGACAGACTAATGGAAGAAGATGGCAAAAAACTTGATTGTATATGTCTTACCACATACATGTAGCATGTAGAAAAATTGCTGGAAGACATAATATTATAATTACAACTAACACAAATATGATTTAGTAAACCTTGTTTACACATGCAGATGTTTCTGGTAATTTGATTTTTAATACAGTTAATTTTTGTCAATGCTACTGACTACAAAGTACATGGAAAGGTATGTACAGGATGATTTAGACCTTTTATTTGGCTTCTAGACAACATTCCCTTAATTATGGTCTAAGTAATATTAGTAATCCATGAATGAGAAGATACAGGAATATATAATATTATGTATCACGTAAATATTCAGAATAATGGTACATATAATAAAACAGTGGTAATAAAACTATTCAGATTACAAAATATTTTGAATTATAAAAGAAGATTTTTTATCTTTATGTTTTCTATGGTTTCCTTTGCTTTTTCCAAATGTCTAGTACAGTTAAGTCTTATTATTGTCATCATCAATATTCTCCTCCTCTTGTTATTGAAAACTTTCTTCTGAGCTTCTTTCTTTGCTGTTATCTCCTGTATTGTGTTGAGGGTTATGCCCTAACAATATTATAAAGCTATTAACGGTAGGTTAGTTTACTGTGACCTCTCTTTCAACAGCTACAGGCTATTGTGCTACACTGATATGCAGGTGAAGAAGCTTTCAAATCTAATGATAATTATGTAGCATCAGGTTATTAAGATGCACAAACAACTGAGGATTTGCAGTATTTTTATATGCCTGCTTCATTGTGAGAGTGGAGAAAACAGCAAAGAAACAAGGCTCCCCACAATAAGACAGAAAGCACCCTGTAAGGGGTACCTTGCACCCTAGCCCCTCATTTTGCACAGGCTCAACAGATATCTACAATCAATTAGCTGCTTGGAGCCTTGCGGGCAGCAGGTGGTGGCATTTCAGAGGGACAGGCTGTTATGAGGTGTACTGCAGGGAGAACATTGCGGGAAAACACAAGCAGCCAAGGTAAGAAATAGCAAGTCTGATGGAGGGTTATTGGAGTGGGAGTCGGGGAAGATGAGAGGCTTGGTCTGCTTTCCTTCTATTTTATGGAGTTAAAAGGATACATAGACTACCCTGTTTTAAATGAGGGCAACCACTGAGTGTGCCAGCTGCTGGGGTTCAGTGCTCCTTTTTGGATAACTTTCTTAAAATCTCATAGGGACAGGAAAAGATCTGCTATGCCAGTCGCTGATTAGGTATTCTGTAGGTGTTAACATTATCCTTTGATGTTAGTTAGGAACATGCAGGTATACTCTGAAATACAGGAGGAGAGGATATTAGCATAGCAGGAGCATATGTCTTTGTAATGGAAATGCAATTTTTTTTTTGTCTTTGGAGGACAGTGGTTGTAGCTCCAAGAAGCTTTGGAGAATGCTTGAGCACCCATACTCAGTGAAAGGGGGGACAGCAATTAGCATTAGGTGTGCAAGAAACAGGCTGACAACGTGAAAAAATAAACACCTCTCATTAACATAATATTGAACAAGCTGCCTCGGCTAGAGTGGATAGCATAAGTATTTTTTATATGTAAGGCTTATTTCTAAACAATTTTTTTTCAGAAAAAAAACATATCCTAAGCTACATGGACTAGACTTTGAACTTTAAAAACTTCAAATTCAGCAGTACAGATGTCCGTGTTTACATATTTTGCTCCAAAGGTATGACGCCTCACTCTACCTAAGCTTGAAATCAGCTGAGGTGAGAGCTGCAAGAAGATTGACTGCTAAGATGGTGAACAGAATTTCACCATAAATCTACTCATCTCTAGGCATTACGTCCCTGAATAAGGATTTCTGGAAGGTGTTTCCATCTCTGTGCATTTCTGAGCATGTACCTCCCCTCCAAGTCCATAACTGCTGTTGTTCCAAGGAACAAAGCAGGACCCAGGTCTCTCATTTTAAATATGGATATGGAAGGATCTAGTGGCAGATCTAATATATTAACTTGAATAGCCCCTATAGCTAAAGCCAGGTTGTGGGCTTAGCATTCCCCTGAAGCTGAAAAGTGTCCTAACGATTAAACAGTAGATTCAGGTTGAATGAAGGTAAACTTCCACGCTCTGTATTGTGCCACTGCACAGAAATTGCCAGTAATTTAAGACTAGTGTGGTTTCTCCTTGACTTTCTATCCTGGTAATAAGGATATTTGGGCAGGATGGAGAGTTTATCTGCTCTAGTAACTGCACTCAGGATTGTTTATGTCCTAATTTAAACCCTCGTTATACTAATTTCAGGAGCAAACAAGCTTAGAAATAGTTCTGGGAGCAGATAATTTGGAACTCCCTTGCTACCAGTTAAGTGCCTGAACCACTTAGCTGCTGCTTCTGCGTGTTCTTGCTGTATTTCTCTTTGGTCCTAGATATCTTGAACAATTTATTGTACAATGGTTTTCCTCCCCACATATCCAAATCGTGATGTTAAGGGAAAGAGATGGGGTTAAATTTTTCTGCTGACAGATACAATTTTATTACCAGTATTAGTTTCTACCAACCACTTATTTCTGTGTATGTTTTATGTTATGCTGTCCAAGGTACATTTGATACCATTTAAAACAAATAGTATCTTCATTTTGACAGAGATATACAATCCAATCTAGGCCATACATAAGAAATATAATAAACACTGTAAAGATATAGATGGGATGGAAAAACATTATGCATTTTCTATATTGAGCTCCTTAAATGGTACTTCACAAAACCAGTGACCTGGCTTCATTAGCATATTGTTGAGAGGGATTAATGGGGCAAAAGTAGAACAGACTCTAGAGGAACATCAAATCTCCATATAAAATAATTCCTGCCACTTGCTCTGTGCTGTGCTACACTTCAGATTTCATGGCAGAAGGCTGTACTTGTCCTTCACTCCTGTATTTCTCTTGTGGGTTTTTTTTTTCCCCTTTTCTTTATGCAAGGCAAAACACACAGGAAAAAAAGTGTGTATTTGGATGCCAGTTCACATAAAACCCAAAATGTAAAATTAGGACTTTTGGGAAAAACCTTCCCTTAACAGACGACTCTACCTCTCATCATTTCCATAGTACAGCTAGTCGCTGTGGTATTTGCTGTCATTTGCATGATCAGCAGTGACTTGAAACTGATGGGAGACATAACTGACAATGATGTGGTTTTCTCCTTTGCTTCTGTGTGTGCATGAATCTGGGCTTTGTAATTTTTCTCCCTTGACAGAACTTCTTTCTGCAGAAAGTAGAGCTAAACACTATTGTGAACCTTATTCAAGTTCATTCTGATATGCAGTCCTCAGTCATGTAGAGTAAAAATTATCACAGTTTATTTTAAATGTATTAGAATTTGTGTAATAAGGGTCTAAAATTAATTATTGGATGTCAGTATCAGAGTACTGTGAATATCCTACCTTTTATCCTATTATTAGTTCAAAAAGGCTTTCTTGGACAGCCCTAAAACCAAAATTTTAATGTTTGTCCTGATGATAACTCTCAAAAAATAGTATCTTTTTTTTTAATATGCTAATTTTTAATAAAAGCAGGAAAAGTAGAGAAACCACTGTGACCTCATCTTTTGTATTTTTTAACTTATTTGTTTGAGGTGCTCCAACTCAAGATGATGGAGATTTTAAACTGTAACTGAATTATAAACTAACTCTCTTCCACTCTTCACTGTGGAAGTGATCGTACTCTTGCTTTCTTTAAGACACCATTGCTTTCAGAATTAGATTCATTATAGTCTCTAAATGCAACAGGGAAATTCAATGAATACTACAGAACTAAAGTAACATATTTTAATCAGAAACCTAACATTTGGTATTGCTATTACTGGGAGGGGGGAACAGCAGTGATTATACTGTTTTTCTTTTTTTTTTTTTTAGTGTAGTTCACACTCGAAACCACACCCTTCTTTTGGAGGATGCATGCATTAAACAGCAGAAATAAGGTCTTTATGAATAATAGCTTTGCTTACAAATTGACTTAAAACTTCTCTGTTGCATGTTTTCATTTTTTTAACTTAAAAATACATTTCAATAAATAATTCCTACATATTAAAGCAAGGATGAATTGTAACAGAACTTGTTTCCTACTAACGTAAGACATACGTATCTATGTTTTCAGGACCATCTTGTATTTCTCTGAGGCATGGGCTTTGGCTTGAGAAGGTAAGAAAAATTGATCCCACATGTGTTGTAGTCTCCTGAGGAAGTCTTGCTCGGGGTACAGATTCATATGTCTGCCCCTGAAGGGAGCTGTACTTTCCTAATGATTTCTTTATGTAGCTGGTAGTGCTCAACCAAGTGTTTCAAGAAGCTAAACCAGCACTGAATCATTCACTGGTTTTGAGGGGGCTAATGCTCTCCCAGTTTAGCCCTGGTCAGATGAGCATGGGGATAGCAGAAGGAAGGTGGAGAAAGCTTGTTCACAGGGACAGAGACTAAGGATTAAGCCCGCCGTGGGGAGGTGGGGTAATGGGGTGACTGTCATTAGACTGTCTTCAGTGTAAAACTATCTACATCCTCAATTCTGCCACAAAAGTGGTCCAGGCATTTTACTGGACTGAAGATAGGATGTGTTTGAGCTCTAACCTCTTAAACCTCTCCATTTCCTTCCTGGGGATGGAAGCAGAAATTGAGAAGCCATGAAGACGGGGCATGTGGTTCAAGCTATGTGTCAGTATGCATGTGAATTAATCTTGGCTTCAAGAATCCATACCTGTACCAACTTTTCTGAGTCAAATGTGATGAGCAGATCATTAAAGTATCTGTTAAGTTTTCTAAAACTGAACAGAAAGCAAATACATTTTTTTTTTTTAAATAATTAATTATTTGGGAATTCACATGTTGTAATTATAAAAAGAGTTAATGTATTCTTTTGATAACTGTCCTTAAACAGTTACAGAATATCAGATAACATCCATCTTTCCTATTTCCATTTTCTTAGCTAATGATGTGGTTTTCTTTTCCCATGGATTTTAACTGGAGTACTTCCAGTTAGTTATTACTTTATTTTTCTCTTGTGGCAACTGAACTTCAAAAATTTCTTTGTTTTCTTTTTTTGTTTTAAGAATAATTGGACAACATATACAGCTCTTTCCATGAACAATACCATTAAGTAAATTCAAATTCTCTTACTTATTACAGCTTTTGTTGGCATATGTTTTGCAAATATTGCAGCTCTGGTTCTATTCTTTAATCTTGTTTTGTTGCAGAACAGTGTATTGTTTGCGGGGTTTGCTCTCATATAAAAGGAAAGAAGGTGGTGGCCACATCTTAAACACATGTGAAGCTAGGAAATTTTATATATCATTATATAACAATCAGATATATTTAGATAACAAGACAGTGTAAATGCATATACATATACTGGGATATTTACAGAGTTTCTCTAAAAAGACATGCTTTTGTTTTTGACACCAGAAAACTGGTCAAAACAGCATTTCTCCATCGTGAGAAGTAAGGAAAGTTTCACTTTGACTATGTTGGGTGAAAAGAAAAGTAGAAAGGATAAATGTGCTAGTCACTCCTATTTTAAAATGCAGTACTTGATAGACAGATAGAATCACAGTTCTTTGCTAGCTATCCCCCTTGCTTGCAATAAATCGGTATTGTATTGATGCAGTAACAAACATTCTTATTTGTTTGGGTTCCCTTTGCTTGCTACAAAGGCTCTTGACTGAACACAAATCACTAATTGTAGAGATAAGGATGTGAAGGTTTTGCAGTTTTTAAGATTATGTAATGTCTAAACTAAAACGTTAATGTAAACTTAGACATTATTTGTGCATCTTTTAATGTATTTATCTTAAGGAGTTATCTCAAGCTCTTAAAAATACGTTTCAAGAGTTGCTCATACTTTCTTTGTATTAGATGGTCTTTCTTAGTGTACTTCTGTTATCAAAGACGCTTTGAAAACCTGAGAGGTTTTTGTTACTTGAGAAGAGAATGATGCCACACTTTTCTATTGCCACACTTATTAAGATGTTTCAAATGCTTTTTTTGCCACTAGTAATTTCTATCCCAGGCAAATTGTATAGGACAGTCTGACAAACCATAGATGATTTGTGCATACAAGTATGTTTATTGGTGAATTTGTCTTCACCTATTGGATTTCTGAATGCAACAAGTGTGTATAGACAGTGCTTAATGCATCCATTGCGTGTGCTTGGCTTTCTGTGCTCATTCTAAAGCCAGGTGGCCCCCTCAAAGCTGTTTACCTTTTAATGGGAGTTTGCAAATTCTATTTCACCCTTTAGCGTAAGATAGTGCTTTGAAATTAGGCCTTCCTAGTATTTTTCTGAGAATCTGGGTTTAACAGAATGTCAGGAAAGAGACTTAATACCAATACTCTTCATACCAAAACTGGTAATCAGTGAATAGAAGAACTAGTGTTTGTTTTGTTTTAAAAGAACTGTAATGTTCAGATGAAATATTGTCTCCTCCCTCAACCATTCTTCTAAGGTATTTTTATTCTCTGCAAAATTGTATATATTGAATTGTTATTTTATTCTGTGAATCTGTATTCTTACTTAATTTTTAAGCAGTTTCTAACACAGGGTTAGGATCAGGACTATAGTCATTGTGCAGAGGAGGGGGGAGGAGGGGATGGTTTCTAAGCACAGGAAAAGCAGTGAAACTCTCAACACGGGTAAGACTGTAAAGTACTCTCATGGGGAACAAGAATTGTTTCTTCACTCATTAAGGTTTCAAGTCAATACACTCTTGAAGGAGCTGAAGCTGCTTTTGTCCTTGTGCCGTGGTGGAGAGGAAAAAAGGACAATGAACAAATAGGCAGTGGTATGGAAATGGCAAAAGTATGGAAATTATTGACAGAAAGAGGTATTTGTTTTGCCTTGCCAAGGAAAGTCTATTCCATGCTGAAAATATGCCATCCTCTATACTGTGATAAAGGAGGGAGAAAAAAAAAAAACAAAACAAAGTAGCATAGTAAGCAAAATTAGCAAATGGATTTTTATGTGAAGTGATAACAGTAGTTTCCACATGAAATGTCTCTGGTATATGCTTCCAACTTAAGTGCTTCAGTTACTATGCTACTATCAAGATGACAAGATTTTCTCAGCCCCAAATTACAATGTGAGAATTAGAGTATATGCTTAAAATAAGTTTCTGTGCAACTGTCCTACACAACTTTTAAAACAAGCTTCAGTATGAATGGACAGACCCTACAGTATTGACCCTATCCAGCAAAGAAAACACATGATAAATGCATGGCTTGCTAACTGATCATGCAGTTGGGACACAGCAGCAGGGAGTTGTTTTCCCTGAATTTTCATAGTAGGTGAAAATACTAAATCTTTGATAAGAAACGGTAATTCATCAGTACCTGACATTTCAGTAAACTAACAAAATTGGCTTCATTACAGATCGCTTTCTCTCTCCCTACCCTAAAGCAAAGATCTATTAGCCACTTTTGTGGCTTTTTTTGAGTAGTTCTTTTTTCCCTGCCACTGAAATTAAAAAGAGAAATCTTCTCTGGATTGATAAAAAGATCGACAACTCCTGCAGTGTGATAAATGACCTGCAGTTAAATTTTTTTTATGCAAAGTTGCATAAGGCAATAACCCCGTGTATTCTACTTTTTCAATAAAAACATGATCTTATCTTGTGAAAAATCAGGTATTTTGCTGAGAGGCAGTTTGCAAGCCACTGCACATTAATCTGTGTTAAAAATGTGAAGTTTTTTTAAATTTTTTTTTTACTTAAATGCTGGGCTGGAAAAACTATTGTTAATCTTTTTGTTCTCGAGGCTGAAGATTCATTGTATGTCAGCTTCCAAATTGCTTTGAAAGCAATCCTCAATAATAATGGAAAGAAATGTTTGGAGGAGAAACAAATTACTTGTCTGATGACAAGTATTTTTGTATGGGGAAATATGCTGAGATGTCTCCTGGGTTCATCTCCCTTTCCAGTTAGTGTTAACCTATGTGCAGTTACCTACTTTCAGTGAGAGAGTTAATATTTTTCTCTCAAACTGTAGTAACTGAAATACTCTCCTAATTTTTGTGATGATTAGCAAAGTCATCTTGATAATAAAACATTCCTTTCATTTCCTTACTCCCTAAGTTTTGTATTCCTGAGTGTTCGAAAGAGTTGAGGGATGTCCATATGTGACATGATAGTGTCTTTTGTTCATTGATAGAATAGGAAGCTGTGGTTGTGTTTTTCTCCTTCTGTTAATATTCTTCTTGCACTTAAGGGTTCAAAAACCTTTCTGCTAAGTTTATACCTGATTAACTTAATGAAGTTTCATCAGCCAGATGGCCCAATATTTCTTGTTTTAGCTACAGGCATAAGATTGATTTGTCAGTAAGTTTGCTACAAGGGAAATCCCAACAGTAGGTTCCATAAAAGGGATGAGAATATAAAGAAAATATTAACATTAAACTTGGCCAAGCAATAGATAAAATTGGAATGAAAGCAATACTCTGAAAAATAGTTATAGACTGGTGAATAATACAAAAACAACAGGCAGATTTGACTTTTATGGAGAAGGACTTGAGAATTTAATCTTTATTCTACCCCTTTTTATGAGTTCTGTTACGTTGTATGTGTGATAAGCCATTGGGATACTTTTACTATTGCAGATTGAAATAATACTAAGCTTTTACTTTTAACAGTGATGGTCGCGCACTTCTATGGAAAAAGGGTAGATGAGCAAAAAAGGGGGATTCTTAATAATAAAGAAAGTGAATATGCAGCTTATCTTTCTATTAGTTGACTAAAAGGCAGATCAGGTATTGGGTCCTGCATTTATTTTGACAACTTGAACTTTGACGAAAGATATTTTACATATTTGCTCAATTAGCTGAAACTTAAAAGTACTCAAAAGTGAAAATTATTAGCTCCTCTTCAGTATTTTTTAAAACAATATTTTAAAAGAATGTGTACATTACTTACTGAAACTCTTTGCAACAAATATTATTGAGTAAATAGTCCTCAAAAACCTTTACCCATGGGCTTCTAAACGAATGAAGTTTTTGACTGCTCTCTGCCTTTCATACCTCTGTAATCAGAAAATTAGAGCTGTGCTATATAAAACAGTACACAAACTACAAAACATACAAACCACTATATGCAAGACCCTGGGCTGAGAGAAGCTGTGGGTGCTGAAATATGCAGTGTTTTAGCAATTTTCTAAGACTGCAATTTCATGAAATGTCCAGAAAATGAAAAAAAAAAATATTATTTGAGCTCTATGTTATATTTGCAATGACTGTCACTTTCTTTTAATGGAACAGGACATTGTCTGTAAAATGGCTTACACTTCAATACACAATTTTATGTGTCTTTTGCTTTCTATCAAAGTAATTTATTTAAGATATCTGAGTTTGTTTTCTGGCATTCCATGTTAGTTTTCATTGCTACTTTTCTGATTATTTTAAGAAATATTCTTGTCATCAATCTGTGGAATAGAAGAACTTTCATATATTTTCTCATAGAACATTATGCAATTCTAACCATGCATCCAATATGTCTAAATTGAGAAACAATTCATTCTGTGCTCTTTGGAGTCACTAAAGAGATACAAATATTCCCCAATCCTGACAGCATATTGCAAGGCGATGCATGAAAAGAGGCTTTAGTCAAAGTGAATTTTCAAGTACTGAAATCATTCTTCCATGGCAATAATTGCAGAAAAGCTTATTTACTTTGAGACTGTTTTTGCTGTTCAGATGCAACTTAATTTGTGCATTAACAGCAGTTTGTATCGATTTCATGTATTTAAAAAACTGAGGGTTTTTAAAGTGTTTTACTTCTTGGTTTCTGTTAGGTTTTATTTGTTTGCAGTGAAAAATGATATTTATTTAAAAATATAGTTGAAAAAAACATTGACACTGGTGAAGGCAGAGAGACATAGTCCCTAAACCAGTTTTGAATTTCTTTCTTGATACATTTCACATTATCTACCACAAATTCTGTTGTCTCAACAGTCATCACACTGATACATGTCAAAACATAACAAATAAATTCTGTGTCTCCAGCTGTATTGGAGAAAATAAGAATGCAATTCCTCTTTAAAAAATATGTGAATAATGTATTGCATAGATATCTAATGTATTGTACCAAAAAAAGGATGCTCTTTACTTTTTTTCTTAAAATGCATAGGTTATAAAAAACTATCCAAAGATGTCTTAACTCCATTGACAGCTCCCAGTTTGTTTTTATGGTCACCAGAATATTAGCAACTGTTAGGATTACAAACTATTTTTTTGCAAAACTATGACTTAGTGTTCATGAATAAATGCTTATTAAGCTTCCAAAATCAGTTTTCATAAACTGAGAAATGAAATGCAGATGACTGTTAAATGACATTGCTTTAAATAAGGACAGGAAGAGAGAAGGAAGCAGATTAAACTTGGAAAGCTAACAGAATAATAATGATTTGTTCCTCTTAGTGTATCTGGTTTCTAAGAGTTGTAAATAAAATATTTAGTACCTCAAATGATATTGTTACAATACCTAACAGTGAAGACAGTGCTTTCATCTTAATTATTCATATATTTTTCTTTTATAGAGATTACTTTTTTGATGCCATATGTACTCTGTCAGTGGTTCTGTATTAAATTATCACTGTTGCTAGTGACAGAATTTCTAAAATTGTGTTTGAAAAAATACATATACCCCAAAAGTACTAATTTACAATGTCAGGGTGACATTAAAAATATGTCAAAATCCTGATGTGCTTGCTGGTATTCAACGTAACCAAGCCTACTTTATCTACTCGATAAGAGGTTTTGTAATAAATTATTTGGAACTCCTACTGTTATTTATGCATATGAAAAAAAAGTTTGGATTTTTTTTTAATTGAAATATCTTGTGTTTCTCAGTGAGAAGTGAACATTATTTATTCATTGGTGTTGCTTCAGTGATAGAACTGTGATTTGAAAGCAAGTCACTTTAAGTCCTTACTACAAAAGCTGCTAAAAATCAATATTTTCTAAGCAAAAGATAAAGACTGTGCGTTTATTACTTTTAAAAATTTTCTTTGATACTTGTCCAAAATGAAGTAACACATATTTTTGAAATGCAAATGTAAACCGGTGTCTTTAGGGAGAAAACACTGGGAAAGTTTCTATGTGTATCAAAGCTTTCATGTAAATTAATGATTGCTTGAGAAAGCAGAAGTTTGTTAATGATGGTAATTACTTCAGATGATCTAATGTCTGAATACTTATTTCCTGAAAGATCGTGTTTGTAGAGGAGCTGCTCAGTGTATGTGCTGGCATTTTTCCAATCTGTAGTAGTTGTATTGTGGTGTTCACATAAATCTGAAAATTACTTTCACTTTCTTTTAGTTGCATAATGAATAACTCCTGCTTATTCATACTGTTGCCCTTGGCTATGTGACTCTCAGTAGGGAAACACTGAATAATGATGGCATGGTCTTATTTTTTCCACAAAATTGCTTCAAAATATAAGTACTATATGAACTGGCGTAATCAGAAAATACGTTTAGCAAAGTCTGTAAATATGTATGCTGAATTTCATGTTCTTTTAGAAATGAGTTCAAAACTTCAATTCTTTTGGGGATTTTAAAAAGATGGATGGTTCTGAGGTTGGTTCTCTTTACATCTTTGTCAATGATCTGGATGAGGGGATCAAGTGCACCCTCAGTAAGTATGCAGATGACACCAAGTAGGTGGGAGTGTCGACCTGCTTGAGGGTAGAAAGGCTCTGCAGAGGGATCTGGACAGGCTGGATCAATGGGTTGAGACCAATGGGATGAGGTTCAATAAGATCTAGTGCTGGATCCTGCACTTGGGTCATAACAACCCCAGGCAGCGCTACAGGCTTGGGGCAGAGTGGCTGGAGAGCTGCCGGGCAGAAAAGGACCTGGGGGTGTTGGTCAGCTGTTGGCTGAACATGAGCCAGCAGTGTGCCCAGGTGGCCAAGAAGGCCAACAGCATCCTGGCCTGTATCCTGGTGAGTAGGACCCGAGAGGTGATCACCCCCCTGTACTTGGCACTGGTGAGGCCTCACCTAGAGTACTGTTTTGGGCCCCTTACCACAAAAAAGACATTGAGGTGCTGTAGCAGGTCCAGAGAAGGGCAAGGAAGGTGGTGAAGGGTCTGGAGAGTAAGTCTTATGAGGAAAGGCTGAGGGAGCTGGGGTTGTTCAGCCTAGAGAAAAGGAGGCTGAGGGGAGACCATACCACTCTCTACAACTACCTGAAAGGAGGTTGTAGAGAGGTGGGGGTTGGACCCTTGTCCCAAGTCACAGGTGATAGGACAAGAGGAAATGGCATCAAAATGCAACAGGGGAGGTTCAGACTTGATGTTAGGAAAAATTTTTACACTGAAAGGGTTATTAAGCATTGGAATGGGCTGCCCAGGGAAGTGGTTGAGGCACCATCCCTGGATGTATTCAAAAGACAGGTTGACATAGTGCTTAGTGACATGGTTTAGAGATGTGTTTTTTTGTTTTTTTCACACTTAGGTTGATGGTTGGACTACATGATCTTAAAGGTCCCTTCCATCCTAGAGAATTCTATGATTCTATGAGTTTCTTTATAGAACGGATTTTTGGTAATATTGCTTTCTAACCTGCAGAATAACATGATAGAGATTCTCTATATGCCTGTATATAACAAGTCATGTCCAAATATAGGAAGTCAAACTGCAATAACTTCGATCCATTCAAAAGAAATATGTATTTTCTGCTTAGTTTTTAATTTTATGCATAGATTTACTAAATAAAATCAGAACAATGTAGAATTCACACAAATAACAATTGAGAGATTCCAGTGTCCTGATACCTAGACTAAATGGATAGTCTTATTTTCTGCAGTAGGACTTTCTGTGGAATAAGATGTTACTCAACTGAAAACAAAGATCTTGTCTTTAGAGCAAATGTACTACGTGCTAGTTTCAGTGGAAGTTGAAATGTGGTTGGGGGAGATTCTTTTTAGGAATAATGGGTCTACAGTGTTAGTACTGCTTATAGTTTATATTTATTCTTGCTCCTTCAGGAAATAGCTGATTATTGTTCTGCTTCTATGACATATGTAACTAACAGTCAGGAGTATGATTTGGCATTTCGTACATCATGTGCAGAAGGATATAGGGGGACTTCAGAATAATGAAGACATGAAAACTGGATTACTCCTAGTTGCTTCTCTTGGGCTCCCTAGTACATTTGAGAATAAAATAATAATCTCATAAATATATGAGAGTAGTCCAGCAGTTGAATAGAGCGTTGGTCTATAACAACTGGTCAATGTTTGGCCCCTTGTTCATTTCCCCTTTTATTTGGCTGGGGATAGCTGTTTTGTGTTTTCCTAGGAAGGACAGCCTTGCCAGAGTATCTCCTAATAGTCATAGCTAGATCAGTTTCACACACCCTATCTGTCCTTGATGGAAACATGAATGATTCAAGAAAAATGGAAAACACAGTTATTTTGTCATAAGGAAGATAGTTTTCTCAATTTGTTTATGTTACTTACAAGGTATTTCACAAGAAGGCTACTCAGATTGGTACTTGTGGTCTCTGATAAGGCATATTCTAGAAAAGAATTAAGAATTCAGGTCTTTTCTACTGTTTTCTGGATTTTAATACTCTAACTTGCCATGGTTTCAAGGAACTGCCTTTTGGGTCAACTTGGAACTTCCGAGGTGTAGAAGCTGAATTTATGATATAGTGTGTAGTGGTGCCACAGATTTTTTGGTTTATGAATTATTTAAAAACCACTGTGCCTGTATTTTAAGTAATTATTTTCAAAGAAAACCTAATTTCAGATTTTACATCGGTCCTGACAAACAGGAGAAGGTACCATTGGAGTTGTAAAGTTGAAAAGCCACATATTTGTCAACTTTAGCCTCTCTTTTCTGCTTCAAACTTAACCAAAACAAACAAAACAAAAGTTCCTGCTTACGTGACATTCTTTGTCTTGACTCATGGATTTTAGCAATTAAAGATTAATAAGACTTATTTCAGTATTTAGCAATAATTTTAAAATAAAAGCCAACTGATTAAGTTACTATGAAATCAGGATATAGGTCAACAGCAGTTTTGTCCTAGTGATAATGCTGTTGTAAATCAAAAATGCTATTCGAATATCTAACCATTAAAATTTCTTTTTTTCAGAAGGTTTTCCTGTCAGGTTGAAACACATTGTTTTCTGTGCATGTTTGCATATTACTTAGAAATGTTCTCCGCATTAGTCTGCGATAAAAGAAAGGATCTAACTGGTACAAAACTGTTAACCTAGCTCAAAGCAGTTCTGTGATTGGATTCATAACCTCTGAAAGAGAGAAGAAAAGTAATATTACATTGTCAGTAGGGTTTTATTCAGTGCCGCTCTAACACTCTCCCTTGATCAAGTATAAAATGACGTGGATAGCAACATAAGAATGAGCTAGCTGTTATGACAAAGGTGCCATTGCTGGAAGCTGTTGTAGTGTGCTCCTATATCTTAAATGTTTCTCCTGTGTATGAGGGCAACATATGCAAAAGGAATTAATTGACCCTAATTTCTATTAACTGTCGATGAGCAGAATAAATGCTTTGAAGCTGAGTAACTTGGGAATTGGGTATGTATACAAGGAAGTGATCTAAAAGCTGGGCTTAAGGTATAATTATACCTTGCAGGAACTTAAGTTAGTTTTTGATCTTCAGAAGGTGCCAAGTGAAAGTAATGATGCCTGGCAGTGGGTTTCCTTCCTTAAGATTGAGCTGCTCCAAGATCAAATCACTTCTTAAAAATATAAAATCCTATTTTACAGTGTCTGCTGTAAATGGATTAAAAAATTAATTGTAATGATGCTATGGTACTTGTGTTTCCTGGTTTTTGCAAGTCAGAGTAATGCCAAACTACTGTTTATGTGAAAAATTTTTGGCACAACAGCTAAATGTTTTGAAAAAAATTAAAAAGTACCAGAATGTCCTCTACAGTGAGTTGTCTCTATAAGGCCTAGTCTTACCAGAAAATTGTAGAGCATTAGGCAAATAGATAAAGAAGGAAAGGAGAAAAGTTGGGAGAATTATTTTTGTATATAAAATAAAGAAAGACTGACAAAACAATCTGAAAGTTCTTTGAAATAGCACAAGAAATCATTATATGCTTTGTCAGAGGAAATAACAATTATTAAATCAGATTAACCTCCTATTCTAAAGACAAATTGGGAAAGCCTGTGCGAACTTTTTTGACAGACTTAGTGAGTAGGAGAGAAAAAACAGGCCTTTTAAAAAGTCATCCTCATATGACAATTAAAACTTCATTGTTGAACAAAGAATTTTAAACCCTCTATTTTATTACAGGGTAATGAAAACCTACAAACTTTGTACTCCTGTTGACTCATTATTATAATTCAAAAATAAGATGTCATCCAGATAAATTGGAAGGAATTTTTTTTCTTTAATAAGTGGAAATGCATTTTTAAATGAAACAGTGGTGTGAACCGTGCTTCCTTTTTCAAACCCAAGCACTCAGAGTCCAAAAAACGAGATGGAGAGTGAGACTATTCATGTGGTCTGTGAGAGGGCATCCGTTTTGGAAGCCTAGGATATGTTTTGTATCATAGTCAATAGAGAGAGGTCAGCTCTAAATTGGTGTTACTTTTCTTTGGTTATAATGAGAGATTGAGCTTTTGAGGTTCCACAGTTCCTTTATACTGACATAATTGTATGTTGCCACTGAAAGGAGCTCATGCAGCTGGTGGGTGAACTTGATAGGGAATTGATTTGGTCACAAAGTAAGATAGTAAAAAAAAAAACAAAAAACAAAAAACAAGTGAACAAGTGGAAACTTTCAGCCAGATTGGTCCTCAAATCTAGCTCATTGTTTGGGTGCATGAATACCACTGCTGGCAAACACAACAATATGGGAACACACAGGGAGAATTCAGCAACTCTTCACCCCTTCACACATGTGTCGTCTTAAAGTGAGTTGAGCCCTCAGGCAATGTGACCATTCTGGTAGGGGATATGCATTCTGAAAGTACGTAAGGGTCTGTCTGCTTTTCTGCCTTGTCTTTTCACATATGCTATGTGTATGGAAATAAAGCCACCTCTCACTGTCAATGCACAGAAATGAACTTCCTCGGTGGGATCATTATTTCTAATTGCAATCAGTAAACTTACACTCATCTTCTTTTGAAACATTTGACATAGGTCAGGGTTGCAGCAGGGAAATTGTGTTAGAAAGAGCAGCAATCAAATTTAACATGGGAATTTCAATCATAATAGAAAACCAGTATATCACTGCTGCAAGGAACACATAGAGACTAAATAGCTATTGTCTCATGCTATGAAGCACTGTTGGCAAACACTAATTTGGTTATGTCTGAGTAATGCTCACACACTGGTGTGCTCTTCAAATTATCTGAGAAGTGTTGCTTCACCTTGCAATCAGGAGAGCTGGGTTCCCCAGTTCAAATACTGAAATCCCCTTACTGACTAACAAAAAGTTCCTACACTAGCAATTTCTTTAAAACTAGATTTTATAGTGATACATTGAAAAAAGCTAGGTAAATTAATAGACTATCATGCCTTATTTGTAGTTCATATCCCTGTGGGTGGTATCCCATTTGTATGGCAAACTTGTTTCTGTATTTGTAGGTTGAAATTTGCATCATCTTTGGTCATGAAGCCCTCAGTTGAATCCAGTAAGAACTTTCTGTCATCCTTTCTTCACCTGCCCATTTTCTGCAGGTTTCATAGGAAAAAACAGATTAACTGGCATAGGATTAATTACAATGTCACCCTTCCTAAGCAAGGATGCCATATTAATATGTAATATTCTTAAAGACTTATTTAAATAGCTAGACCAGAGGGACAGAGCAGAGCTATGTTACTGATTTTATTAATCTTATCTTCCCTGTTAAAGGAAGTATGTTTCCATTCTCTGATAATGCAGTATTATCATTGTAATTAAAAAAAAATAAATAAAATTCAAAATAGCTATTGAATACTCTGACATGTTTAAAGAACTTTTGTCATGTTTGGGGTTTTTTTTGTGTGTGTGTTTTTTTCTATTATGCCTGGCTGTTTATAATTTTAAAGAGTAAAACTCTTGCTTTGTGCTTCTAAATAGATTGAGTTTCATATTTTTATTTTTTCCCAAGTTCTTTTAATTGTACTACTGACCCTTGAATTTTCTGTTCTCAGCAATCCTACTGAATTATTGCCTTCTGTTCTCTTACAAAAAATGGGCAGTATATCTCCAGACCTTCATGAGACACTTGTTTGAATGACTTAGAGTCTTTTCATACTTGTAATCTGAAGCCACAGATTAATTAAAACCAAACCAACACAAAAAAAAAAAACAAACCAAAACCCACAACTAAAAGAAACGGGCTAGGTTTGAGACAAACAATGTAATAAGCTCGTTCTCTTTATAAAAATAAAAAATAAAAAACCCCAAAGTGTAAACCTCAAAAGTAGACCTGACCAAGATTTCTTTCTAGAAATGTTTTTATGCTAAAGACCAAACACCTGAGCATTCATTATTTCTCTTCTTGCTGTTACCTGTTGTGATTTCTTGCTGCACCATCTCTGGCTCAGAATAGGAAAATGAAAGGAATAAGATTTCAATTCCTTTTTGAGCTTGCTGCAAGCCCTTTATATTTAAATGCCATCATTAAGTAACATTTTTAGATGAAAGGTGGGAATAACTTTATCTTGCAATAAATGCATAAGCTGTCACTATATTGACAAACATTTCCTTATTTTTTTTTAATTTGTGTTGCTACACATTTCTAATTGCAGTTCACTCTTGCAAAGTAAATCTAGTCTTGGTGATGTGAAAGTTAGGACATTTCTTGACCCTGTTACAGATGTACATATTATTACATATTAGTGTCTGCATATATAGATAAGGGCCAGTTGATATTCTATTGCTCTCTTTGCTTTCCTTTTCTGATTTGCCAGCCTTTTGGACACTAAATATTTCAAAATATCATCAGTAAAAAGCTACTTGAGGTCTTTTTTTTCTTTCATATATTTTCTGGAAGTACACTATGGTGTTTGCATACATACATATAGAGTAGAATAATTTTTTTCCCTCCATTCCGTCTCAATCGTTTTATTTTTATGCAAGGAACTCATGGTTGGTTACTATATGGGGACAGAAATTATCTGGTTCTTGATTTTTTTCACATTTTTTTTGTGTTGCCTGTATAAAATATGCAAGACGGTGTAGAACCTATATAGGAATTATGTTAATGGAGTGTTTGTTTTAAAACCTATCTAGAAAATTTAAAACAGAAAAATAATTCTAGCCCTGTACACCTTCCACTAACATAGTGAAGCTCATCAGAAGACAGTAATGTGTTCATTGTTTAATTTTGATTGAATGTATTACATCCTAATCATGGAATCACAGAATCCTAACATTTGCTAAATTCCTCACTGGTTTGTAGAAAGGAGGAAAATCACAGTAGAGTTCTTTCTAGAATTAATGGATGTCAGCACAACCTTTTCAGTCACCCTTGTTAACAGTTTTGAAAAGCCAAAGACTAAATGGGCAAGAAAAATTGTTTTTCCAATGCGGGTCTAATGAACACTGGCAGGTAAAACGGAGGAAACTTTTCCATATAGCTGTGTATTCTCTTTTTGATGATTTATCCGGTTATCCAAGGCTGTCAATACATTCAAAAACACTTAACTCACACTTCACATTCCTGAAAAATTCAAGTGTCATTCATTATATCATTGCCAGCTATATCAATTATTTCCTACAGTAATTAGCTTGGATCTCTGTAAATGCTGCAAATCAACACAGCTTTCAAATGTACAAATAGATTCAAGAGATTGTAAAAATTCATGTATATCCAATGGTTTCTGTTTAATACAATGATCTTGAAGCTGCATCTGTCTCAAAAGACAAAGGTTGTGTTTCTCCTTTTTCCTTTTTTTTTTTTCTTCACTGTTCAAACTGTTTCAGTGGTGCCTACACTTCAGACCTAGAGAAATGTCCTTGGGTTGGCAATATAATTTTATTTCAGCCTTCAGTGACAACTCACAAAACAAGCATGGAATGAGAAGGGAAAGGGAGGTGGGGGGTGGGAAGAAGGAGCAAAGAGATAGAATAAAAATCACAGACATGGGGAAAGCTGGAGAAAGATGATAGAAAACAATAATGTTTTCAATGTTGTGCTACTATAATATGCTGACCCTTCATTCCTGCCTGAAACTGCTTTCAATTATTATTTTAAAACTCATCATTAAGCACTTAGTAAGTCAAGACATGGTATCTCTGAAGCACATTTTCTCATAAAAATCTCTCAAATTAAATTCAAGATAATTTCTATGAGTTAATTATCTTCTAATGAAATAAGCTAATTTTTAAGGGCTTCATTTTTAAAAAAATGTAAAAATACAGAGATGAATGTAAGGAAAGATATCCTGATATTGAATCTTAGCTCCATCAAACAATATTTATCTAACCTTGTAGGACAATTATGAGAATTAATGTTTGCACACTTCTGTGTTCTGCAAGTGCTAAGTGTTATGAAAAGTTATACACTGTTTTTCATCTATGGGCAGACTTTTATTTTCATACTACTCCTGCGTCTCAGGTTGGCAATGAGTAGTTGGGGTGCATTTTAATCTTGATTTTGTACTTTGTTCATGACAAAACAAATTGCACAAACCAATACTGACAGAATTTTCTCTTTCAATTAAGAAGGAATACTAAAGATGCTATGTTTCAAGATGATAGATTTGTAATGTAGAGTCATTAGTTCAGTTTTTGGTTTAGTATATTCTAATACAACTGCTGAATCCTGTGTGCTTGTTGGATTTCTCTTAACCTGTAATCTCAGTAGTACTAGATTAATACATTAAGAATGCAAGAAATAAAAGTAAGGTTAGGTGCATGGTATGGTGAGGCATCTCTCACTATTTACATTTCTTCAGAGACATCCTGTAGAAAATATTAAATATATATAATAATATTAGTAAAATACAATTATTAGTAAAATAAAATTTAAGCCAAGTATTCTGATGTGTTCCTTGCTGGAAATTTACAATGATTTTGCTATTTCAATGAAACAGACTATCCGCGGAAAGATTGCAACCAACACTGTCCAGAGGAAAAAATTCTCCAAGGAAAGACAGGCCAGAATTAATGGCCACCTGGAGCAGAAGAGTCTGGCAGTGTCAGTTGATAAAAGGCACCTCTGTACAGGGAAAGAACTGGTTGTCATCAGAAAAGCACTCTAATAGTGCTCTTACTTCTGCTGCCACTTTTGGCTGGTGTAACAGACTGATCTGTATCTGTTTTTCCTTAAGTTTGCTGCTGTTGTTGTCTAAGAGTTGCAGAGAGCTAAATACTACCGAGATGTGAGCTTTGTGTCTGTATTGGTTATACAAAACTTCTTCTGTCCTACATCTTTATTAACTTAGGTGCTTGGCATATAAAATTTGCCTAAAACAGCCATGTATTTTAATCAGAGCATTTTACAATTCACAGTTCAGGAAAAGCAGCTTTTGATATAAGGCAAATAGAATGGTACATTGTCTGCTATTTTTGACGTACTCAATAAGGGTTGATTCCTCACCCCTAAAATACTATACCTTTATAAGGCTGGTGTCCAAGACTTCAATTTGGAGAGGAAGATGGAGGTATGGGGAAATAATCATTATGCTCTGGTGCCATATTCCAACCACACGAGTAATTTTTATTTGGCTGAAAATGGTTTGCTTTCTCATTCAGTTAAATCAGTGGCACCATTCATCATTCAGTGGCAGACCTGCATCTTGCTGGATCCAAGTTTCAGTTAGAAACTTAACAACTAAAATCACAGATATACTTAAAAATACCTGGGGTTTGACTTTGGTCTTCTTTTGTAAGCCTGATCAGTATACGGAAGAGCTCTTTCATAGTATGTTTTATTTAGTTCATTTTCCCCTCATTACAAAAATAATCATACAATCTGTGGCTTTCATCATAATAGCAAATATCTTAAAAGATTGACATACACTGCTAACCTTTTTTGCTTGGACATAAAGTTATTTGGTCTTAGTTGATAACAAAAGGAACTTGCAGGACAATGAATTAAACACAACTTCTACCAAGTAGCTTTGTACAAATACTGTTACACCTGGAAGCTTCCTATATACCAGTTCAGTGACTATCATTGTTGGACGCTTTTGCTTTCATAACAATAGAAGTTGCTGATATAAAGTAAATTATGTATTTTATAGCTACTGATGTAAATCCAAATCAGCATGTCTGTTTAACAGGTATTGCCACCCTTTTCTTGACTGTCATGATTTAAGAGCAACAGCAGTGACCCTTGGAAAACAAAAGTCTTTCTGGAGGGTATGCAGTAAATTCAAAATTGCAGTCCAGCAAAGCAGACTGGTTATGAGCAATAATCTCAAATACAGAAGAAAAAGCCATATATTTAGATTAAGTGAGTCCCTTGAGGAGATGCAGGTCTACTCTAACCTTGCTGATTATGCTAAATGATAATTAATAGCTCTGTCTAATCCATTGACCTGAGTGTGGGAAATATGGTGTTCAGTAAACTTTGACATGGGGGCAGGCCAAGAAGCTATAGTAAAAAATGAAAGTAGCCTCTATGCATCATTGCATAACTAAATATAATCTATCATTATAATGAGTTTTCTGAAAATCCTGTTGCTTGAGTACTTCCTTGTTATAGCAGCTTCTCCCCAGCTCTTCATTCATACTAAATACATAATTACTTTTCTAGTCTATATTTTATGTTTGCTAGTAGCATTAAGCATAGCATACTGAGGAGGAAGGGTAAAGAATGGGAAAGAGCAAAGTATATTTTGCTTTTCACTTTAAACTGCAAACTGATAATAGTTCAAAAATGTTTACAAAGCCATCCCCTTCCCCCAAGAAGTCTTTAAAATGCAAAATGAGGAGCCAGTTTTGCCTTCAGCTAAAGGCGTCTTGTATTGTAATTAACTACTTGTATCTTGATACCTGAGCATTTGCCTGCCCTACAAATAACTGCAGACATTCAAGGATGGATTGGCTTAGACACTGCATTTTTTAAGCAGTACTGATAAGTATTGCACAGATGTGAAAGTCTAGCTTGATTGCTATAGTCCTGAAGTCAGCTATCATTTAGGTCTGGATTGAAAATATTATGTTTTTCATTCAAGCGGTAGCGAACAGCTGCTGGGACTTATGACCAGATCTGCCTGACCTATTTAGAGCAGGCAATTGGTTCACAAAATGGAGCTTCCTCTGTTGCTTGTGATCTGTTGATGAAAGACATTGCTGCTGCAAAAATGCTTGTTGTTTTGATTTCAGGTGTGGGGTTTTTTTCATATTGGGCAAAATAACCTTATAAATAATTTACATACTTGTTTAAATGTTAACCTTATGAAAATCACCTTAAAGTGGATATAAGGATAATATGGTGCATTTCTCTCGTTTCAATGACCTATAGAATCAACATTTCAGTGCAAATATTTCAAATAAAAATTTATTTATGGGTAAATATTGTGCAATGTCCACTTAATGTTCTGGTGTTTACTGAAGACTGCAGTGCAGCTGTTTTCAAACTGGGTCCTGAAAAAATAAACATTATGGTTCTGGTTGTAGCAATGTTCCATTAGTCATTGAAATGTCTGTGAATTTGGATTGTATTAGTATCGCAACAGAAATAATATTTTTTCCAAGTTTTTCATATTAAGTATAATGCTTATTCATAAGCAAAACTCCCTTGTTTTTTTACCAGTGGCAAAAATGTACTGGTATTTGCTCACACATGGCACTAGTGCTTTCAGTGGGATGAAAATAGGTTGAAATTCTGGAATGTTTCTAACATTTTGTCATGTTTAAGAGAATTGTAGAAGTTTGGATATAGTAGAAGTTACAAAGACTTTCTCTGAATCTACTTTGAAAAGCAAACTTTCTTATAGTATGACTTACTGAGTGCTCTCCACAATGTTTTGGGGGCATTTTTTTCTGAATTTCTTCGAAATCAGAATTAAAACATCTCTTGCAAATAATATGTATCTGTAAATACATTATGCTGTTATACAATAAAAATAGAGAACAGGTGGTCTTCCTTGTTGTTCAGAATCCTCAGACTTTTCAAACAGATTTTTCAAACACTGCACATCAACCGTAACAACCCCAAACCATATTTTAAACTGCAAGTTATTAGGCATATATTTAGATCATACTAACAGCTACCATCCCTATGCATCTCGCTGTGCTATTACATTTTATATTTGTTTTTCCCTTTGTCTGAGTGTGCATAACTTATTTGCAAGAAGAAAATATGTACTTCAGACAAAACTATAGAGTCATTGATTCCTCAGTGGGGTTTTTACCCTCAAAAGAGAAGGCAGAGATAGCTGATGAGCGATGATATTTTAAAACGCAGATTTTGCCTGGCAGCCCCACTTCATGTTTTAGTTCCTTTTCCAAAGAGTCTTAATCTAGTGTACTTTGTCCAGGAAAAAAAAAGGTTTACAAAGGATCTGTTTTTTTTTAATGAGTATTGATTCCATTTCATGCAAGAGAAATCTTAATTTCTTATTTTGGGTCCAGCGATGAACTTCTTATCTGTGACTGGTACTGCAAATTGACATACAAATAGTAAAGCTGACTACATTGTTACAAGAGCGCTATTAAGAGCCTTAATAAAGCTTCTTCCAAGATTTAATGCAGAGTTCTTTGAGCATATGTTCCATTCTTCCTCTGAGCATTTGATACCGTGCATTAATAGAAAGTGTCACTACCCTACTCTACCCTGCATTACCCTGCATTCAAAGACTGAGGAAAAACAGAAAATATAAAAAACATAGGAATATGGATGTGCATATCCAACAGTAAATCACAAGAAGCAGGATCGTTCTTGGGACAGTAGACTTCCCCTTCTGTAACAAATGAAGATTTTATTCAGTACAATAGATTGGTCGTATACTTGTCATTAAAAATACCGTGGTTGCAGAGAGTGCCTAAGCATAGTCACCAGCTAATTTCCTTTCTAGTTATTTTGAGTTTTTTTCTTGTTTAGATTTTCTACTTGATGTTGTTGACTATAAACATCAGCAATATGATACCTCAAAAGTTCTAACAATGCCTACTTTGATTTAAAATTTCTTTTTGTAGCTCATGGATTTTTAATGTTTCTTCAACTGTGATATGAACTCTTAGCACTGAAAGTTCATCACAGCTTTACCAAAAATCTGAGGACCTGAAGATTTTGTAAACTATACAGGAACAGAAAACCAGTTTGGTAATCCAAGGGCAACTTGGAAATGTTAAAGAACGAAGAATTGTTCTTTTCTGTTGAACCTGGCTACTGTACAGAAGTCACATTTCCCATTGTATCTTTGGCTGAAAATTTCCTAGCATACTTAGTAACAAAAGAAATATATTATATATCTATTTTTATTGGTGTGATTGGTGAGATTACGTTGAAAGAAAGTATTTTCTCTGGCTTTCAGTTTACCTCTTCTAGTGTTTTCTCATATCTTCTGGGTACAAACCCCATCACTTTACGTGAGGAATCCTACAGCTAGAAACACTACCTCTTTTGAAGACATAACCTGCAGAATAGCCCAATCTATCAAACTTCATAAATCCCTAAATCAATTTATTCTTCAAATTAGCACTTTTTGCATGTATTAAACATGGATTCTTTTAATTGTATGTGGTAATGTTTGGAGTCTCAGCCATAACCATTATTTCTCTACTAAAGAGCATACTAACAAAAGTTATTCTTGTCCCCAGATAGTTTCCAGTTTATATTTCAGCAGTCTAAACACCGTGAGACTTACTGTGTTAAGAAATGAGTAACAAGATAATCACAGTCCTAAATACATTCAGGTATGACTGGGACTCATATGGTTCACCACATGGCAACTGACCCAAGTGAACAGAGGTGAAACCATATTTGTACATGTGAAATAGCAGTTATATCCTTGTTACTCCCAGCACTTTACCGTGCGAGGATGGGCAACACAAAATGAGAGTCCGGGAATGACATAGTTCCAAGATTATTAACCACTGTAACAATCCCTATTCAAGCAGTCTACGAGGCTATATGCCTACAGAAGCCTGCTCCTTCCTGTCCAGTATTTTCTAACTTGAGGTTTGGAATCTGCATGTTTTTTTTTAACCGTAAACCTTAATACATTAATATTTTAGTCTGCTTTTTCTCTAACGCAGTGTATCAACTGCATTTTCTTTTTCCAGTGTAACTATTCTGGTATAAAGCCAGAATGGTTTAACCATATGGTTAAGCTAACATGGATATAAACTTCTCAAATTGTGTGCTATACTGTAATCAATACCAAAGAAGTCCAATTCTATCATCAAAGCTAGGAGCAACTGAAACTGATGTAAAAATTATTTCACAGAAATTCCTGCTCTGGGCAGCATCTCTTTTTGATAGTATTGGCAAGAGGTATAGAACCATAGCTTAGAAAATAATTTATGTAACGTTACGTCTGAAAAAACTTGCAATGAAAAATCAGAAGGGATGGAAATCAAGGTAAAAAATACCTAGGGCCAAAAATATGGTATTTTGTTTGACTAACCATCACCCACACCAGCGAAAATTAGTATGCAAAAGAAGTATCCACGTGGTCTTTATATAGCCTTTGCCAATGAAAGTTGAAACTTACCCATGAAAGCATCCGAAGGATTTCCAGGGGTCTGCAGACATCAGGTTACAGATTATTACTATATTTACAGACAGCCTGAGAAAATTATTTTGGAAAGATATCTGCTATAAGATGAAATGTGTAGGAATACATACCTCCCCTGAAAACTTCGTAAGGGTAATTTGAAGTTAGGGTTGAAACCACTGTCTTAAAAATGGTAAGTTTTTCTTGCATTTATGTTAAGAAGCATGCAATAACATCTCTTGTACAAACCTGTATCCATCATTCCAGTTCATAGGATTCAGTATATTTTTGTAATGGGTTCCTTTTGTATGAATGAGACTAGAGACTGCTGCGTTCTTCAGTCATCCTGACATTAATTTCTCTGTCTTCAAGACTGTTCATCTATTATAAGGCCCGACCTTCCACATAAAATATTAGTCATATACTTCACTATTCTATAGTTGTCTCATGCCTGCCATCTTATTTTCTCCCACCCTAACCCCTACTCATCTAAACTAGGATATGTAAAACAAGTCTTCCTTATGCATTTTTTTGTGCCTGGGTGCATTGATACTCACTTTTATCTGGGGAAAGATAGCTTTTTAAAAATAAGAAAGGAAATAATTTACTGAGATCTTTTGTAATAGGGTAAGTCTCCAGTGGGAAACTAAATGGTCAGTATCCTTGCAAATTTGGCTTCAGATTGGATGAGACTCCCCATCTGCTTCTGTTTTCCCTACAAATAAAGACCTTGATCTGTGTTTGCCATATCCAATCTTTGCATCTAGCCATGTGAAAATTTTAGAATATTTTTAAGCTAATCATTTTCCATTACAATAGTTGGCTTTTTAAAAAAATTCTTAAGTAGCCATTTTTCAGCCTCTTCCTGACTGTGAGATGCTGCCTAAAGTTTTGTCCTCTAAATAAAAATGTCAGGCAGCTGATTCTGTTTGTAGTTGTTTCAGGTGGCCATGATAAATTCTGTAGTATCTTTGATCTTTTTTCTCTACTGTCTTTTTCAGTTTCCTGCAGCTTAAGGTTTTGGTTTGGTTGTTATTGAGTGTCTGATACAATAGCATTTATTCGTAATCCCTTCATTCTGTTATGTTACGCTTCATTTATTAAGGCTACTGGACAACCTGAAAATGGATCTAAACCTCATGTTTTGTTCAATTGTGAATATTGGCCTTGGGTATACTGCTTAGAACAACTTTCATTTGTTTAGTGTCACTTTCTTTCAGATTGATTTTTAAATAGCTATCAATGTTTCAAAGATCTATTATTTACAAGGTGCTTCTGGCTCTGCTTGGCTTTAGTTCACTTCAGGTTGTGCTAGCTGTTTCTCTCTCCCTTTTTTTTTTCTTCTTTTTTCTTTTTATTTAAAGTCTTTCATTTCTCATACAAATTCACATTCTTGTTCCTATCCTTCTGGCACCTCATTTTTATCAAATGCTGAGTATTGTCATTTAGTGAAAAATTTTCTCTGTAGTGCCTGAGAGTTGGAAGGGACCTTAAAGATCACCAAGTTTCAACCCCCTTGCCATGGGCAGGGGCAACTCCCACTAGACCAGGTTGCTCAAAGCCCCATCCAGCCTGGCACTGAACATTTCAAGGGATGGGGCATCCACAACTTCTCTAGGCAACATATTCCAGTGTCTCACCACCCTTACAGTAAAGAATTTCATCCTAATATGTAATCTAAATCTCCCCTCTTTCAGTTTAAAACCATTACCCCTCATCCTGTCACTACACTTCCTGATAGAGTCCTTTTAGGTGACCCCAGAGCCTTCTCTTCTCCAGGTTGAACAACCCCACCTCTCTCAGCCTGTCTTCATAGGAGAAGTGCTCCAACCCTCTAATCATTTTCGTGGCCTTCTTCTGGACTTGTTCCAACAGACCTATGTCCCTCCTGTGTTGAGGACTCCAGAGGTGGATACAGTAGTCCAGGTGGGGTCTCACGAGAGCAGAGTAGAGGTGCAGAGTCACCTCCGTTGACTTGCTGGCCAGAGTTCTTTTGATGCAGCCCAGGTTGGCTTTTGATGAAGCCATTTTAGGAGTTTTCATAGAATCATAGAGTGGCATAATGTGGAAGGGATTTCAAAAAATACCTTTTGGTCCAACCTTTTGTGGAAAAAGGAACCTATATGAGACTATCTAGCACCGTGTCTAATTGCATCTTGAAAACCTACAGTGATGAGGACTCTATCACGTCTCTGGGGAGGTTTGTACAGTGATTGACTGTTCTCACTGTAAAAAAAAGTTTTTCTTATATCAAGATGAAATCTCACTGCATATTTGACATTGATCACCATCCTCAGAGTTTTCTAACTCTTTCTACTCTAATTGTAAAATATTATATTTCTAGTAACTCTAGGATTTTAGTTTATAAAGTGTATACATAGCAGTCATGATCAACTATAATGAATGGCTGGTAGTCACTAGTATCAGTGGAAATCCAATGAGGATGACTGTAACTCTGAGTCTTCATAAAGCTATTTGTGGTTAGCAAGTCCTTTATAACATGGACTTACTAAATTTTCTGTTCCAATGAAGGCATCCTGTCACCTTTTGTGAAGGCATTTTTCTGGGCTGAACTGGGGGTATAGAAACATTACTCAAAATAGTGTGTGTAAATATAAAAATTAAATCTTGGTTGGTTTTCCTCCATGCTACTTTAAGGTACAGAAGAGAGAGACAGAAGAAGGACATGGAGTGTACATGCAGAATTTCTGTGTGGTCAGTTTCATGCAGCACACACAGCCAGCCAGGAAAGTTGAAATAAATTCTGAGATATGACCACATTAATGCAGGATGAACAGCCAAATATGGTCTTAAGTCTACACTTAGTAAATAAGGGACCCTCTGGCTCTTCACTGAGGTTGGAAGATGCCCTAAGATTTCTGAAAAGGTTGTTACAGTCAAAACATTCTTAACTTGGAAAACTTAACTAAATTTAACTTATTCCCAATTAACTTAGAATTTTAATTAATGATTCAGATATGGAAAAACAAAGAAAGCAAACAGTTTAAAATAAACCAAACAACTCACAACAAAACCAAACCAACCCCCAAAACCTCTTAGGAAACGACATTTTTGTCGCTTCCATTGTCTCCACTCCCCTTACTCTGACTGCATGCTACTCTCAGGCCCTGCAGTGAGGGAATGGAGGAGGCTGGAGACAGCATGTAGTGGCTCCTTCCTGCCATTCCTTGCTTCTTGCTCTTGTTTTCCACCACTCTTTCTTTCTCACTTGCTTTTCTGCTCCACCCTGAGTGCAGCCTGTGGGGTGTCCCTACTCCAGCATGGGTCCTTCATAGGTGACAGTCCATTTCTGGGGGTGTCCCTGCCCATGGCAGGTTCTCCCCTGGGCCTCAGCCCTTCAAGAAGTACCTTTTCCCTCCTGCATGGAGTGCCTCTTTCCAAGTGAGTCTCCAGCCCCTGTCTTAACAATGTCCCCTCTCCACAGGCCTTCTCCTGTGTCTCTTCACACTTATCCTGTGCCTCCTGCGGCAGCAGCTATGGTCCTTTTCATATGATTGTGTGGAGATCCTGGTGCCTCTCTCACTCTCTTCAAGGGAAGGAAACAGCCTGTGAATGAAAATATGGTTAGGGAGAAATCTTAGCATCTAAAATGCTGCTGGCTCAGGCGGTCAAGCCAATGCCTGCAGGAGTAGGATGAATTAAAGGTCTATCAGGTTGTGGTTTGAGAAGCACCAAGTACTGCTCTTGGTGGAAAAGCAAAAAGTGAGAATAAAACACCTGATTGCCTCTGACTTCATTTATATCATTTGAAACACTTACTCATCTGAAAAGGAGACAGAGAAGAGTCAGGACATGAGAAGGAGTGTAAAAGGCTGGTAAAGAGTTGTTCAGAGAAAAAGGAGATGCAATTAATAAGTTGGGAAAATCTGGGAGACAATTCTGCATATGGACAGACTTTGCTTCTCTGCTTGTGGGGTAATTTGGGTACTGGCTATGAAGATTATTATCCATGTCAAGCATTTCACTTTTTGTTCCTGGTAATTTTTCAGTCTTTTTCAGTAGGAAAGTGATTAGGCTTGGGAACCACATAAGATGAGTCAAAATGTGTTTCCCAGCCTGGAAGTATAAGCTGAAATCAAATGTGACATGAGTATAAAGAGAGAGAGAGTAGGGGAGAAAGATTAAGTTATAGATAATGTATGGATACGATAAGCAACTGTTCTACTACGTCCTAAAAAGCTAGCTTCTATCAGGTTGGCAGAAGTATCTCATCAGGAATATGCTCTTTTCTAACTGCAACTGTAAGGGCAAAACAAACAACCAAACTACAAAAAAGCCTCCTCAAGATAGCACTATTCATATTTTTTAAAATTAATAATCTAGATGCTGTTGGGTTTTGTTCAAATGTAATTTCATTTTCATCCCTCACTTTTTCACTACAATTAGTGGTTTCTTGAAGGGTAGTAGAAGTGAGTTTTCAGAAGACATTTGTAGGACAAGAATAGTGTAGGTAACATGAATTGTGTAATGAATTTTCAGTTAAATATGATTTTCCTGAATTTATGTCTGTTTTTATGTTGAATCATTACAAGGATTCTTCATCTTATAGGAAACTGACAGATGAGAAAACAAACTGAATTCTAATTTCATGCTGTGGCACTGCAGCAGAAGAAATGTCTTTTGAAATCGATTGTCTGGAGAGTTCACACATCCATTTTGCATGCTGTTATTGTTAACATTCTGCTGGATGAATAAAACTTTGACATTTTTTTTCTATCTACACCCCAACAGACAAAGAAAAAAGTCAGTGTACTTGATATTTACAAATAAAATCGAGAAATCTATTGCTGCAAACATGGGCCAGCTAATCAAAATGTTGGTTTTCCACAGAAGTACATGAGTATATAGTTAAAGGTGTAATTCATTGCTATGTATATGCAAATAAGCATTTAATAGCTCAAGGGTTAGAAGCACTAGTGTGATTTAGCAGCTTATGTTTCATTGACATTCAAAATTAGAATTTCATTAGTTTGGTTTAAAAAGTAGAAAACATAAATCTATGTGCATTGATTAATACTATTGTATGATGCATATTGATTAAAAGCATATTAGTTTGACAAATCTCATTTGGTTTCTCTTAATTACAGAATTATAAAAGAGTAAAGCATACACGAATTTACTGATATTTTTTGCTGATTATTGTGGGGAAAGAGCCCAGATATATCATTTAACTTGTATTAGGACCTCAGATGCAAAATCTCATCCTTCCACCTCTCTTCCAAGTAGTCACTTTTCACGGCTTTCACATTCAGGATGAGATGCTTAGATAGGTGTTCAGGTTGAAGGTGTAACTGCCATTGCCATGGGTAGAAGATGACCTTAATAAACCAATAGACCAAGACACTTTTTATCGCAGAAATAGGCATAACACAACTGAAGGAGGAAAGAGCCTGGGAATGCGACAAGCTTGTACTGTTATCTTATGTTTTAACATGCAGCAGCTTGTAACACTGCAAGCAGTCTAATATTCCTAATCTATCTTTTTAAATTATACTTGCAAATTTGAGCCCAAGTGAAAGACCAATAAACTAACTTCTCTCTGATGACTCACAGACTAGTTTTCAAGCAATTTCACAGCTCAGTAAAAGGAATAACCTCTTGTGACCTCTGGCTATTTCTGTTATTTCAGGATGACTACCACAGCCACTTCACTTGAAATTTCTTGACTGAACTTTTTTTCAAACACAAACAAAAACAACTGAGTAATTTATCTCAATGAAGACCAAAATTTTAACTTTTCTACTAATGATGTGTCTTGAACCAATAACATTTAGAAATATCCTTCTGGGGTTCACACTCTTTATATTCCCTATTCTTCCTGGGTAGCAACTTTATTTAAACCCAGCAGCTGGGAACTGGCATTATTCTCATATCTAGCATTTTTGCATGGTTGCATTTCCATGAGACCAGCTGATCTACCACTTTCCTGAATTGCTTGTGCTTTCTTCTACAGCTTTGAAGTATTTTAAGCAAATTAAGATAGACTGTGAAAAATATAGCAAGTTTAAACACTGGCTTTTCTTTTCCTTTTGAAATTAAATCTGTTGTTTCCATTGATTAATAATGTGATTACATTTTAATTTTGTTGCAACTACTCAGAATTTTTTCCATGATTTCTCAAATATGTGTCCATTGTTGAGTGTTTTGTGATACATTTAAAGGGAGATATTGGGTTGTCATATGTGCAAACACTGATGGATTGGGTTTTTTAGGTTGGATGTAAGTTATATTAGATCCCACTTGGCAGTTTAGCAACTTATTTAACTTAGTTATTTCAGCTGTAAAAATTCCTCTCTTCACGGAATAACGGAATCACAGAATCATGGAATTGGTGGAGTTGGAGGGAACCTCTAGAGGTCATGTAGTCCAACTTCCCTGCTAAGCAGGATTGCCTAGAACACATTGCTCAGGACTGCATACAAGCAGGTCTTAAAGATCTCTAGAAGAGGAGACTCCATGACTTCCCTGGGCAGCCTGTTCCAGGGCTCTGTCACCCTCACCATAAAGAAGTTCTTCCTCATATTTGAGTGGAACTTCCTGTGTTCCAGCTTATGCCCTTTGCCCCTCGTCCTGTCACTAGGAACCACTGAAAAGAGTCTGGCTCCATCCTCTCTCAAACCACGCTTTAGATACTTATAAGCATTAATAAGGTCTCCCCTCAGCCTTCTCTTCTCCTGGCTAAAGAGCCCCAGCTCTCTCAGCCTTTTCCTTGTAAGGGAGATGCTTCAATCCCTTAATCACCTTTGTTGCCCTGTGCTGGACTCTCTCCAGTAGTTCCCTGTCCCTCTTGAACTGGGGAGCCCAGAACTGGACGCAGTATTCCAGTTGTGGCCTCACCAGTGCAGAGTAGAGGGAGAGAATGACTTCCCTCGACCTGCTGGCCACACTCTTCACTATGCAGCCCAGGATCCCATTAGCTCTCCATTCTCACAAAAGATCAGCAACAACTATCTCTTAAGGTATTTTGTGTATAAGTCTAGACAATTTTTCCCTTTTAGGGCCCTTTTTTTCAGGAACTAAATCTTTAATTAAATTTAAATGTTTTCAATTTTTTGGAATCCCCATTTTCATATATATCCTCTGATGTTGTACCCGCAGTGTAACGCAGGCTTAAAAGGTGGAACTTTTTTATAAACTCATCTGTATGAGTTTATAAATGTTTTTCTACATGACAGGCACCTGTCCATGCAATTGATTTGTGATGAAAAAGTCAAAAGATAAGTTAAACCTGTGTTAAGTTCAATTTGTTCAAAGGATTCACTCATGTGTTATATCAGTACAGTCCCAACTCTGGCAAACTCAAAGATCTGTTTTATCACAAGCTGCTTTTCCAAATTCACAAAAAGAATTTTGAGAATTTCTTAATTTGAAATATTTTTGAACAAAAATAATTATTCCATTTTCATAAATTCAATAATTATTTGAGAAAGCAGAAAATGAAGTTCCAGAAGAATCTTTGTTCACATCTCCCAGATGTAGTGAAACAATCACAAACCCAAAGATTTTCCCAAATCATGCGCTTTTCTTCAATTTTCCCCGTTTCATAGCAAGTAGGTAAGTTCACAGTAGGTAAGTTCAGACAAAGAGTGTTACCACTACTAAAATTTAACATTAAATATAGAATGTTCTCCTCAAAGATTCAGTTTCAGCAATAAAGAATTTAATCCTTTAGTTCAGCCATGTGTAGGAAGAGAGGATTACCCAAGTATTACTAATGACACCCAGTAATGTATCTGAACCAAGCAAAATGTGCTGCATTTTTGATTTTAATACATTCCATGTTATCTCATGAAATTTATGTTATTCCCCCATCACCTTCAGACAGAAAAACATATGCAAACAAAGTAAAGGGACCTGCTTCAGTGAAGCTTTGCTCCAGTCCTTTGCTAATGTGAGAACTATAGACATATCATAGTATAAAAAGGAAAGTACCCTATGGAACTTTCTGCCTTTCTTTTTTCTTCTGGCAATAATTTCTAAAGCAACTCCCACAAGCTTACGAACTCCAGAAAAATATGTGAAAGACCCCTGTGTAAACTTAAATGATGTCTCCTTTCACTCATATTGTACAAAGAATAGTTGTGTGGTGGGTTTTTTTTCATTTAAATAAGATCTAAATTGATTGAAATGAAGAGAAAGTAGCTACTATAATAGAAGTACTATTAATTTAGTCGGAAAAAGAGAGTATTATTCTAGCTTACTAACACTGAATTCAGACTAATGCAGCTCATGAAACAATGAAAATAGAGAAAAGAAGGACCGTTTATTTTAATAAATTGGCATTGTTCTGATGATTTTTGCAAGCCTTGCACAATTACCCTCAGGTACTTGTTGAATCAGGAGCTGGAGACTGCAGATTATTTTTCTTTGCTGAAGTAGATATTTTATCTTAAAATTTAGAGAGAAAAAAAATAAAGAAAGGTGTTTTCAGAATAATTGTGGATGTCAAATTCATTCTACTTAGAGTTTTTAGACGAGAACTTCCAGGACTGATGTTTAGTTAGTTTGTTAGCTTCTATAGAGAAGGCATTATTACCCTATAATTAAGATCACTATTGTTTTAGGAATATACGAATGTGAAAGAAATTGTAATATGAGGCCATAGGGTGTGGATATTATTGATAAGCAGCTGAAGCTTCTCTTATACTGGAGAGAAACTCCAGTCCTAGAAACTAGTGCAGACCAGAAGTTGCTATAGTCATCAGTGTCCACCGAACTATTGTCTGTATGACCATTTGCTGTCATAGTCTAAAGGAGATTGTTATCCCAAGTTTATTTAAAATGTATCGGAGCATGAATTTTACAGAATTCTATTAAATGACCCCAAAAAAACAGGTTTGTAAAGTACCAAAGAATTACAAAGTCTGAAGCAACGGTGTGTTTTTTGAAATCTGCCAATTTAAGCTATTAGAAAGTTTCCTAAATTAAAGCAGAGGTCTTTCAGCAGAAACAGCATATAGTTAAAAACTAACATGACACATACACACACTAACTCAGAATTAATTTTTGTCCTTACCTTAATATCTGTCATTCTGTTTGTCAAGAAAACTGATAGTGGTATTTCACAGGTATGGTTTTCCAGGATGAGTAACTTAAAATTGAAACAGTAAATATTATATTCAAAGTCTTAGTAAGACTCAAACCAGTTTTTCTGTTGTAAGAACACTGTGGTGTGTTAATGGAATTTTTGTTTCAAGTTCCAAAATCTAATAACATGATAAAGCAGGAGTGAAAATAACAAATGTAGGGTTTACTTAACTGAGGTGTTCCTTTGGCTGAATGCATGTCTGGCTTTGCACGCTTAGACAGAGACTGAAGATACGCTTCTTTTGGCTACTCTACTGGGTTTATTCTTTCCCAAAGTATTCTCCTTTTTTGAACTTTTGCCATGTTTCCTAGTACAGTAGATTTTATTTAAGTTTATGTAGATTCTTACGCTTTCTATATCATCAATACGAAGATTCAGAATTTATCAAGCAGGTATGTTTGCATGGGAGACAAGAGCTGAAAATTAGAATCATAGAATCATTTAGGTTGGAAAAGACGCTTGGGATCATCAAGTCCAACCATCTACCCTACTCGACAAAGTTCTCCCCTACACAATATCCCCCAACACCACACCTAATCGTCTCTTAAACACATCCAGGGATGGTGACTCAACCACCTCCCTGGGCAGCCTATTCCAATGCATGGCTACTCTTTCTGTGAAAAACTCTTTCCTAATGTTCAGTTTAAATCTGCCCTGTTGTAGCTTGAAGTCTTTCCCTCTTGTTCTATCACTAATTACCCGGGAGAAGAGATCAGCACCAACCTCTCTACAATATCCTTTCAAGTAGTTGTAGAGAGTGATGAGGTCTCCCCTCAGCCTCCTCTTCCACAAACTAAACAGCCCCAGCTCCTTCAGCCACTCTTCTTATTCTTCAGGCCCTTCACCAGCTTTGTTACTTCACCAGCACCTCGATATCTCTCTTGTATTGAGGTGCCCAAAACTGGACACAATACTCGAGGTGTGGCCTCACCAGTGCTGAGTACAGGGGGACAATCACCTCCCTACTTCTGCTGTCCACACTATTTCTAATAAAAGCCAGGATGCCCTTGGCTTTCTTTGCCACCTGGGTACACCGCCGGCTCATGTTCAGCCGCTTGTCAGTTAGAACCCCCAGGTCTTTTTCTGCTAGGCAGCTTTCTGCGAACTTGCTGATGATACACTCTATGTCCTTATCAAGATCATCAATGAAGATGTTAAACAGAAATGGTCCCAACACTGAGCCCTGGGGAACACCACTTGTGACCGGCTGCCAGATGGATTTAACTCCATTGAGCACTACTCTTTGGGACCTTCCAGCCAGCCAGTGCTTGATCCAGCAGATTGTATGCTCATCCAGGCCATGTGCAGCTAGTTTTTTCCACTAGAACTCTATGGGGAACAGTGTCAAATGCTTTTTGAAAGTCCAGGTATACAATATCCACAGCTTTTCCCTCATCCAATAATCTGGTTATCTTGTCATAGAATGAGATCCGGTTCGTCTGGCAGGACCTGCCTTTCATAAACCCATGCTGACTAGACCTGATCCCCTGGTTGCCCATTATATGGCTTATGATGGCACTCAAGATGACCTGCTCCATGATCTTCCCTGGTATCAAGGTCAGGCTGACAGGTTGTCACGGACGGAGTGATTAACTTCACTAGTTAGAGTGAAGTAGTAAAATATTTGTTAAGGTGAAACAGTGATTTAACAAAATCAGTACTAAGTGTGATAAAACCAGTAGTAATGCGATAGTGTTTTACGAGATTCAATGTCAAGGTACACTCTATTATTTACTGCATAGAGGACAGGGTCAGACACACTGTCAGGGAGACCCTCCCGTTGAGTCACGAGGTTCAGAAAGGACCCCCTTGCTTCTAAACTCCTTCTCAGAGAGGAGTCTAGGTGCGGCTGGATCCAATCCTAGTCCCAGACTTGGTCAACGGTTTTTGTCTAAAGGATTATATATGCACAATCAATCCTTTATATTACTTAGCTAAGATTTCAAAGTTTAGCATGCTGTTAGTCACTTACCGAGAATCTGTTGCTGCAAGGAATCTCTCAACCTCAAGGGGTAGAACCTTAAATGAGCATCCTCACAAAAGGGGAGATCCTGGCATGCAGCCCGCTGCCATACAGGAGAGCTCAAAGGGCTCTTGGGCTGTCCACTATTTATACAGTAAGATAACTGACCTGTAGTCATATTCTCATGGAAACAAAATTTCTAGGTCCCCATTCCAGACAGTATTTTGACTATGTCACCAGCCATCCCCCAAAGTCCAGGTGCCAGTTATCACAACTGCTGTTGTGATGGCCATGGTAGCCAAGACCTGAGCAGGAGCAGGGGTGTGTGTGGGGGTGTGTGTGTGGAGCAAAACAGGGAGAGCACACCGCCACACAGGTCTAGAGTTTCCTGGATGCTCCTTTTTGCCTTTCTTGTAGATGGGTGTTACATTTGCCACCCTCCAGTTGATTGGGACCTTCCCAGTTAGTCATGACTTCTTGTAAATAATGGAAAGCAGTTTGGCGAGCATGTCTGCCAACTTTTTCAGCACTCTTGGGTGTAGCCCGTCTGGTTCCATAGACTTGTGTGCATCCAAACGGCGTAGCAGGTCACTGATTTCTTCCTCTTTAATCGTGATGATCTCATTCCGCTTCACCTCCCTGTCTCCTAGCTCATGAGGCTGGGTGTCCAGGGAACAGCTAGTTCCACTGCTAAACACTGAGGCAAAGTAGCCATTGAGCACCTCAGCCTTTTCCTCGTCCTTGGTGACTATGTTTCTCTCTGCATCCAATAAAGGAGGGAAATTTTCCCTAATCCTCCTTTTGTTGTTAATGAATTAACAACATAACGGATTAAAGTGACTCTATAGCACATCTGTGTCTTCATCCTATATCCACTCTCTTCTAAGGGGCCAGGGAAGTCCTGACTGCTCAGAGCCACTTTATCCATAACTGCATCAAAGTTAAAAAGATGAGTAAAAAGGAGAGAAAAGACAAACGAAATATGAACATATATACTTTGAAAATTTGTTCTAATTTTAAATTTTCTACAATTTGGTATGCTCAATAGAGCCAAAAAACTTAAAAGCTGTCCTTAAATTTGAAGTAGATATGTTTAAAATATTGCAACAGATCAGAAATTATATCCTCTGAATGTCAGCCATTGCTACATTATCATAAATTTGGGCCAAGATTACAAGTTCAGAAAAACAGAATGGGGTGCTGTTCCCCATCTGATGACTTCTCATAGGATATTTACGTCATGATGCCTGTTTTTCCAGAAGTTCTTTTCAGATCAGACTTCTTGTGCTTTAACACCAGCCAGCAGCTGAGCCCCACACAGCTTATCACTCCCTTTTCCCAGCGGGATGGGGAGACAATCCAAAGGGTAAAAGTGAAAAAACAGAGAGTTTATAGGGAAAGCAAAATTTATGTGCGCAAGTAAAGCAAAATAGTGAATTCGTTCACTACTTCCCATTGGCAGGCAGATGTTTTAGCCATTTCCAGGGAAGCAGGGCTCCATCATGTATAATGGCTACTTGGGAAGATGAACATCACAACTGCAAAAATCTCTTCCCTTTCTCCTTCTTCCCTTAGCTCTTATTGTTGAGTATGGTGTTACATGGTATGGGATTTTCCTTTGGTCATTTGGGGTCGACTGTCCAAGCTGTAACCCTCCCAAGCTTTTGTGCACTCCCAGCCTACTTGATGGTGGGACAGTGTGAGAAGCAGAAAAGGTCTTGAAGCTGTGTAAGCACCGCTCAGCAATAACTAAAACATCCATCTTAACACTGTTTGCAGCAGAAATCCAAAACGTGGAACAATGTGTGCCCCTGTGAATAAATTTAACTCCATCACAGCCAAAACTAGTACCAGACTTTAAGCATTAAGTAAAATCACTTGAGGACATTCCTTAAGATGCCTGTGTTGGAAATGTATTTACTAGAAGTCTATAGGAGCCCAGTATATTATTTGATCCCCTTAGTAAGGGATTAATATTGAAGGTCAATTAGGACATGCTGAATTATTGATGGAAAATTTATGGAAAAAACTTCCAGGATGCCAGATTTGTTCTTTTTGAATTTCACAAAATCATTGAAATTAGGCATTTTAGAGGACTTTCAACAGTATGTTGTGAAACATTAATTCATTTTTTAATATGAACATACATTTGCAGAGTATATCTGTATGTAGAGACCACACTTACTATTTTTGCATCCAAAAAACTATTTGAGTTGTTGGAGGACATGAGTGAATGCAACTAATTATTCATACATGAGACTATATTGTAGTAATCTTTCAGCCTCTACTGTTTAACTGGAAGCAATATTTATGAATAAACTGTGATGAGCTTTAGAAATTCTACTGCATTTGAAATGCATTAAGCTTATTCTCCACTTGCTTGCTTACATGATAAATGGCCTGCAATTACTGAGTTTTAAAATAAATCAGCCTAATATGTTCTATTTGCAATGTATTTCAATATTAGCATATTTTTTATGTCATCTCTATGGTTCCCCAATGCATTATCTTCTATTAAAGCTTGCAGCCAATAAATAGTTCTCAGTAAAACCCTGATGCTTTTTCCATAGAACCATAAAAGTGCCCTTGGAAGGGGTTTCTGGAGGTCACCTTGTCCCACCTCCAACTTGAAACAAGATTATTGCCAACATTTGAGTAGGTAATTTATGGATTTTTCTAGCTGAATCTAGAAAAAACTCCAAAGACTGAAGTTCCGTAGCCTTTTTGGAAAACCTCCTCTAGTGCTGTACTGTCTCCCTTGTACTTACAAGGTACATTTTACCCTTTTACGTTCTTAAAATTTGCAAATGTTATGTCACTAAACAAGTACACCACATAGATAAAACATTTTTTTTCATTATGCTGCTAATTCAAAGACTGTAGACTTTGATTCAAACAGCATTTCCTAACTAAAACGGCAAAACCCCACTATCATAATGTTGATGTTGCAGTGCATGATTTCTGAAAGTCGTGATTTCTGGTGAAACTGCAGAAAATGTCAATTCTGAATTAAGATTCTTTGAGCATGTTATAAAAATAAACATTACCAGTAGGGAATCCTAAAATTAGTTGCCAAAAGCATGAGATGCATGTCTCCAAGACAGTCTGATTTTCATACAAGTATTGAGTTTTCTGATTGACCGTTATGCATAGCTAACAGGATTATCTTTTTCATAACTTTTCAACTTACCCCGGTGAATAAACTTCAGTGGATGGTTTTCCATCAGGAGCTGTTTCTTTAATCAAAACACTTCATGAATGGTGTCAGCTTCAGCAAAGTTACATTGCAGAGAAAAACTGGGAAAAGTCCTCTCTAGTCCTTTTTGTTCTATATTCTTAAATATTTTCATTCTTTATTGTGTATTAAGGCATCACAAGAAGTTGAAGAAAATGTCTTCAAATATTATGTTTCCACTTCAGGTTTTTATATTTTCTTCAGAATTTGGAAACCAACAAATTTCTGTCTTCAAATTCTGCAAATCCTTACCTAAATATAATTAGTCTTCTATTCAGCTAAAATGTAGGTTCATGATGTTTAGTTGAGCCGTATTCTGCATTATGGGAAATTTTTATGCTATCCTTTGCGGCAAATGAAACAACAGATTTGTATTTAAATATAAAAGAAAAATTTAACGAACAATGTATTGACCAGAATTCTCTCCATGGAGTCTGTACAGATGCATCACAAGCAGATTTCTTACATAGACATGCAGCAGCACTAATCCTGAGAGCAGTTGCATGGGGCACCTTACCCTGGCCCCGAGTTCACCCCCAAGCCCAGCTCTGCAGCCTAAAGGTAGCCCCTGAACTTGGGCCCCTGAGCACTCCCATTCCAGGATGGAATTGTCACAAGACAATACTGAGGTTCTTTCTTATCATCAAGGGAAATTTCACTCCCTTACAGGGAGTTATTCTGTCTCTGGAATTCCTCCTTCCAGCCAGTCGAAGCCCTTCTTGTAGTTGGGCCTTCTTGCCTTCTGTGCTAGATCATTCCTTGGTCACAAATTACTACTGCTGAGCAGTTACAATTAGAATTTCCCCTTCAATTATTACACGCTTTTATAGCACTGTCATTACCCATTGACATTGCAGTGATACAGTTAATAAGCTTTCAACATGTCATTGTCATCTGTTTATGGACATATGTATCTTTTCTTAACAGACTGTAAATTGGACTGCCAGTATTTTCTCAATAAGGAAAAAGAGATTAGACAGTTGGTCATACAACAAGTTTGTGAAAGTATATTTCTGACTGTAACACTTCTGTGTTTAAGGTAGTCATAAACACCTTACTTTAGATCTATTATATTGCTTCTTGTTTAATTATGTGCCAATGATAATAGTTCTATATCATTCATGTCTATGCACTGGATCTCAGGCAGATATATCCTGATAGTACTGAAAGTAAATAAAAAATATACTTTCACAGTCATGGTTTCATTTTGTATGTGAGGCTGTACCTGTTTTGTCTGTGCTAACAATCATAATAGTTTTATTTAGCAGACTATAAAAAAATGTTTGCTACTCCTAGGAAATTTAATCCTTCACTTTTACCAGAATAGCATATTGTGCTTTGCAAGTGGGATGTGCAACAGGAGCTGACAAGAGGTTGGCTATTACAGTATTTCCTGAAATATTAAGATAAATTACAAAAGACTCAAAATATAGGAATGGTGATACCAGTAGCAGCACCAAATGAAATACTGTTCAATTCACTGTAATGTTGATGAGTAGTCAAATTAGAGTCCTTTAGGAGTCTGCTTCATGTTTTTCTGTTACACTTTTAAAAATTTATTTTAAAAATTATGCAGTTACCACCCCAGATAGCTGCTGAAATCAGGAAATGCCACAGCACCACAGTTGCTGTGAAGAGACATATGCTGAGTTTTTGGCACCCATGCAGTGAGGACACAGTGGATTCTCAGCCTCTACCTGGCTTCTGGTATGTCAGGCTGTCCACGCTCACTCAGCTAGTTAGAACATACATTCTAACTATAGTAGTTCAAGTGGTATTTTTCCCCTAAAAAAATTATGAGTCAGTGAGGGCTGCATATATCACAGAGAGTACTTGTAATTATGACCATTCACTGGAAATTTCTACTGATCAGTAATATTATTTCTAAACAGCAAATTACCATGTTGGCAGTGTACATTGTTTACTAATATGAGCGTGAAAATACAGATAATCAAAAGTTATAACTTCTGTTTCATAAGAAACATTAAAAGAGGGTGAAATTATTGTATTTCAGAAAATAATATGTTTTCCTTATTTTTCTTTTATAATGTATTTTAAGATTTTTGTGAAATTATGTTTAAAAAAATCAAACCAACACATAATTACTTACAGTGTTCAAGCTCTCATTTACATAGTGAGATATGCCTCCCAGGAGTTCTAAGTTACTGATCATCCAAGGAGAGTGGTATGGAACTGGGAATGCAAAAGACTTATGTTTCATGAGTAAAACTTTCAGCAATGGCATAAATATAGACTCTCTGTGAACCTTTGCATTGTGGCATTAAACACACAAGTTACCAAGACAGTAATTATAGCAGACCCATGCACTGAAGAAACTTACACAAAGAGCCTGTGATATAAGCCAGGAGAGGCTTGTAACAAGACAGAGGTATGATAAAGTTGCTTGTATTTTCCTAGAAGGCCACTGAATACACATTTTCAACACATTCTGGAGTTTAACAAGCATATGGTTTGTCAGAGCATTTATAACATGAATAATTCAAAAGCATTATGTAATGTTGCTTTGTGTTACATGTGAAGGATGTGTGAAGAGTACCATTGTAGAAGGCTTTCCTTTACCTTTGATTTATGTGGCAGTCTGTCAAAATACACTTCCTCGTTGGCTGCAGCTTTCACTTTTTTCATTTCTTGTACATTGCCATTTTACTGGAGGAAGGTTTTTTCCTCGTTGCATCTGATCTTTTAGAAACTGTCACATCAAGCATATCTCTCTGCCTTGTGAGACTAGACATTTAAATTTAGATCTGTATTTGAAATTCTTCAAATCTTGGGTTAAGTTTTGTAGAAATATACAATAATGCTTTCTTCCAGCAAGATACAATTGATGGAAATGTCAGTACAGAATCTGCAACCCATCTCAATTACTCTGATACTGCCTGGAAATCTCCATTACTGTGGGGTTCTTTTCAGAAAGGTAGCTTTACAAGATTATAGTCTCACAGTCTATATTGAGATCTGAGTTTCCTCTACAGGCTGTAGTGTGGATATCTGCTCCAGTGTAGTCCTTCATGGGCTGCAGGGAAACAGCCTGCTTCACAATGGTCTTCACCATGAGCTGCAGGGGAATCTCTACCCTGGTGCTTGGAGCACCTCCTGCCCCTCTTTCATCAAGACCTTCGTATCTGCAGAGCTGTTCTCATGTTTTTTCTCACTTCTGTCTCTCCAGCTGCTGCATAATGTTTTTCACCGTTTTCTACATATGTTATCATGGAGCCACCACCAGCATTTGGCTAGCATTGGGTCCATTTTGGAGTCAGCTGGAGCTGGGTTTGTCCAACACAGGGGCGGTCACTGATATCTACTCAAAGAGGCCGTCCCTGCAACCTTTCTGCCCCCCCTCCCTTAGTACCAAAAGCTTGCTACATAAACGCAACGCACTGATCGAGATAACCGTCTCTTCCTTTCCACTGATTTCTGTTGAAGATTTAGTGGATAGATACATCTTATGAAGATGTGGGTGCTACAGTCAGTAGGCACTGACTATATGCATTTACTGCCTTGCATGTAATATGTAGTCATTGTTTTTGTGTCACCACTAATTTCATACTCTTTACTATGAACTTTAAATATTTATATAAATCTAGTTATATTAATTCATACTCACTGGCAGAAAAAACAGCGTAAAATTAGAGGCTAATATGCTTTATTAAATGACTTGACAATTGCAGTTGGTTTTGAATTATTTTTAAATTCCCATAGTAGTATCTTGCTAACGTTTACCATAGATTTATCTCTAAGAAAACTTACTATATGCAGATGTGATGCTAAAATATTACCAAGATGTAAAGAAAATATTAGTTAGTCTACTTTCAAAACACAGGAAGAAAAAAAGTGACACCAAGGAACAAAAAATTATAGAATGAGACCTGTCAAGGAAGAGATTTCCAGAGAATAGAACTAATTGTATGAAAGTTTAGTAAATTATTTTGGCCAGGTGACTTTGAGTGTGGCAATAATAGATCCTAATTTAATATCTTTCTATGCAAAGGCTCTTTCAGAGTCCTAGATTTTGAAAACTATTTTCAGTCACAGTTAGATCCATTTAAAATACTTGGCTGATTTGGAAGCATACATGTATATGGTGAGACCATTTGAATAATAGGTAAGAAGATAAACTGGATTTAACTAATGTCCATACGTAGGCCTGAATTTCCTCTTGTTGTGCACTAGTTAGATGTTAATTCACTTGATATCATGTGTCATTGGTGAGGACAAGAATGTATTTATTTATCTGTCTCATGAGGAAGTAATACCTATACAATAACATTACTATCATAATCCCTATTAATTTACTTTTTCTCTGTCTGCTTTTTAATGTGTGCATAGGTACTCATATAATTACGATTTGAGTGAAAATGCAGAAGTGTCAAAGTTATAAAACTGGAAATTTAATCTCTTTATAGGATTTATTTGTAAATCTGCAGGCTGGCTGGTGAGTCACTGACAGAATAGCAAGAATTGCTGTGAATGAAATACTGTACTTTAGGAAGCTTGTATTTTCATTTTTATAGAATTAAAAAAAAACAGCAAAGAAAAGAAAGACTCTATGGATAAGTAAGTTGAATAATGGGTACAGTCTGACTGAACTGGTGTACAGCATGTCATAAGGAATTATTTTCTTCTGAGAATGAAAATATGGCCTTTTATATTCAGGGAAACCTGGCTGTGATTTTTACTTTCATCTGAGAAGTGCATCTGAGTTGACTTGTTCTTGAACAGCTGAGAACTAGGAGCTACTCCTATCTAGAAACTGCTGTCTTTCCAAACGCATGTGGTATTTTAGACACTTTAGCATGTTACATTTTGTAATTTAGGAAAAAAATATATGGAAGTTTTATGTTTCTCAGTTCTTCCCAAGGAGGAAATTCTGGAAATAACAAAGGTTGAGGAAACTGCATTTAAACCACTTTTACCTTGCATTATGGTTTAGAGAAGGATTGTTCTAGAAATGTCCATGAATTTAATATAGCTGATTATAGTACTTCGGTATTACAAGGAGAAATCTGCCATTCCAAGTAGCTTTCAAGAGTGCCAGTAAATGACTGCAGGATTGGAGTTAGTTGCTAATGCCTGGTTGTTATGTCAATGATCAAAGAAGCCAATATATTGCCAAGATTCCTGAGGTTACGGTTGGTGTGTTGGAAAAGCATGGATCTAGATACTGGACTGTATCTTGAAAGGCTCTGGCTGAGCCATGACTTAAACTAGAAAATTTTATGTATTTCTGGGCACTTGATACCACTGTCTCAGTTCCCCATCTAGACAGAATATCAGTAGTTCATTGACTTTCTATTAAAAAGATAAAACAACTTGTTTGGGGAATTGTGTTAGAAAACGAGTATGTGTACTATAAAACTGCACACATAAAGAAAACAGTGGGATTAAATTATGGGATTACTGTCCTTGATTAGCTTAGTTGGCAACGTAAGCTTTAGTGTTGGGGTTTTTTCAGTTTGCCAAGCCCTCAACTTTTTGATTTTCATGAGAAGCATCAGTTGTAATGCCCAATGTTTATATTTCAATTAAGTTCCCTTTGATAGCATGGATTTCTTCTTTGGTGTCATGGTGCTTTAGAAGCGCTAATCCATTTTTTCTTTGTTTTAATAAAATTTATTTGAATGTGAATCTTTCCTTTTAATACTTTTGGTGTTTTGGTGGGGTTTTTTTTGCTTAATTGTCATACTTCAGTATTCACATGGCACAGTACAGAAGGGAGACTTCACTGACGAACTGCAATGTATTATTTGCTTAGTTTTGAGGAAAATTTTATTTTTCCTTTTTCTTTCCCATTCTGTTCCCAAACCACGGTGTGGCAGTAGCAATTATTTTCTTAAGAGAAGGGGTGCTAGTACAAAGAAGACCTCAAGGGTGTCGCTTTATCCAAAATTATCATCTCAGTGTGACATTTGATGTAGTACAGACTGTGCTGGAGATTTACATGGTCACAAAATACTGTTATATAGTATTTTATATCATTTGGGCTATTTATTTATTTATTTGTTTTTGCCAGGAACCATGGAGAGAAGCAGTTTTGTACTAGTGTATTTTACTACTCGGTTTTAACTACTGTTTCCATGGAGACTCCTTCCATTCCAGCACTTTTGCGATTACTGGTTTTAATAGGCTACCAAGAAGTCACTTCCTGCCAGTACAGAATAACTAGGCAGGGAACAAGCCAAGTTGAATGGTGTCTAAAGGAAAGCAGGGTTGTGTTTTGTTTTTGAACTTACTGAAAAAATCCTTGTCTAAAACTCTTCAGTTTAAGAAGCTGAAGATTAAGCTTCAAAAATGTTTCTAGAAATCAAGGTTTCCCTTGCTATCCTGTGTGAAGGTCTTCATGGCTGTGCTAAAAAACCGATCATCACTGTTTAGCTTTCTTCTAAGAAAATCAGAAATAATATTTAAAAAAAAAAAAAGTAGTCTTTGCTATTGTTCTAACACAACATTTAGTTTCAGTTTTTTTTCAAGTTATATGTTAAATTAACTATATAAGTGCCTGTGGGATGCAAATATGCATTTCAGGGATAGGAACTCTGTTTCTTGTTAAATAAATAAATAAATAACTTTCCCCCATGTTTCTTAATTTACATAATTTCCTGGTCAGTGTTAATTTCCTGGTCAGTGTTGTTTTCTTTAAATAGCTTTAAGGATTTTGAATTGACAGCACCCTGACCCCTTGCTTCAGTCTCCTGTTTCATGATCTGCAATTTAACAGTGTCCCTTTGCTTCATTTTGTGCTATTACAGAAACTGAGATAAATCACAAAAGGCAAGCAAAATCTACGATCTTCCCTTTAAAAAGATACTAATCAAAATGGGGTTAATATGTTCTTTTGATAACAAAATAGTAGGTAGCTTTCCCAACATTGATGCTGAAAGCCATTTTCTTGAGCAGTGACATTCATGCTTCTAAGAAGATGAAGGAAATATTTTATTATTCATTCTGCTTTTTTTTCACTGCTTTAGCATGTATTCTTACAGATTATATTTTAATAAGCAGCTTTTTATATATTTTCCTTTTTTTTTTTTTGCAATTTAAGCTTTCAGGTTTTGTTTATTTTTTCTTCCTTTGGCTTATTATAAGAGATGGTTAACAGATTAAAAGACTGATAATATTTTGGGGGAGTTGGGGAGAAGGTGAAGAGTCTAAATGCGCAGCTATTGTCTATGAAAAATATGTTTCCCCAACATGGAAAAAATTCTACCTTTCATAAAAAAAAAAAAAAAGAAACAAGTTTTTTCCTCAAACCTGAAAAAATTAAATCTGGAAAGAGCATTATGCAAATATTGGGGGCTGAAGGAAGATATTCCTACTTTTTGTGGTGAAGTTTCTACTTTTCTGTAGTTTCAAAGACAGAGAAACTTAATCTTGATCTGTTTCCCGTTACATACTAATTCAGGTGTAACCAACTCTCCACGTGTTTTTATATGCTTATATTTTATAGAAGATGAATATTTAATAGACTAGAGACCTAAACAAGTCCTTTCTATCATCTCTACTCAGAAGATTCTCTTCTTTGAAAAAGGTTTCATCTGGCTGAATCACTTGTATTCACAAATACAATGTACATTAAGTTCTGATCAGCATTGTCAAAATAATTAATAACAGGAGTTTAATGTCCTCTTTTACAGTGCTGTGTTACCGCAGTGACATGGTAATTTCACTACACTTAAAGATGTTTGTTGGTTTTTTTTTTCTCTTTTTGTTATAGCTGTACAGGTTAAAATGCAGGACCTCAAGATGTAGATTTGCTCACTATGCATTATATTAGTGGTCCAAATATGCTCCAATTTAACATGCAGCATCATAAAATTAAAGAACAAACATTATTGGTTTAATATAGCATTTTTTTCAGTTCAGAAAAAAAAGCACATATACATGAAAACTTGGTTTATCCCCTATGTGAGTCAATTATTTTGTACATAGTTTCATTTATTGTTATTTGGGGGACATTAGCAAAATTAGAAAGAAATGTTGAATTTTTATGTTGGTTTTCCCTGTTGGATTTAAAAGTCCAATGTTCTTTGGGGAGAGAATAGGCTGTGTTGTGGAAACCAAAAACCCCTCACAAATTTTGAATTCGAGTCAGTGTTACTTCATGACTTTTCTATCTTTGTATCACTTTTTTTATCTGAGTTTATTTTCAATTTTGCTTCTTGTTTCTATATTTGTGGGTAGTCTGGTATTACTCTGGATTTATTGATTTTTTTTTTCTTTCCTTTGAATTTTAATGGTACTTCTCCCCTGTTTTCACTGCAGAGAGTAAGTGTGGATGCATAGGCCCTACAGAAAACCTGATTGGAATACCTTTGTGTCTCTTTCTCAGTCAAATAGTTGGGCCTACCAATACAATCAGAGCAACAATCTTTTTCACATTAAATACATAAAAAAAACCACTTCCCAATTTTTAAGATAATTTTGTCCAAATAGTTTTTGGAAATTACAAAGATTTGTAATATTCATTTCTCTAATTAAACTGATAAACTGTTTAAGGTGATATATTGTTTTTAGTAATCTACTTAAAAAGTAGACTTGATTTAGGTTAATGTATTTGATAATGTAGGATTGCATCTTATTTTTTCCCTTCTAGGAAACATTTTTCAACAAGGAATATGAATAGAATATGGAAGAACATGTTTGTATATGATCGGATATTAAAAAACCAAAATAAGGAAAGATATTTTTCATTTAGCTATGTTGTATGTATTCTTCCATTTAATGTGCTTTCTTCATTTATGTCTCATCCTTTGGAACTATTATAAACTTTTAAGGAACTGAAAATAGCAATTAAAAATGTCTATTTGGAAGTATTTTTTTTATAATTAGCCTTAATTCAAGGCCTAACCCAGCTAACAGTCAGTTCAATATAGTTCTCTGGCCACACCTAAGGTCAGATAAATAGTAAAATTTCCAGAATAACAGAAATTCTGAATTCAAATTTAGTTCGTCAAAACTCTTCACATCATTTGCTGGCATTGAATTTCTATCTCTTTCAGTGATAAAATGTACAAGTATTTCTATGATTCACAACCAGAACATGTAAGAAAGAATGTATCAAAATGTGTGATTGTCAAGAGTTAGAATATCTCTGCTCTTCTAAAGAAAAGCCCCATTAGAGCTCTGTTGCCGTTAAGGTTTATTGTGTTCATAGAGGAATTTCATTGTTTGTTTTTTTTTCCTTTAGCTATATATAGTGATAATTTATCCGATGTGAGCTAACTGCATCACTTGATTTTGCCCAGGTCATATTTTCAGGGATTAATTCTGTTGTTGATTTTATCTGTTTAGTTTTAGCTACTCTTTCCCAAACCTTTTTAGCACACCAAACCCTTTAATTGTTCTTTCAGTAACTCACTGGGTTTATTGCTGACCAAACCATTTTAGTGTCTTTGGCTTTATTTCCTCAGATGCATGGGATCTAAAGAAGCTAGATTCCTTGTTATGAAATTGGAGGAGCAAAATTATTTTTCAATTTACATTTAATTTCTTCTAACTCTTCGTTATAGAAGAGTCAGATATTTTGTCAACTTTATGTCGATTCAATGTATGCTTCATTTCCTGCCTTAGTGCATACTTATTTTATTGCATATTCCACAAGGTACTAATTATGTTAAAAAAGATTTCTAACCAGCACTTGCCTTCACCACATGGACTTACCATAGTGTGCTAGAAATAAAGCATGCATTGTGCACTATGTAGGCAGATACTTAACTTAAATAAGGATGTATCTAAAATTACAATATTATCCAGGGACATCAAGTTTTGGCATGTTTCTGTGTCCTGCTCTTTCCCCTCAGTTACTGTGAAAACTGGGATCTATGTTCACTTGGTTTAGAAGTTGGGGAGGTGGTGGTGTTTTCCTACAAACTTTGCCAAAATGTCTTTTTAAAGGGGATTGAAGCCTGCTGATTTGTTCCTGGTGTTAGGGTTACCTGTTTCACTCACCACTGTACCTCAGAGACATTGTTTTTTCACTTTTGCCTGGAGAAGCTTTAAATAGCAGAGGCTTTGAATATCCTTCTTGATACAGAGTTCAATTTATTATTTTTTTTTTCCTCAGTAGACCAAAATAGGTTGTGGACCTTGCTATAATGAAAAAAGAACACTTTTTCTAAACACTGTTTCTAAAAGAAACAGCTTCTTTTAGGTATGCTTATGTTTTCTAATTGAAAAAGGGTTAACCTTTGAGCAATGCCTGGCTACTACTGTTACTTTATTGTTAAGAGTGTAGAATGTTAGAAACATTTGACCCTTTATTAATGCAGTTTTAATGACAATGATAAAAGGGTGTAAACACCTTAGTCTTGCATGGCTGATGCTTTTCTTCCTTGAAATGTGGCTCAGTAATTACAAATTCAGATCCCCTAAGTTAGAATTTTTGTGGGTCAATTCCAGCCTACAGACATTTTTTTCTAAGTTGCTGACTGCTTTACATTTTTTCATTAGAAGAAAATATGCTCCTTTTGACAGATTCATCTGCTTGCATTCAATTCCTATCAGTTTTCCAGATGGCAAACCCCTTATATTTTAATAACCAAACTGTCCAAGATGCAGATGTGTTGAAAATCTAACTGTATTTTGTTTCTGTAAAAGGAAGCACATGGCATCAGTACATTCTGCTCAAACACCACCACACTATGCTTGTATTGGAACACTGATGTGAATACCCAAAGTATAGCTCTTCTAAATAATGCTAACTCTCAATGATGTTCTTCTGTTTGCTTCTTACAGTGGTCAGTAGTTTCTTTGTGCATAATATCAATGATTATGTAGACCACTTGCGCCGAAGAGGCCTCTATGGGTCTCCGAAATTCCACACATTGAGATCCAGCACACTCACTTTGAGAAACTGTTGAGTTTATGTCCATTTTGTGCAGTGGGCAACCCTGAGTGGGTTCCACAGGGTAAAATACTGTTCCATATACAATTACATTACAATACTTCTCTGTGCTGGGCCAATAATACAAGCTTTATAAATGAAAGTGTAAAATGGTAATTTCAGTTATTATTAGACTGGAGCAAATCCCAATAGCAAAAGTGGCAGTTTTCATTAATTGTCTTTAAGCAATGTGAAGAAGTATTGATTTTTATTAGTATGCTAATAAATTTTGCAGTATGTTGGATATTTATTGTGGCAAATTGAGAGCAGTTTATTAAGTATATGTCTAATTCACAGTTATTTCACTCTTACTTAGTTAGGTCATGTAATGAAATAGAAATTGCAGAATATATATGTGATAACTGACACTGCATGAATCACAAAATACTGTACAGGTTACAAGTGATCCCATGCATCAAATGTTTTTAAATTATCCACTAACTTTCACACTGAAAATCTCCTATTATATTTCTAAACAACAAAATCCCTTATGATAATGTAATGAATATTATTGCATAGAAGAGCAAATTTGCTCTCTTTTATTAATATCTTTGCTCCATAGAGCTTAAAATACTACCTTGAAAAGATTTTATTTAAAATTGTTGATAACATAGAGAACATTTCTGTGACCCTAGCAAGATGCTTCCCATTTTGTTTATCGTTAAATATTAACAAAATAAAGAGAAGAACTAGAAAACACCATTTCAAGTATAAAAGAAATCTCTCAGACATATTCATTTCCTTGTTAATCACAGGAAAAGAGGTCAGAAACTCTTCCAGTCTATAGCATCTTCCGACACTATGCATATGATAAAAACAGTTACAGAGGATTCAGATGAAAATTAAGGGAAAACAGAGTTTTCTAAAATTGTAGAAGACACTAAAAACTTCTGTTCATAAATAGGTTTCTGGCTTTCTTATTAAGAATTATAATTTTTCCACAGAACTACTGAGCTTTTGAGAAGTCTTTCACGTATAGAAAAGGCATCTGAAATCAGTCCTGTCCAAGTGAATTGTGTCCCACAGTGCAATAACCCTAAAGCAAACTTAACTGCCTGGGAGAGACAAGAATTACATAAATACCCTCATCATCTGGCTGTCAACCATTGTATTTATTCCCATTGCTGTACCCTGTAATAGATACACATTCCATCCCTTGGTTCCCATTTCCATGGACCTTGTGAGCTCTGGAGCTGTGGAATTTACTGGTTTTGGACTAGGTCTGCATTTCCTAAAATTAATTTTCTAGAGCACTGTTATACTATCGTGTACTAAGAGCACAGACTCCAGAACACAAGGAAGAACAGGTCAGCTGTGCTTCTGGCCAGTGGGATCCTGAAAGCATAGTCAAGTGCAACTTGACTTAAATGATTCTTTGAAGCTGGGCTCCTTAATGTCTTCTGAGACCAGGATCCTCTTGTAGCTTGTGTGATTGTGTTTGAGAAAATCAGAGAAGTCAGTTAGCTCAGAAAGTCCTGAATGATGTGTTGTTACTCCCTATTTTCTTAACCACAATTTTAGTATGTCCTTGGCAGTAGCAGTGCTGTCTTCAGAGATTTTTCAAACGGATAAACACTTTTATCTAAGGATAAACGGCAAAGATCATTGTTCAGTTAATAAAGCAATGCTCCTTTTAACAGCGAAGCTGCATATAGAATAGATATCTAAACTGGAACAATCAAGAATTGATGCAAAAATCACTAGAAATATAAAGAATACCTTTGGGTTAAGGGAAAAAAACAGGAGATTAATATGCTATGTACTTTGATACTGTGAAATGTAAATGATGCATTTGCTTTATAACATTGAACAACATCTCTGCTTTTTAAAACCATGGCTATTAGGAGGCTTAGAGATGCTTTGTTCTTATTGCTTTGCTTTTGGTACATGGTATTAGACAGGGATGTCCACAAAATTTGGAGCTCTTTTGATTTTTCTAACTACTTTTCTCTCCCAATCATACCTGATAAGAAAGGACTGGTCCAGTGGATATTTATTCTGCAAAAAACAGTTAGTCATTAAAATTTTACTGTCCTTGCTTCCAGTCCTCACTCTGCTCTCCCTTTCCACATGCAACTCCCAGGGTTTAGTTTGTGGATTTCCCCTCAAGAAGTGTGAATTCCTGCATATGTGTGAATGGGGAACAGTGGGTGCCTAGGTGTTCTTGGAAAACACAGAGTTCTTGTGCGAGAGTGAGCGTGCATGCAACAGCTCTGTAAAACCCTTGACACTTGTTCCTCATTTCTAACTTTTGATAATCATCTGGCATGAAGAAATTAAATAGTTGTTTTTTGTAAGAATCTGCAATTCAAAAGATGGATCTGTCACTTTTCCTAAGGGTGATTTAATTCAATTGATTTTCTCAGAAGCCTACCTATGAGCAAAAGAAGTGACCAGAGATGTAGTGAACCCTTCAGGTCTGAAGACTGTTTACCTTCTGCAAGGTAGCAAACAGTCAGTCATCTTTAGAATTACAGACAGTGGGTACTTGCAACACTTAATACCTTTCCTTGGAAACAGTGACTCTTGAGGAAAAGCACAAAGATGTTTGAAGTTGCTGCTCCATGTGTAGCTATAATATAGCCTATGTATAATACCACAGTGTCTACACACTGTATTATGCAAGCATAAAGACAGTGGATATCTAACCGATATAAATTATTTACTCTTGTACATATTCTAGAGTGTTTATTGACTAACAACAGAATAGCAGAAACAATAGCAGAAAAGATAGATGGAAAAATATGTAATGTTTGTTTCTTTCTGAAGACTAATTGTTCTAGATATGTAAAATATCATCAGATGATGAATGACATTGGTCTAGAAAATAAATTAACTCAGTTTTGGAAAAAGCATGTATTGAGTATGCCTGTGCATACAATTAGTGTTTTGTAAATCTCTTAGATCACGTGAGGCCTTGTATGTGGACATATTAATACACAGAGGATTCTTTTGCAGTGAACAGTGCATGCAATTACTTGAACTAATTACTTTACTCAATCTTTTTCCTCATTGCATTGCAATAAAATGTGATTACATCTTAAAGTTAGAGGTATTTTTAAGTTCTAAACAAATTTGGAGATCTTTGCATGGGGAATAATTAATGCACAGGTCCTTTGTGAGCAAACAATTAATGAAACAGGAGGGAACTGTGCACCTTAAGTTCTGTGTGCCCATGCTGAATGGTGTATGCTAATGTAGAGTTCATACTCACTTTTAAAGGACCTTGTTACCAGTATTTGCCTTAACATTTGAAGGAAAACACAAAAAAATCGGCTCAAATAATCCATCTGATTAGGGCATGATTTCTTCAGAAATGCCATATCATTTATAGACTACTCCTTCAACATTGAAACTGCCTACTTCTCCAACCCTAGTGGAGTGTTAACGTGAACAGGGAGAATGAGACAACAGCTGATGCCAAACACTGGGTAAAGCTGTGGCATGGAACTGAAGGAGGAGTGAATACTCTGTCTCTATACAGGGTTACGGTGCTCTCCATGTCTTTGGCACAGATGTAAAGAGCGAAAGTGAATTCAAAGTGCTGCACAATATGAAATATGTGACTCATCCGGACTGTAGAAGGGAGACAGGAACTCACAGGGGAGGCTGAAGATGATTCTAGTGTGCTATCAGAACTGAGGCAGCAAAAAAGTTTGACCAAGATCACAGAAGTAATAATGACTGTTGACAAAATGAGGGGAAAAAAGTACACAGAAGCTGTCAATGCCTGTTACGTAGAATTGTAAGTAAGTATGACATTTATTGATATTACCAGCATGGTGCATCAATTCTTAAGGGACACTGAACTATTGCCCTGACATTTTTAGAGCCTCTGCCATTAACGCTAATGCATTTTGCAATTGTAGTTATTACCGGAAAACTTTCATGTCTAGAATTTATCTAGAAATACTCATAGTAGTGGTAGAAGCAAAGCTAGGAAACACAACTCAGCACTCTAACTGCAAATAATTTGTGAATAAACAACACCTTACTGCTTTTATTAAATGCCAAGGTCTAAAGGTTATATTAAATACAAAAGTTTATTTGCAGAAACATCTTAAAACCTGCATTTTTTAGGTGTTAAAAATGCTAAAAGGTAAGAAAAAGAAAGATTTTAAAAGAATCCATTTGAAAGAAATAACTTTGTAGTTTACAGTGTATATCTAACAACACACATGGTAGTCTTCACAGTCTGCATTCAAGAGGAATTATAAGAATAGAATTATAAGACCTACTATAATAATGGAGAATTATAAGGATAGAAATTAGAAAACACTGTTTTCAGTGGTACTTCTGGTAGTCTAGTTTACATTTATTGTGACTGAAAAGGGAGGGAAAAATATGTTATGTATAACTAAAAAGAAAAGATTGGCCCAGTGTGAAAATTTTTTCTTTTGCAAAACTTAAACGATGTTGTTGTTAAAGTTGGCAAGGCTTCTTGAAGCAATAGTAGTCCAAAGAATATTAATTTACAGATTACTTCAGTGCTCTGGCCAGTGTAGTCTGTGTTTCGTCCCCAGCTTGAAGTAGTCTTTCAGATACCTCACTACTCTAGCTTTTTGTTTGGGCACTCCCATGCTGAGAAAATTAACATGTAGCCATAGAAACCAACATAAAACAAGCATAAATTGGCTGTCAGAATGTTGAAAATGTCTAAATATCTTTCTCCCTTTTTTACTGGATTCTTAACAAAAAGAAAAGATAAAAACTAAAGGCTGCCAGGCCACTTTATATATCTTTGGAATTACATCAGTGCTATTAAATTTTCGTATTGTGACACAATACAACTAAAATTTTGGCAATGATTCTTGGTGCTATTTCAAATGGTGTAAAACACTTGAGAAATTTGGTTCTGAATCACTTACCTATATATTGTTGCATCATGTCAATCCAAAGTTGCTTTCAGTCATTTTTGTCTAAGGAAGAAAAAAATATTTTGTTTCCTGATAGGTTGTGGGTTTTTTCCTTCCCCTGTTTCAATACTGTAAATACAGTGTTGATGTGTAAATACAGCTAATGATTTTCTTTCTTCAGCACATATGTGCAGTACTTTCAAAATTTCCTTGAGCTCAATGTTCAAAAACCTTTTAAATTTGATTTGAAAATTTTCTCAAAAGAGGGAATTTGTATCCCATCGATAACATAATCTTCCAATTAAAGTCTTTCATATTTGGAGCGAGGGAGCAAAAAAAGGGAATGCAGAGCATGGCTACAGTGAAAAAAGTGGTGATAGGTATTATCTACTACAGAAAGAAAATAAAGTATCTGACCATATTGAAGAGGTACCATTCTACAGATTCCACTACGTAGAATGAAATCAAGAAAACTGATCAAAAAAATGAATTTTCTGTTCTTCCGAAAAATAGTTTTAATATTTTTGTTTGTTTGTTTATTCAGTGCATGAGCCTTCAGCTATCCATGTCATTTTAACATTGTGGGGTCATTCCCCTACTGTTTTTTTACTGAAAAAAATTCAATTCTATATTTTTCTTACTGTTTTACAAAGGCTTTCTCAACTGCCATGTTCTTGCCTCAAACTTTCATTAATTCTCAGTTTTGAACTCTAATCAATGGGCAGTGTAAGTTTACAATACATATCTACTAACTCGTTGTATGGGAATTACTGTGTCCTATCACAAGATGACTCATTCCACTATCCAAGTGTCACAAGTGTGATCAAATAGGTTTTTAACATACTCCAACCATCTACTCTGCACACTGTTGCTTCTGTTTGTGTCATATTAGTTGTTCTCAGTACAGCAAAATGAAACTAATTCCTTGCTGAGTGGAGATCTGTAGATATCATAAGAAGATTACAGGTGTATAACACTAAGAAAGACTCAGTTTCAAAAAAGTTTTATTTATATTTATTTAAAATACATATAAGTTTTAAAGAACATCATAATCAGCCACAAAAAAATATTTACAAAAAAATGAGAAACTGGTAAGATAACTGCTTGGTACTTTAAAAGTGAGGGAAGTATTGACTTTGACTCTAGCAAGGTTGTGTAGCACTGAGATATTTCAAAGAACCTCTATACTTCTTTGTGAACACTGTATACAGACTTGAACAGCTGCTGCTTTCTGAATCAGAGACATGATTCAGAAGGAAGGAAGCCCAGTGAAGTCTCTTGACTGTTCTTACCTGCACACAGGAACCATTTCTTTCATGATAACTGCTGTATCTCAGATATTTAATATACTGTACATAAAGCGAGCAATACTTATCCATATTTGTTCTTGTTGTTCCTTATTTCCTCTTGTTAGCTTATTCCCCTCACAGACTTTTTTTTTTTTTTTTGGCAGCTTTTTTTTGTTAAGGCAGCTGTCAGAGTTTTGTAAAATACAGGACAGTAACATGGATTTTTGATGTATTGAGAAATGACTTGTATATAACCTAGAGTTCTTCATTCAGCAATCAACTTATATTCTGATAAGAAGATTTATACATTTTTTTTTAGAGGAAGACTTCAATTCTGATGCGTATGCTGTCAAGTTTTTCATTTATGAATCCATTAATTTTGAATAAATGGAATCACATATGCTCATCCCATTATAGGCTGCTATGCTTTGCCAAGTATAAGATATCTGTTTGTGTAAATGACAGCAAAGAATATCCTTAGCTAGAATAAACCAGCATAACTATATTATAACAGAAGTGTTGTATGGCTGACATACCAGCAATAGCATTAAAACAGCCCCTCTCCAGAATGTCCACACTCAAAGACACTTGAGTTAGGCAGTTGCTTTCTCACTGTCATGGCTTAGCCTTTTGTTCCTCCTTTCAAGACAGTTCAATACAGTTGCGCACTTTCCTTGTATCTTTCCTCATATCTTTCCTCGGTTCCATTCTGCTCTTATGAATATACAGTACAAAATATGACAAGATTACACTGCAAGTTTTCATACACATTCAGTGTCTCTGTGAGTGTTGCAAGAAAATATTATTGATATGGGTCTCAAAAACCTAGTAAAAATTTGTAACTTTCCTAATCTGTGATTGTCACAGGGATTTATCTAAAGGAAGCACAAAATCTAGTGCTAATGCATTTGAGATGTTTTAACTGTGTATGAAGCATTAAAATCTTCCTCATTTGAATTATACAATCTTAACTTTTAATGGTCCTGTCTTGTGAAAATGCATTTTCTTGTAGTACTGAATCTCTGGGATCAAGAATTAATATGATATTTTTGTCGCTTATCATAAATACAGTAGTATCTTGTGTTTATATGAGGATTGGGGACTCACTGTGGTAGGTGAGGAAGGAAAAGGCATTTCTGTTCTGAAATCCTAAAGGCTTCATTATTAACTTTATTAACTTTATTAACATTTTTAACTTTACTATCTGATATTAAATATGTCTTTATAATAGTCATTTGTATCATCTTCAGCCACAATGCTGTTCTCTTTTTAATGTCTTTTTTACCTTATGAATTCTTTTGAGCTGTAGGAAGAAGTTGTGCTATTTCTGTTAAACAGTGTCACACATCAGGAACCTTCTCTGTCTCAGTATGTCAGGGAAAGCCTGTCTTAAAAGGGCAACATTTCAAGTTTATGAGACTAGTAAGGCAATCAAAGAGAAAAATCTTTGCTATAGATCTTATGTTCTTGGTATCTTCATTTCTAGGCAACTGATAAATAAACTGTTTCCCCATAACCATATTTCAAAAATGACTATCAGAACATATGAAATATCATCAAGATGAGCTACATATTAGGGCAACAACAGAGGTATTTTTCCACCTTGACCTAAGCCTCTTTTTCCTTCACTGAATTTTCTTGGAAGGCTCAGTCATTTCTTTCTTTCCAAGGGCTGACTTATCAGCCGTTCCTCCATGATTAGGATCATGCAACTTGTGACCATTAAAAGTATTGGAGTTTCTCTTCCTGAACTTCTGTTTTGACTCTTTAAGCAGCCCATTCTTTAATTCATCTTGTCCATTATACTGTGTTACAAATCAAGGAATAGATGTTCCTGCCCCAATTCTTGCTATTGCAATTTTATTTTTTTTTAAATTATCCTTCTCAGAATGACTTTATTGTGTAAAAACATTCTACTTCTTATTTTATTTTGGATTGACTCAGCACCATTGTGAAAGGTTATTATTATTTCCCTCACCAGCCAAAAATAATTCTGTAGTGTCCCAAGATGACCTCATCAGAGCTGCTCTGTGTTGGATATGATTGGTACTGTTTTTTTCAGACTGTCTTCTTTTTCTTCCATTATAAAATGTTCAGGCCAAAGCCACTGCACAATTAAAAGGATCAAGAGCATGTGGGGTTTTTTTTCTTTTTTCTTTAGTTTTGTATCTTTTCAGAGAAGAGTTATAAAAAAAAAGGACACTAAAAAAGAAAAAAAAGGGGAAATGCCAGATGGAAATGTTCTACAGTGCAATGACCAAGTAGTTTAGAAGGGTAAGAAAATGCAGACTTTCAAGAGACAGCAGTGTTTCTGTTTCAGTAGAAGAAGTGCTCATGTGCTGTGCCGCTGAGTGAGGACAGCTAACCATTCTGGTGCATGGAGGAAAATTCTACATTTCTGAGTTATGAAAGACCTGTGAGTTATTGGTAGCCAGTATTTACTAAACCAAATGCTCAAATACCCACTTATGCTGTGATAACAGTTAGATTTATGAACATTCTGCATGATAATCTACCCCTCAGCATGTTTTGTTGAATCTGGAAAGCAAAGAACAAAAAGCAAATAGTGTTAATTTTTTCAAGTCTATAAAAAAGAATTATTAGGTAGTGAAGAGAAATTTGTCATTGTGGAAAGGCACACAGAGAAACATGCTTGAGGCACTCTTCATTTGACAATATTGCACCAACAGCCCTTTCTGATAGTGCAGTCTGACAAGACTGTATCCCTTTCTGCCACAGGTATTATGTTAACTCTTCACAAACCTGCATCCAAAGATCATGAAATCTTTCACGCCTCATGATAGACCTTAAACAGCACAGTGAAACGTCAGAAGGGGAAACTGCTAAGGAGTATTACATCAAATACTTTCCTAGGGGGCTGACAAACTTGAAAAAATGCTTTCACCTGACCAAAATGTTAATCATAAAAGGCAAGAAGTCTACAAACAATTTATGTGTTTCCATTGTTTCCTCTGTTTAGTTCTGTCGTTATTGCTATTATCTCCACCTATGAGTGAGATGAAAAAAAAACACATTGGTTCACTTGTTTTAAGTAATGTCATTTGTTTAGATTAGAAAGTTGAGAACATATCAAAAAGGCATTATACCAATGTTTTCACATCTAGTTGCTCAAGTTACCATGTTCATATGTCCTAATACTGGCATTTGTGTACTTAGGCTTTTTTATATTTTTTTTTTTGCAGAAGCACAAAGCCTAGATCTCCTGAGTGTTAAAGAATGACATTGTCGTCGGAACACAAAGAAAGCCATTGCATTCTCATTTGTTAATTAGACATATTTTCTTACCAAAAAATACTAATGCAAATTATATTCTGTATGTTAAAAGGAGAAGTCTATTTTTTCAATACTTTTTATGTATGGTTTTCTCCTGTCTATTTCAATCTCGCTTTTTGAAATGAGTGTAGATTTTTTTTTCTTTCCAAATACTCACAAGCCCCCAAAATATATGAGTTTTGTTGTATCAGCCAACCAAGATAAATTGTCTTGTGCTGTTATTTCTAGCAAAGCAACATAACACCTTTGGCCCCATTTCACTACATTTTTTGTACCTTGCCCTTTGTGTACAACTTCACACTCACATAACAATACATTTATATGCTTAGTGTGATTCAAATAACCAAACCATATAGATCTTATTTTCTGTCCATACAGAACTTCAAAATCAAAAGGGGTACATGAGACATATATATGACAGAATTGGCTGAAGAGAGCTTTGCTTCGTTACGTAGTAATGTCTGCAAATGGAAAATCCTGAAAAAGGTTCCAAACCTGACAGCTGCTAATTGGAATTACTAAAATCAGCACTAAGTATCTGTTCTCTTAATATCCTCTTGAATTCTAACATCTGAGACTATGTACCATTTCTCTTATGCAAATTAAAAATGAAGTATTGCTAAGCAGGAAGGTTTGAGGCATGAAAACAGACCACACTGTTAAATCTGTTTAAAAAAGCAAGCTCTTTATGGTGGGAGTTTAGAAGTCTGGTGAAGGTGTTAACAGAACATCATGGTACAATGCTTGCTACTAGAAACACTAATACTTATTCTCATACATTCTTTCTGTTTTTCTGTTATCACTCATTCACACTCTCTCCCACTTCTATGTATGTCACAACTCTCTTAAATGTGGAGATCACCCTCTACTGCCACCTCTCTTTATCCCAGTTTATAATTCTCTCCAGGCAGAAAAATCATTCCATTTCTTTGTGTCTTTCTTCAGATTTGGCACAGCATTACTTCCTCACTTTTATTCTGGGTGTTGTTTTTTTTCTCCCACAGTCTATGGATCATTTCCCAAGGAACTGTTACAGTGATTCCGGTTTTATCTTAAAGCCTTGAAACCTTGAAATAATAATAAGGAACACTTCCCCAGGTGTTGTTACAGAGCGACACTTTTATAAGACCACTTAATCAGTGATACCTTAAGATTTTTTTTTTCATAATACTGCCAAATTTTCTTGAAAACTAGCCTCAAAGAGCTACACTTGTACATTTAAAAGTAATAGAATTCACTGTATATGTGTGTATTCAAGGCTGAGAATATACCAGACAGCTATGCAGTAGTGAGTGGGTGTCCAATGTATTAGAGAACTTTATGGTATTTTCACATTATGATGTTCTTTTCCATGAGTAAATTGGAATGTGGCTTAAAATGGAGAGAATCAGTGTTTATAGCTTTTGATCATTTTCATACCTCAAGAACTCTGTCCTCTACAAATATGATGGGCTTGCTGAGTATTTTAAAAATACTTTTTATTCTAACACTTTTTGCATAAAGCAGATGCTTTTCTATAAAATGAGTGGCTGACACACTAGTTTGAACTTTTTTCTCGTTTGTTTACTATCAGTATTTGAGAAGACAAGCTCATGAAAGTGGCAATGGGTGCAGGAGCCCAAACTGATTTTCTGTATCTGAATTTCAGGTGAAGAGGGTTCCAATATATGCTTTTTAAAAAATCTGTTGATAGCATTTCATAGCCTTTCTGTTGTTTTTGTTCAGTTGGTAGGTTGTGATTGTGGTTTGGAAATCTTTGTTTAATGAGTAAGGAAGGGAAGAAAAACAGGGATCGAAGCATTCCTGCAAGAGAGACATGCAAATATGTATTGTGTCCCAGGTGTGCCTGTGAGAGAAGGATATACATAGACAAAGACGGAGGGAAAGAGAGAGATAAATGTTTTGATAAAGTCTTACAGTTACAGTGGTCACTGGGATCATGATGAATGAGATCCAGGTCTTTATTTACCTTAACAGCATGTAAGCACTTCCAGGGAAGTTCTGTAATCATTGCTTTATCTGCACTAGAATAAAACATGTATGAAACGGTACTTTATGGACCAGGTCCCTAGTCCCATACAGTTATTTTCTCATTAGTCTTTTCTCTTTCCCTGGCTAAGGATTGCTTCATACTCTGCCATAAGCTTGCTTGATTTGAATCAGTACATATCCAACAAAAAGACTCCTACAAGCAGAAGCAAAGCTTAGCAACAGCAAAGCTTGAGTTTCACAGTTTTCTTCTGCCTGTCCTTAGTAAGTAAGGATTTCATCTGGGAAGGCATTTAAAAATGTTTAATGAATTAAGATTTGTATTTTTGCCTTCGGTGAATGCTAAAAATTGATAAGCAGATACATATTTTTTTAAGAAAATGTAACATATAGTATACTTAAACACGAGTACAATGTACAGGCTCTAAAGATTTAAATTGGACATAATGGTCTCTGTGGGGAACGGACATTTCACAGATTTGTTTTAAAGCATTTTTCATAAGAATACTGATTTGATTCAAACACTTTGCAGGGAAAACTAACAGAGTGGGTAACAGTTTAGATAATAATACAAGGTATATGTTAAGAGTTCATACATCAAAGTTACGAAGCTAAAGAGAAAGATTATGCTTTACTAAAATATCTATGTATTTCTTTACAGGAGGTGTAGGTAATGGAAAGGTTTAAACTAAACTTATACAAATTAGAAATCTTGGAGATTTTAAGAGTACAAGGTCATGAGAAAAAAAGTCATATCTGGGGAAAAGATGGTACATTCAGTTTTGCTTCAACAGCAGTGTCTTGAAGTAGCACGTTCTGTTACATAAATAAATCTGATGATTTCTCCACGGTTAAGGCCTTCTCATTAGAAAATCCTCAGGTACCTTTGCAGTGAGTGTGACATCTTTGCATTAAATCCACTGACAATATAGTGGTAAACAACAGAAGAAATTGATCGGAGGAAGGTCTCCTTATGCTCAGGTGTCTTGCATCTCTTATTTTATATGTGACTTTAGTTCAATCTCTCTGTGGAGTGCAGCTTTGGGATATACCTCACTTCCACCTAAAAATGTGGGGAAGAAAAGTTATTTTAAATTATCGCACCTGAATTTGTCATATTTAATAAATATATTAAAATCCCAGTGGTTAAGCTGTCAGTTGAGAAGTCATGAGTGCACATTGTAAATGCATCAGAGCTGAGAAAAAAATAGTTAGAATAGTCTATGGGTCTAAAAATATTTTAGAGTAGTTTAATACATTCCATTTATTCAATAAGATATGAAGGAGTCCTGTGGAGGGAAATGGAGAATTCATTGCACTGGAAAAAAAAAAAAGAAGAAAAACCCACCAAAACCCAAGCCAACTAACCAAAAAAGCCCAGTGTGCTTCATTCCATGGCAGAATATTTATTTCCATTCCTGCTATGAGGATCTAGTGGAAAAAAAAGTGTTTCAAACACATTACTTAAAAATTCCTTGTGCTGTATGTTTGGCGTTTAGCCTGGCATTTCTGTTACAACATTACTGACTAGAAAATGCTTACAAATGTGTCTGAAAGTATACTGGAATGTTTTTGTGACCTAGCATCTGAATTCATAGGATGAGCCACCACTGTACCATGAGAATCCTGTATTACAAAGTCACGGAATGGCTGAGGTTGTCAGGGACCTCCTGAGAACTTCCAATCCCATACTTGTGCTTAATCAGGGTGAGCTTGAGAAAGTTGCTGATCCTTCCAAGATGCCTGTCTTTTTCTAGAAATTTTAAAATTAATGCTTGGGTATGAAATGGCTAGTCTGTTAGGCTACACAATTTTGTAACAGGTTCTACCTCCCATCATCATTCATGCAAGTTTCTGGTGGTTAAACTAACTACTTTGTAGGTGGATTTTTCAGGTTGTTTCACAGAGATTTACATGGTCTATGCCACACTGTGAAGTTTAAAGAGTAATCCTACTACACAGTGATAATTGAGGGACCAAAAGAAACTAGGAAAAAGGAAAAGTAAAAGAAACACGTAATTGCCTAGAGGTGGTAGGAATATTCCTACTCTAATAAGAAAAAAGCAGAATGAGACCTTATCAAGTTCTAACAGCACGATTGTTGGTCTTAGTTTCCTACATTGAATAACTTTAATCTTACCTGCTGCTCTAGCTCCTCACAGTATTTCCAGATGGAAACAATACTTTAAAATGATGCAATCAAATCACAGAGATGTCTACAGCAATCTTAAATTGAGGTAACCTGTGTTCAAACTGGGCTATGAAATCTCAATTTAATCAAGCATAAATATTGTTTTCAGCTGAACTGAGCTATTTTCATTATTTGATTGTGTTTAGTATCTCTGGAGAAGGCCTGCAAATCTTTTCCTGAACTAATGAAAATGAAGAAACTTTGTGGGAAAGCTGAGACCTCCTTAATTATTGCATGTTTAGTATGAGACATTCTTAAAGGACTTCTGGCACTTTGAATAAATTCCAGCTCCTAATGGCTTCTTTGTGAATAAAAATGTAGAAGCACTGCAGGGAACCTTATCACAGCGTCAAATCAACTTGATTTTTTGACACATTTTGCCACAGTAGTAACAAAATGCAGGCTTTTTGAAAATCATTTCTGGGTGACTTTGATTTGATTTTAAGTTAAGAAAATTAATTCCAGGTACCTTTTAAAATGATTACTAGTTCCTTTTTTGTTATTATGGAACATGGTGAAATGTACTTTGATTCACAAATACAGTAACCCCTCTGTTTTCATAAACAGACAGAACTGATGATAATTAAGACTTAATAAGTGTCTTACTGAGGATATATGTGTTTTTCAAATGGTAACACTTAAAAACTGTGTAGAACTCAAGTTTTTTCAGCATCTCCATTTCTCAATTTTGTACCTACAAATTTTACATTAAATTGGAAACAATGACAAGGAAGGTCAACATGGGAGGTGAAATAAATCTGTCTAGACTAGACTATGACTGTAAAGTTCTTTTGCATAGAGTTAATGTCAATGTCAGATATGCCTTGTCATGTGTTAAGTCCACATGATATGTAATTTGCCTCCTGCCAATATTATTAAATACCCGAACTGTCTTACCCCATCCAGGTATTGAAGCCTTCAATGCTCTTACAAACAAGAGAAACCAGACTGGTCATGCTTATGGTGATATCTACTGTAGTGGGATTGGTGTTGCAACTAATTGCCTTTTGACTGTTAGTTCATGGATTTGCATGGGTGTTTTGCAAATACCTTCTCCAGTTACAATAAGCAGAAGCCATTGCTAGAGAAACATGTTTGTTCCCTACATGCCCACTGTGGTGTAATACAAAAGCGTTTTTGAGGCCCTCATTCTGCTGGCATGAATTAAATTAGTTGCAAGCTGGCCTATCAAACTGAGACCATGTCAGATGCTGCATCACCAAGTTTAACGACCATGGGGATCAGTTCTGGTACAAAAAGAACTGAATATTCACAAGAATTTCATGTCCAAAAAGGAGTTAGCTACTAAGTTAAAATGTCAGTGAGCACAGAATATTGTTCGTTGGGAAAAACTTTTATTAAACTCATTGTAAAGCATACATTGCCTTTTTTTCATGAACTATTTCTAATGATTACGGATTGTTTAAGTCACTGCCAATAACATGGAAAAGCAGGAAATCTGAGTCCTATCACTGACAGAAATGTGACTCAGTATTAATCTATTCTGGTTGTATGTTTATTGCATAATTATTTTTTTTAAAATGTCACAAACAAATTTCATCTCTAGGAAATTTATAAATCCAAAATTGTCAAATCAAGTTCACTACCCAATTTATTTCACTAAATGTAGGTCGCAGATTGGCAATATATTTCTGCCAACACTTCAGGTACATTCCTGCCTTTCTTAGTTTTTTACTAACCCCAGTAAATATTATGCTGATTGAAATCATCAATAAGGACTTGTGTTTTATTGTATTTAAAACCGGATTGTCTTATAAAACTGGAATTTAGAGACAGACATTTTAGAGCTGCTAAAAATACCAGTTGCAAATTTAGTTTTCTTTCAAAGAACAAAGACTAAAAAACAGTATCTTAATGGTAGTTAGCATCCTAGCTCCTCTCAATCTAAACAGCAGTTGTGGAAGCTAAGTATTTTGAATACCTGAGCACAAATGATTGATTTTCCATATTCATTGTAACAACATGTAAACACTATTATTCTAGCCAGCTACTGTATTTTCCCTACTTAATTTTATGTAATTTAGGAGATCACTAAAAGACTAATACTCATGCAGGAGAGAAAAGCATGTATAAGAACAATTTTGTTTTCAGTAAAGAATGAATTTAACAATGTGTGTGACTAAATACCTAGGCAGAGAGCACGAGACTTGAGTAGTTATACTAATTAAAGTGGAACATTAAGGATGTTTAAAATGTTTATATCCCAGAAATTAATGACCAGGTTCTCAGTGACTTAACTGGAATCTGAATAAGCCTGCAAAGTGGGTTGCTACAGTGGATTTTCATAACTATGCAGAGTAGCACCTATACAGTCAATATATTCCAGTATCATAAATATTTTCTATCTTGTGCTTGCAGAAAGATAGGCTTTTCTTATGCATTCTTTACTTTGGTTTGAAAATTCTGCACTTCTGTCAGCTCCTTTTCCTACTATTGGTGTGCTGATAGGCAGAAGGCCCACAGGAACAGTAATCTAGGAGATGAACTCCATGGAAAAAAAAAAAAAAAAGACTTGATTGATTTGACATTAGCTTCAGAAATTTCCTGATTGATTTTTCTAGCAAGTGATGTGCTGGAATTCTGAACTTACAGAAGGGTGTTTAACAGCTGTTGCATGAAAGGTAGGTATGTTTCTGCCTTTGAGGATGATGCAGGAAAGAAGCCCTTTTGTAGCCGTTACTGACATAGAATCTAACATAGTATGACATATGACATATTACAGTTGATTATAGGGTGCAGCCCTACTGGTATGTGAGAAAAAGGTGTGATTTTAATGTATTTCTTTTATTGCACCTTTCAGCAGTTTTAATCATTGGGTATGGCACCCCTTTGTTTGGGTAGTTACCCTCCAACCAACTCTGTACTTCAGATTCACAGACGTGAGAAAACAGTAGAAATGCTGTCAGATGAATAGTGTAATAGTAAGCTGTTTTGACTGCATTTAGGCCATATTTGACTGATAACAGAAAATGTTCATCCAGTACTAAAGTCTGCCTGCATGTAGCAGCTGGAGGTAAGGCCACTTGGCTTACTGCACAGAATGTGGCATGCAAGAAACAGACCTGGAAAGCATGTGACTTCAGCAGCTGTATTAGTTTCAGAGGCCTGATATGGACAGAAACTTCAGCAAGAGCTTTAGAATGAGAACATAAACATACCTTTAAAAAATTCAAGCGGAGATCAACCTTTGCCATTTAGAAGAACCAAATGGTAGCCTTTTGCAGGGCAGAGCATTCAGCAAAACTCAAAAAAAAGAAGAAATTAATTGCACGTTATCCCAAATAAAAGCAGGATTAGTTGTCACGTGGTCTTTAAGACCACATGAAATGTAGAAATATACCCGTAAAACCTGAAGTATCAAATTTCTTCATACCACAAGCAGGTAAATGAAATGCTTAAAAGAACACTGATAATATTACAGCCATTCACCTTTCTTTCATTAATTGAGACTGTAGGGAAGGAATTAATGAAGAAACTGAGCCCAGACATAATTACCTTTGATCCTACCTGCTACTGCTAAATCCTGATGAAGACAAAGAATCAATAGGACCTAATTTAGGACTTTCAGTCTCCAACTGACTCTTGCAAAAAAAGGCTATTAACTTCCATTATCCTCTAATAATAACAATTATCTCCTTTGCTCTTAACCTATTATTATTAAACAGGGATCTTCCAGACTCAGTCTTGTGTGCAGGTGATGTCCGTGCTTTACAGTTACCTTGCAGAATTCTTCTTATGGCATTTCTGAGTCAGAAGGTGATTATGTGGTGAACCCAGACATACAGTAGTTTATATTCTGACCCCTGAAATTGTTTCTAGCATTGCAAAGTTGTCATTATCAAATAGATCACTGACTGTTTATAAGTGATGACAGAGGGTAAAATTTGAAGTATGGTGCCACCATGAGAGGTGTCACCTTGTTCAGATGTAAAGCATTCTTGAATAAAAACTAGCCTATCAAGAAAAATGTCAGTACTTTCATGAGACTAAAACTGCTTTTATCAACTTTGGCAGCTCTTCAGGTCTCAAAGGCTGGCAGGCATGCTAAATATTTTGAAATCCACTTATTTTTCCACATTCAGACAGATCGATCACAGATTCTTTGAGGAAAAGAAAACAGCAGATTTCAGCATCTCTTTCTAGATCTGATATTTCCCGCCTTTGCTCAACTTATGGATAAGTTATGTAGTATTATTTTTCTCTATCAGTTTACTGCATACTGGAGTTGCTCCCAGCTCCTCAGAAAAGCAGGTGCTCTTTCAGTACTGGACAAGATAAATTTATGAGACTCAGTAAATGGAATTACTCACTTGTTTTGCTTTCTAAGCTGAGGAAATGTGAAGAATCCTTGCTAAATTTCTGAAAAAAACTTTCTAATTCAAGTGAAAATCTACAGTCTGTATTATAGTAGTTCTAACTACTTAAGTTTCATGTTTAAAAAAAGGAGTTAGATTGAAATAGAATGTGTGTAAGCTTTATAATTTTAAAGGAGCAGTTAGATGCCGTGACCCTAGTCATCATCCTCAGAACTGCAAATCACCAACTAAATTTTGGCCAACAGAATCACAAAAACTACTTGACTTCACAACACCAAAGAATTATCTGCCTCTCTCTTGTGCAAGGTTCTTTGAGAATCATAATGTAGGTATTTCCTGTGCCTGTCTCAAGCTCACAGGGTACCAAGCTTCCTCTCTGAATTCTTGCTGCTTTCAGCTTTGGAAAGTCACAATAGGATTAAGTACTGAGACCAACAGCCTTTCTGCCAAATAGGATTACGTGGTATGAAGAAGGTGACAGGTTAAAAAAATTGCCTCACCACAGATGCTCCTGCCTCTCAGGAATGTGTCTTATCAATGACTACAAAAAGACTTTCTGTGATGATTTTTAACAGTTTGATTTTGCATGATATAGTTAAATATCTACGAATACACTAATGGTAAGGGCACTTACCTGTCTCAGTTTACTGACATTTCTAATTTAAAAAAAATATTTGTGCAATCCAAATTTAACGTAACTAACAAAAGTGGGTGTTCATTTTCTATAAAATGCCTTTATGTATATAGAAGAAAAGCAGAAATATGCCCAAAAAGTCACTTAAAGATTAGATTAAGCTTCAGTATCTCCTTATTCCTTCCATTGTTAACAGTAAATGTAAGCTCTTGTCCCTTGAAATCTGGGTTTACATTTCTACCTAATACACAAATACAGAAAAAAATGTGAAATGCTAAATAAGTAAAAAGGCAATCCTCAAAGGCTCTATCAGATTTTGAAATGCAAAGCCCAAGTAAAACAAAATATAAAAGTTAATTACAGCACAATTAATGTTGAGGTGATATTTACAGACTAGACAAAACAAACTAGTGATTAAATTGCTTTCCGTGGTCTGCAAGCAGTGAGATCTCCAGTTATTTTTTCAAGTTCATCCTTAACTACTCTATCTTGTAGAAAATTGCTACTTTTAATACTCACAGGATTCCTCTAAAATTGCTACTCTTGTCTTATTTTTAGCATAGAGCTCCTTTTATTGTTATAATAAAGTAGCAAAAAATGGTTGTGTAATCATTTATTACCCACAAATACTTCCCTGTAAAATAATTCATTATTACAACTTGCAGAGCAAAATCTCCACATAATCGCAGTTGACTTTTCCTTGTTAAGTACATATAGAAACCATGAAGATATTTTTATACTTTTCTAGGGTTATGGTACCTGGGATGCTCCTATGGTGTAGGGGAAGGTACATCACCTTCCCCTGGTTATAACCCTCCCTCAGCTAGAGCAGCATGGCCTTATGCAGTACCATAGAACCTTATGTACTCTACTGTTTAGTAAAAAGCAAATGTGTAGATCTTTCCCATGTATACAAAATTGAATCTGAGAACAGCCATGTGATCAAATCTACTGTCCATTAAAAAGTGACAACAAGATCTGCAAGGAATTTGCAGGATAGTAATTTCTGTAGATGTGTCTTCACTAAGGGCTTCTAAGCTATCTTCTCTTGGATTTGTCTCTGAGGTTAGCTGAGCTTGGGGGAAAGAAGCTAAGCTTCAAAATATTTAAGTAGCACACATTGTTTATGGAGCAGGAGATTTATTATATTAGCTGCACAACAGAGATGATTTGCTACAATATTAGTAATAAATATTTACATACTTCCTTTTTGACATCTGGGTTATCTTGGAAAAAGCTCTGAATTAAAATATAGTCAGTCTACCAAAAAAAAAAAATTTTTTTAAAGTGTTTTAGTTAAAATTAACATGATATCAAAACATCATTTTGATTTTAAAGATCTACCAGATCCTTTTGAAAATTCTGTTGCAAAAAATTCATAAGACAAATTTCTAAAAGCTTTGTTTCAACAAATATTCACAATGTCAAGTAGAATTGAATGACTACATCTGGTTGATCCTAAACAATCTATGCAAACAACCAAATCTATCCTAAATACTAGGCCACAAGTCAATAATAATTTAATTTTTGTCTGTGCCACTTGAGACACTAGAAGAATTGGATTTTGTAGATGATTTAATACAAACAACACACATTTGCATATAGCAGGAATCATATTAGGAACAGCACTAAAAATCTGTCTTGAACAGTGAAGAAAAAAAAAAAAAAACCCAAGCAAGAAAGGGTTTTGCAAACTATTTATCAAAGCAAGATATCGCACACTTACTAAATTTGTGAACCCAGCCAAATTATGTCTTTCTACGTATGGTATCATTGGAGAAGTAGTTTTACCTAATTTTCTTAAATTACTCTATTTTGACATCTGGGACAGCACTGATATGATGAATAGGACATAGTAAAGAAAGCTTAAATGCCTGAGATATTTTCAAAGCAATACAGAGATATCAATGTTTCATGGAAATTGGGAGAGATCAAAAGTCTCCAGAACTTGTGCAAAGAAGGGAGAATCTCTTGCTGAAGGTTTTCTGGTGGTGAGTTTGTTCCTAGGTCTTGATCCTAGGTCTTGCTGGCTATTTATTCCACCTTTCTATTCTGCAACATCCCAGTTTTCATAATGAGAATGGTTACTTTTACATGGCTTTGTTAAATACCTTTAAGTGGTCCTTAGACGTATGAAAGTGCTAGAAATTTGCTATCTTTTTCTCCTTAGGTCGCAAGACAATAGATTACCTTCTACTTAAATTACAGACTTTTATTCATAACATTCAAAAACATTCTTTCACTAAATACTGATATGACAAAAGTTACTATTATTACTTTATTTGAAAACAAAATTACATTTCCCACCTTAGGGGACCTGAAAATTCATACACACCTAAGTCTAATTTTAATAAGTGATAGATAGTCATGCATTACATATTTTATTCTCTAGACTTTTTAAATGGGCAAGTTCATTTTTTTCTTCTATGCAAAGTACAGTTATATCCAATAGTACGCATGAATACTGTAACTATTTTCCTTCAAAAGCTGCCATTTATGTTTCAGAAATTTTTTTCTTAAAAATCAAACACTGGTGGAAAAATTCACCTATTTGTGAAAAGTGCAGTAGTTTACAAGTAGAAAATTATTGTACTGTTGCACTCTTGGATATTTAATGCCTGTTGGCATTTAGTAGAACTGAATGTCCAGCTGTTGTTTTTCCAGATGCCATTGTCTCTCAAATGACAGTCTGCAGAATGCTCACTAATAATCAGGGAAGACCTGGTATGTCCTGTGATACCGATTTTAATAATTATACTACACTGTGGAAAAGTCCACATTTGGAGTCCACAGGCAATTGCAGAAGACATTCTACCTGCTGACTTGCTGTAAAATATTGGAATTCTTTTTTTACCTGGTTTTATGAGTACAGATCAACTGGCCAGTAACATTTCTTTTGGTTTCAGCAGAAGTCCTAAAAAAGATTCTGCTGCTATCTATTTCTCAGAGTAGGCTGGATTTTCCGGTGTTCCATTTGTTTGTTTCAAATAAATAAATCTGTTTCATAGTGTCTATCTGAAGCTTTGAGTACCCTATATATTACCTTTGAGAGTACATTTTTCAGCTTTGGGCTTATCCCTACTGCTCTCTTCTGTGTCATAGACTTAGCTATGAAAAGTCCAGATTTAAATTTTTAAATTATTCGGAAGAAGGACTTTAATTTGCATTTCATACATAAAAGTCTGTATGGCCTAATTAATGGCCTGCTATTTTATTCTAACTAAATAGGCTGTCTGGATATCATATTTCTGTCGGATTGATTTAAATAAACAAGTAGAGTTTTTCAATTCAACTGAGATTTTCAATATAGGTAATGATGAAAACATATTTGCAGTCACTGTACATTTAATTAGCAACAATGTGAATGATTAGCCACCAGTCATACAAGGACATGTGGACACAAAAGGATAACATTGTTCATAGGTACATTCACATGACCACTGGATAGTAACAACTTGCATTTCACTAGAGAAACTTAATGGGATGTATTGAGAGACAATGAGTAGTATATGGCAGCAAATACCATTAGGATTCATGCACAATACTGAGTGAAAACTGAAGCTGGTATCCCAAAATGCAACTAAAAGAGATAGGTGACTGAATGACTTTATGTGTTGGGCTGCAGTTTCCAAGCAACTCTCTCTTTACATTTTTGTTTCACGCTATTCCTCACTGTGAGAAAAGGAGTACAAAAGTTTGAACGCCTTTCTCTGAATTCTAAGATCTCCTGTAACTTCCTCATAATATTTTAGTCCTTTGTCCTAGCTACAAACTGATGGAACACTCTGTTGTAGAGCAAAGCTCAGATGATCTTCTTCTACGATGTGGTATGACTAAAGAATATTTGCTTTCACTGAGACCTTTTCCACAATAATCGTCACATTAACAATCAGTGAGATATGGGTGGGGTTTTTTGTGACATGGATGGATGCTTTTCTGTTTTCACTGCTATTACTCAACATAATAAATGCCTATTTCAGTCTTGAAAAAAAGATGTTTTACATTAAACAAGTGCTCTAAAGTGGTTATTTTAATTGTGTGGTTTTGTTTTGCAAGGTTCTTTGCTATGTACTCCCTCTTGAAAAATGGGTTTCATCTTCTGTTTTAACTAGTTCTATGTAAGGCTAGGATATTTTACAAAAATAATGTCATTGGGTTAAATGTCTTATAATATATGAACTGCATCTTGGGGATTTATTTGGGTTTGTTGTTTTTTTGTTGTTGTTGTTTTAATCAGCTCATTTTACTTAGTCATTTTGTTTGGATTGCAAAAGGAAAGATAAATTGAGTGATAAATCCACAAACTCAGAGGTAGTATGTTATTAATTTTGAGCAGCAGAGGATGTTTAGAAAGAATGAGACTCTCATAGGAAAGAAAAATTTCCCATGCAGAATTCTCTGAGAATGGCTCTAAAGCATTAAGTTAACTAGATTGAAAACAGTGGGAATTTTTTACATTTTAAAAGCTGAAGTGGTTTGAAAACATTCTTTTCATAAGATGATTCTCTTATATTTTGAGTATTGCAACATCCTACATGGATTTATAAAAATAAACACAATGAAAATATGTCCCTATAACTAGTTGTTAACAAAGTCTGACATATAGACAAGGAGGAACTGAGTCACTTGTATTGCCCTCATCCTTTACAGTCATTGATAAGTGCCTAAACAAGCTGGTTTTCCCTTCCTTGGCCTAAAGGGGTTTGTTCTTCAGTCAGTCAAGCACATTTTCTTTCATGAGACAACATCATCCAGTGCAAAATCTGGTGAAACACTATCCTGAAGTGTGTTTTATCTTCTTAGGTCTCAAAGTTGCACTCAACCCCCATATACAAACTGGACTGCTTCCACTTACTAATGTAATAGTAAATAGACTTCTCTCTGTTCCTGCCTATTTCTTCCACCCTATAACGTATAAGGGCTGGAGACAACCACTAAAGTAACCAGCCATCTATTAAATATCTAGTGTTATTCCTTCCTCACTATGCACAGTAATCTCTAAACAGTTTTAAAATGTTCAACTGAACCTACTTAAGCTTTGAAATAAAAGGAGCATCACTTGTATGCATAAAATTTACGTGACTATGGCTTAAAGAATTCCTCCATTCAAATATTCTGAATGGTAGCTCTCATGCTTAAGTGAGAATCAATTATTCTTCAGATGGTAATCTTATAAATCAGATTTATCTCAGGACTGACCTAAGCTCCAATTATTTATAAAGAGCTGTTTATTGAACTTGCATTTAGGGTGGGGGTAAAAGGAGGCTATACCAAAGCAATCCCTCAATTACATCAATAATATACCTTTTTCAAACTTTTAATAGAATTCTGTCTGTCATTATGATAGAGTACCAATATATACTGGCTAAAGCAATAATGTGAAATACAATTATCAGAAGCTATGTAAACTTATTTTTATCAAGCACTCTAGGTTTCAGTGTTTTGACATTTAAAAAACTTCAAAATTAGGGCTGTCAGTTTTGTTAATAATTTTTGGAACTAGACACTACCACATAAAGCTTTTAAAATAAATTCCCAATACTCTTACAAAAATTTGATCCTTTTATTATTTATTTTATCATTTTGATAAATTCAAAGCCTTATTTTTTTTTACTTCAAATCGAGAAAAGGGATTTTTCAGAACAGATAACAGAAATGCAACATCAACAGAACCAGCTGACTTTAGCAGTCATCATCTATCACCTCTGCCTCAGCTATCATGTGTAGTGGATGTCATTTCTTATACCCTACTGATGATTTATTTACATCATAGGAAGATTCGAGCATGCTGGTCTAAGTATAAATGTGCAGAAAACCACGGTCACTTTCTTCTGTACTCTTCAAAAACTAAAATCCCACACAAGAAACAGCAACAACAGCAGTAATAATAAAGACAATAGAGAAAATAAAGATAAATAGAGATGAATAAGCAAAATCAAATGTCAGTATGGTTAGCCAGATTTTCTGCACACCTCTAGAAATAGTTGTCTCAGTCCTCTTCCCATCATTTCTCTGCTAAACTTCTGTACAGTCTATATTCTCAGCTACTTCTTATATTGATAAATTAGTGGCCCCCCAAGACGGTGTTCATCAGTAGATGCTTAATTATCTACAATAACTCGATAATTAAATCAAATTAATGATCCGCTGTCTGCATGAACTTTGGAACATAGTTTTTCACATTTTCTTTTCAGTACCCTTTTCTGTTATCAGTCATTTTTGACAGTCTGTTGCATTTCTTTATCACTCGTTTGTAATGAGCAAATACATGTATTTATTACTCCTGTGTAAATAACAAATACATGTATTTACTAACCGTGTACAAATACAAATGTTCTCACTATCCATGGTATTCCACTAATATTTCTAATGCTTCTCATTTTGTATTATTACCAGGAATACTATCACAGATCTTGAAATATCTTGAAAGATCATTCATATTCATTTGTCCGTTTTTCTCAACATCATTGATTGAGAAATAGTACTGTAATGTGCAGTGATGTTGAGCAATGGAGTGAGAAAGTATTTCATAACTGTAGAAAATAGACAATAGTTTGCTTCTGCTCAGATCTCTTTCAATCAAAGGACAATAATTTTAATATGCAACACTTGGGTCCCAGTTGGAAAGCCATATCTAGCTTTGCAATTGACCAACAGTACAGAACACAGTATCAGCTTAATTTATTTCAACAAAGACGTCCAGATGCAGTCACTGTATTTCCAATTTACCTAGGTAACAAAAAATGTGAAGCTAGCCTGAGAGCAGGTGAGGGATGCTCAGATCTCTCTGGGTCCTAGGTTTGTCTTTAATTCAAGTTACAATCTGTTAGCCCCTCATTTTTCCAAAGAAGCCTATGAATAGTTTTTCAATTTAAATAACTAAGTATCACTTTATAGAAGAAGTAACGCTAATCATTTTATAGCAGTTTAAGAGGTAATCCCTCATGAGGTACCTAGATTATAAAAAAACCCAGATGTTCATTCACCTTTCTCCTCCTTCTGGCTGGCACTTTATTGTTGTTTTCTATTCCTCATAACTTATATATACACTACAAAACAGAAAATATAGCAGACTCTCCCATATATACTGACAGGTCAAAATTAATATTAAAGAAATAAAAATCAATAGCTTACTGAACCTTAGCAACTCTGAAGTAAACTGGTTTAGAATAAGGTTCTCAGGAGATTTCTGAACCTTTACTGTACCCTTAAGCTATTGAAAATAGACAGTTTTCTCTGGTTTACTCATTAATTTTCTAAACAAATCATTGGTTACTTGTTTAAATTAAGATACAGGAAAATTAAGGTAAATGAAAGAAAATACTCCCTGAATAAAATTAATGCAAACTCAGCTTTGATATTTCTTGTTGCAAAAAGGGAGAGAACAAGGTATTTCAGAGGTTCTGCTCCCCTCCCCTGCCCCCAAAATTTGTAGTGGTAAGCTAACCTAAACATAAGAATCAACAGTTACTATTCAGCTTTCAAGGTGAACACTTGTAGTTACAAAACTGGTTATTTCGCTAAGTGACTAAAATAGCTAACTGTACACAGGGGTGGAGCAACTAAAGTACCAAAAGCTATCATTGGACAGGTAAATTTTTCAACTCTCACAGAATCATGGAATCACAGAATGCTATGGGTTTGGAAGGGACCTTCAGAGATCATCTAGTCCAACCCCCTGCCAAAGCAGGTCCACCTAGAGCAGGCTGCACAGGAACTTGTCCAGGCGGGTTTTGAATGTCTCCAGAGAAGGACACTCCACCACCTCTCTGTGGCAGTCTGTTCCAGTGCTCTACCACTCTCAAAGGAAAAAAAAATGAAAAAAAAATAAAGTTTAAAAAAAAAGGGAGAACCAAAATATTAAATAATTGTATCTTTTTCTTACAGGATTGAAGCCACTTATCTGAAGGCTTATCACTTATTTTTTTCCAACTAGGTTAGTGATATAATAAAAGAGATGTTATTTCTTCCTACAGAATGCATCACCTAAAAAGACCGGTATCTTGATGATTTGTTTAATTGTCAGCTTTACTGAACTGACATTAAATTCCAGCCCTGCTATCATGGCAGGAAAAATAGAAGGGCAAATTAATATGACCAAGTAGAACTGTTCAAAACTTCTGTATCATTTGAATGGAAATTGAGAATATTCAGTGACATTTGGCTAGCTGTGTTTCAGTGTAATGAATTTATGTATATTCAACTACTTATGTCTTTAAATTTTGGGTGTGTTTGTGTGTCAATAATTCCTGTTGTTGTCTCTACTGTCATTGTCTGATGAGAAAATTAAGAATTATCCCAAATCACAGAGATTTGGCTTAAGCCTACATCTACTTAAAATCAATTTTAAACAAATCTTATTAAAATCATTTAGGGCAGAGTGAGCCTGGTGCCGAATACATTGCAAAAACTTGCTCATTATGTTATAGTTCATTTTTTTGCTATGTTTTATGTTGCTGTCTTTCTCTGTAGCTGTACAAGACTCATGAGGACTGTGAAAAAACATGTATTTAACTATCAAAAGCAGTTGTGTGAACAAGGCATTAATGAATTTTAAGATTCATTTATATAGTATTAGGGATACAACCTAACAAAATAGCTAATTTGACACCTCTTTAACAGTAAGAAATTATGAAGTATTTTTTACTGTTTGGACAAGTACTTATTGTTAATGATTAAGCATTTAATAATTGCTAATGTTGTAATATTCCTTACAAATGTCGTAAGTTGTATATCAATTTAATTGCTGAGTGGTTTTTGTTTTATTGATTTCACATTTGACATGCTTTCTTAATGGTGTTATTAACAAGAATTTTAAGCTTGAAATTTCTGGTTTACCATTTGCCCTGTTTTATCTTTTGGCACAGCTAAATCCTGTCATTAAACCAGCCGTTTCCAGTTATGCACTCAGTACCTCGCTGGCAAAGGAATCACTACCTGTCACAACTGCAAAGACGTTAGTTGTTATGAAATATACCAGCAATTGCTTCAGGTTCTGCACATGATTCTGTGATTCTTTGTACTTCAAAGTCTGTCAAGCATGCCTTATTCAGGAAAAAAAAACCCTCTTCTCTGGAGGTAAATCTACAGTACCCTTGAAATAAGTGGTTGATGTGCTTATTTAAAGAAGTTTTTCAAGCTCTGAGAAGTTTACATTCATGGAACCTGAAATATTAACTAAGCATTTAATTGTAACACTAAAAGCCTACAAACCTGAACAGATGTCTGTTAATTAGAACATGCAACTAAAATCTATATTCACAAAGTACAGCATTGCCACCTCACTGAAACCCTGTAAAACAGGTCTATGTTTATCTTGCAAAATAAAGTCTTCTAGATTTTTCTTGTTCTAATATTTTACATGACTGTCCACCGCCAATCTGGATCACACAGGGTGAGCTTACTAGGATGGGAAGACTTATTGTTTCAATCAAAATTTCCCTCTTAGTCCTTACCACCATTTGTGTTCTGACTATACTAAACTGTAGAATTGCCCTCACCTTCCAGACACTGAATTGAGCCGCTATTGAATTGCTCCATTCTGCTGAAACAGTCTGCTTTATTATTTCATAAGAAGGAATTGTTGCATCCAGGAAAATAATAAACTTCTCTAGTACTACCTGTTTCAAAGAACATACGTAGGTGACTGACTGCAGCAAGTCATCACAGAGCTGCACTCTTAACATGAACAGCAGATACCAACAAGCACGTCTGACGAAACCAGTAACTATATGGAGGAGTGGCCATTCACAGACCTACCAAGAGCTTCAATTTTCAAAGTGTATATTTACAGATTCTCAGAGACTACAATGGTGTCAATCAGTTTAATATCTAACATCGAAAACATGTTTATCATTATGAAATATGAGCAGCCACTTTGCACACTTTTGCCTGAATAACACAAAACCAGATGTGGCCTATAAAAATCAGCAATCATTTTAGCCCTTTGTAAAAGCAAGTGTCAAAACAAGACAAAACAGCAACAACAAGAAGAAGAAGAGCAAAAACCCAAGCCCATGGTATACAATCTTCTCATAACAACTTTATCGTGGTTGTGTCTTGTATGAGAGCTGACAGGGCTGTGTTTACTCAATGAATCACCCACTACCACTGTAGCCAGAATGATAAAATCACCCAGAGGTGTGTGAACCATTTTGTTCAGTATAGTGTTTAAAACTATAGGTGTCATGTGAAAACCAGAAAGTAAATATTGCTGTCAGATTTTTCACATTCACTTATCCAATCTGTAAAAATTATCTTGATACTTAAAGATTTCTATGAAATGTTAATAATTTATTTTTTTATGACGGATTGACTTTAACATGCTAACAGCTCTTTTTCTTTTTTTTTTATTTTTTTTTTTTTATTTTAGAAGGAATTGCAAGAAAACACAAACCACCGTCCCTCCAAATGCTGACAGTGAGCTGGATTCAAATTCTGGACCCTTAGTCCAGACAGTACAGTTGCTCTACAGCACACACTAGTGGTGTACAACGAATTCACCAGGCAATGCACTATGAAAGAATAACTGACAGCCAAATGTACAAAGCATCTTGTAGACACATATGCATTTAACACGACTAGAAATATTCAACAGGGAGTGAACAAAAAAAAATGGATTTCTATTTTCTTCCTATTTTCTTAGTAACAGTCTAGGAGAGGAAAAAAAAAAAGAAGCAAACCACACCAAACCCAGAAAAACCATCCCAAGCCTGCACAAATAATGAAAAAAAAATTATATATAAACCATTGTGTCCAGCATATAACAACTGAAATTTACACCACTCTCCACAACATCACCTGCTCAAGAACTGTCGAAAGGTCTTTGCTCAGTTCTCCAGTGCAGAGCTCTCCCTGAAGCTGTAATAC
>JAHREE010000495.1:3114060-3131652 GCA_033628505.1 Tringa tobata
TCCACATATAGTATGAGTAATTCAAAAAAGCATTAAAAGAAGATGGTCTATTTGAAATAATTTTTAAAATAACAAAGACAATAACAAATTCATGGCAAATTCTTAGCCAAAATTTTAATATGTCTAACTGCATACTATGTTTCAAAATTTCCTCCAGAAAAATATTTTAACAACTTGAATGACAGCATGCATCTAATAATGATGAAAATGCTGGTGTGTATTTTGTTTTGTAATCCAAGATTCTTGCTTAAGTTAATTTACAAGGGCTGTTGTAAACATATACTGAAAGAAATATTGAACATGTTCCACAAGTGCACATGTAGTGCTCTTTCATGATTAAATCTGAAGTGCACCTTGACACCCCTTTCCCATGGTCTTATAAACTGCTAATAAGTTTCTTAAATAAAATATTATTTTTCAGTTCAAATTGCTCGTTGATCAATGAAAACAGCACAGGTTAGCAGAATTAATTTCTTGGAAAAATATCAGAAAGATACCAGAAATTTAACATAATGATTAGAATACTTCTCAATCTTCTGCCACATGCTTTCACTCTGAGTTCATTCGTTCTTTTGGCAAGTATTTAAAGTAATTTCTTTCACTTCTTTCAACATCAAAAAGCCTATATGGGCATTCACAAAAGATGCTGAACGTTCAGTTCTAGCTAATGCAGTAAGTTCTAATCAATACTGCCACTTTTCACCAATTATATTAACTTATCCAGTAACATACCCATGTATTTATCCCTGTGAAAAGAGAAAATGTTTTCCAACACCTGACCACCAGGTCTGTGAATGAAGATAATAGTCAAGTCCCTTTCAGTATTTAACACAATATTCAGAGAATAAATAGTTAGGATTTCATATATTGTTCTAGTTTATGTTATTGATCATGTCAACATAACTAACTATTTAGGAATATACCTTCATTTATGACTGTTCAAGAACTCCTGAAAAGTTGTGAAGTGTAGCTGGTCAAAAATTATGTCACATATCTGCTATTAAATAGTTGAGACTACTTGGATCAGTAGTGGTGCATGAGCCCCAGAACTCTTGACATTTCACTGAAACCTATGGTATCCAACACAGCATTGCATTTTCCTGAAGTTTCTAGCCACAAACTGAAGTTAGAGATGACTTCCAAAGGAAGGTAGTCCTTCCTTTGACTACTAAGGTCACGCTTTAGTTGTATTACTGAAACTGCAACTCCTTGAAGCTACTGTTAGGACATGCTCCATGGATAGTTGTTCGGTTCCTGTTAAGTTCATCGCTTCCAATAATCTTTGTAGAAGCAGAGCATGTCCTCTCACCCTCTATGTCACCAAAAATTAGTCTTAATGGGCCTTACAGACAGTTTTGTACAAGTCTGTTCTAAAAGAATTCGGTGGAATACATTGCAAACACATTTGCAGACAACATTCTGTTTCATTTATTGGCTTCATTTAGGCTTTTAGGTACTGACAGGTTCTCAAGACAAAATGCAGAACACTAAATCTAGCACCTACACGTTATATAGGAGTCTTGTCTTGACTGTTATTCCACTAGGCAGAAGATCGCTATATTCTCTGGAATACTATTCTCCATTGCCCTCCTCAAAACTCTACAAAATATCTAGACTCCTGAAAATGAGTGGTAAAATAAAATATCAGTGTGTTCAGCACCATTTTTTTTTTTCAGTAGAACTAGCCTCCTAATGGTTTAATTCCTCACCTAAAGTTTAAGAATACTGCAGAATATTCAGAGTCTTTAAGTCATATTATAGGATACTAGAGATGATTTAGGTGGTAGCTTAACTTACACTACACATTAAACTTGCAAAAGAAATGTAAATATGCGTAAGTAATGTGTCTTTTCTGTGTAAAAACGAAACTGAATAATTTAGTTCTAAACTGTGATGATCTCTGTTAGACAAGTGTTTGAAAATAAATGGGATGTAGTTAAACAGTAATTGTATTTACAAATACAGGAAAATTATTTCTGCTATTTCACAAGTAGTCATTTAATTATTATTATATAGTAAATAATAATGAATAAATAATTTTTAATATGGCTTCTTTATCTAAGGTCAGATTGTGAACTGCACTGGTCTTCAATACAGAGTAATAGAAGGTATTTCTACTGTAAAATCACTGTTCCTTTGCTAATAAACATAGAAAAGGGCTGAAATAGTTGATCCGTTCGACATGTCCTCAACAGAAAAGCCAGTACAAGTCACCTAGCATTTAATGTGAAGCTGAAAGAGAGGGCCTGATGTAATTTATTGCTGTACCGAGAATAAGGGAGAAATAATGGGCAAGTTATATGGGTCAGAATTTCATTATCAGCAACCGGGTAAAATTCAGTTGTCAAAGCCTAATTTACACCAAAGACCCATAGAATGCCCCCCACAACATTTTATTTTTTCCCCCTGCTTTTCTTATAAACAAGCACCCAGAAAAAAGGCCAGATTTTGGAGCCAAGATAGTCTTCTAGATAAGAGAAAACCAGAGCAAGATAAAGGCATTCAGACCATTATCAAGTCGTCTTTGAGCAGCTTGGGCCTGCTTTTCTCCTCTGCAATTTATGGTTAGCATAGGCTTTATGTCCATGCAAATTTAGTTGTGGGCCTTATTTCTATTTACATCTTCATTTACTGTTTCAGTTAAAGGGTGAGCCATTCACTCTAGGGGTTCCTACTATGAAAGTATTTTTTATGGATCTACTTCTTCACTGACTATTCTAAATTTTTTATTGGCTGGCTGCTTGATTTCTTGAAAAGAATAAATTCCTGTTTTCATATATGGTCCAATTCTGCAGTCTTTATGGAGCAGTGGTGTTTCTGCAGGTAGCCATGTTTGGCTTTATCAGAAAAGGGGGGGGGAGGGGAGGGGAGGGAAGGGGAGGACTAGTGAACAGTGTTTTTTATGACTATTCTTTCTCCCAGGTCTTACAGGATAACATTTGTCATACAGTTCAATGATTGTAGCGGCAAATATTCATTTTGTTCTTGTGATAAATCACCATCTGACTTGCAAATTTTTCATGCGAAATAGTTAATTATGTGTTATTTCTACAAATAAGTGGAAGGTTAATTAGGTAACATTGTTCTGAACACCCACTTCACAAAGTTGTCTTTTGTTTTGAACTAATTTCAGCTATCAAACTAATATTCTCAAGTTCTCATGTGATGCTGATGCTGAAGAAAAATATTTCATGTGTTCTTCATGATTCATCTGGCAAAGGATAAAAACATTCAGAAGTATTCACAACAATATATTTGAGAAACTAGAAAGATGGCGAGTTTAAAACAAAATGAGTATCATACTGCTTCCTCTTCAAGCTGAGCTATTTCTTCTCCCCTTCCCGAGGATAAATGTTGGAGAGAGAGTATTTAAGAATCTTTAAAAAAAATCCACAAAACATTTGACATATATTTTAACATTAATTTCCTCAAATAAGAGATTAAGCACATATGTCTATGACCCTCAGCCATGACATCTGGTCATCTATACAATGAATTAATTTACGTAACAAGAATATTTCCTGGAAAAGGTAGGAGAGCTCTTTCTTCTTCTCGGGAAGAGCAAGTATTCCCTCTAAAACAACTAGCATTATCAAAATCCTTCCTTAAAATAGCTTTAACTGTAAAGTCACATCCACTGACAGAGCAAAGGAAAAAGTTAAATTTTTTCACCTGATAAAAAAGAAAAGAAATCTTATTATAAAACCTTTCTCAGTGGTTGATATTTTCCATTTTCAAAATGATCTGCTTATAAAAAAATAATAAATATTGTACCATCTTTTCCTCTTTGTTATCTTAAGTGTCAAAAGTATGTAAGAATATATGCTACTGATGCTATCTTTCCAGACTCTGAGACTGCTGACATGTTAAAATGTGTGTTATCATGCATTTGTTTAATTCCTCAGGAGTTGTGTAGTTGGACCAGTTGCTGAACTGATGCCGTGAGACTGGTAGGCAGGAAAGGTTTATTTGCGGTCAAACAATACTTAATATGACAGTTCTTCTCATTCTTTTATAAATATTATTTCATCCAGGAAAAGTTAAAGATGAACCACTATTAATAAGATGCATGTTAGAATTCTTCCTTAATTTCTCATAACTTGGCCATGTTGTGCACCTTTGGGTGTTATGTATATAATTTAAAAATACTGAAAGCAAATACATTAAAACTTAATGCAGATTGAAAAATGTTAACATTTTGGTACTTTTTATAAAAAAAACCTGCTACCCTGAGTATATAATAGAAAATATTAACATTTTAAAGTAGCAAAGAAAAAGGGAAAATAGTTCACTGAAGCAGGTTTAGTAGCCCACTAATAATATAATGTTTTTATCTTTTTAATTTGGGAATTTTTAATTTTGTATGTTGTCATAATCCAATTCCAATGTTTCTAATGTCTACAGAAGACTAACACATATATTATTACAGCAATTTGTATAGCAGCATGGCCACTACCCAGAACATGTTAGTTAGACTGTAACAACAGTTTTAGTTACTGTTTCTTTCTCTTTACAGCAAGATGTCAGACAGAAGAGTTTCCCCTCCTTGCATTTGTACCATAATTATAACTTAAGTAAGAAAATAAGGAATAACATGGAATATATGGAATGTTAGGCATTTCCTGGTTTTGTCTTCATGGACAGAATATAAAAGTATGACTCCCTAAACACGCAGTGCAGAAGTAATCAGGAAATAAAGATTACACGCTCTATTGAAAAGTGCTTCTTAGAGACTCAAAGGCTTCTAGAGCCTTTCTGAGCAGATGCCCCACTAAATAAAGTGAATTTTAATTGATTTTGTAATTTCCATGAACAGACTTCTGGTTTTGTAAGTCAAGGGTGTTCTGACACTTTAGTAGAACATCCTCAACAAACGCCTTTTCTCTACATATATCATAAAAAGATTTATCATAAATAAATAGATTGCAATTAGCTAAGTAGATTGAAAGAAGTAAATATTTTCACTTTATTAACAATGTCATTGTAAATATAACAAGTCCATGTTTCAATTTAGATAGAAATATGGTTTTGCTGATCGGCTCTCAGAATAGAACTATGTGATTAGCCTATTCTGAAGCTTCTTTTTTGTTACTTATTTTTTTTATTTTCCCATACAAAAAAATCCCTAGTAGCAATTGACTGGAATAATTAACATTTCCACAAAAACAGGTAATTAATGACAGAACGAGAGGGAATGGCTTCAAGCTCCAATAGGGTAGGTTTAGACTGAATATTAGGAAAGAATTCTTCACAGAAAGAGTGGTCGGGCATTGGAATAGGCTACCCAGGGAGGTGGTTGAGTCACCATCCCTGGATGTGTTTAAGAGACGATTAGATGTGGTGCTGGGGGATATGGTGTAGGGAGGGCTATGTAGAGTAGGGTAGATGGTTGGACTCAGTGATCCCAAGGGTCTCTTCCAACCTAGATGATTCTATGATTCTATGATTCTATGCAGTGATGTATTAAGCTATCAGGGAAGATGGCATTTGGAAAGAGCTAAAGCAAGCAACACTGCTAACCAAGAATAATCCAAATACTGGTTTTATAAAGATATTTTTTAAAAATGGTTCATATGTGTTAGACAGAAAGCACGCTGGCATGAATGATTCTTAACGCTTGTCCACTAAACATAAGCAAACATGCAAGGCCCAACTACATGAACCCTCTTGCTGAAACTGGTTGTTAGTTTTTAAAACTAAAACTCCTCCAAAAAACTCATGGTTACTGAAAGGGATTAAAAATGAATTCTCATACTTCACATTAGAGAGAAAGTGAAGTCTATTTGTATCATTCTTGGTTTTTATGGAAAAGTAGATCAATAAAATCTGAGACTTTCAGCTGTCTGGAAGAGCTTTAAATTTATCTCAAATCTTACAAGTAATGTGTTTTTAAAAAGAAAAGTTAAGTTTCAGCAGATAAGCTTTTACCAAGTGTTGCTACTCCACAGATAAAGCTTTTGGCATTTATGGGTGAATAAAAACAGTTGAAAATGAGCAACATTATTAATATCTAATTTTAAAAATTGTGAGTATTTCTACTGGAAGCTTGAGAACTATAAAAACATTATTCATATACTGAAAACTACATTTCTTTTCTAAATGAGACATTTTATTCCTATTCTGTCAACCTGCCTTAATCAAAGGTACATTTATTTTCCTTTTTTAGCACTCTGCATGAAAGCTCATCAGCTGGCATTTCTTGGCATTTCACTAAATTGATCTCACCAGTTTACATCACACAAGTATCTTGTCCCCTAATGTTCAGCAAATGCTTCTTCAGTCCTTTCACATAAGGTATTATTCTTGAAAGGTAAATCTCATAAATTTAATTGACCCAGCATTAATTTGCCGTTTGCCATACTACTATATGTTTTCCCACATTCAGTGATTATAAGATGAAAAATAAAGTTGTTATCCCAGTTCAAATAAAAGACTTTGTCTGGTCTTCTACATTTAAGCAGCAGTTGCTGCACAGCTAACACTCAGATAAAGAATGTAGGATATAATTCAAATTACAATAGAATTTTTAATTTATTACTATTTACATTTTCTGGCAAATAAAAAAAAAACCAACCCCAAACCTTAAATTGTTTACCTGAGCAGAAGGTAGCAGTTTCTCAGCTATCATTTTGGTATGGAGGATGTAAAACACCAGAATATCCAGAAAAAGCATTTATGCTTAGAAACTGAAATGCTTGGTATCAGGTAACTACATAAAACTTCTACATTTAGAGTGAGAGAAATTACTTCTTTATCACAGGTGAGTAACTCTTTTATAGAGATACTAATAAGCTAAAAGCTGGTTAAGATTTCTTCTCACACATTTATCCCTGATCTATGGAATTTGAAAGAACAATGCAGCTGCCGAGAGACTGAAAATAATTTTTGGTGGAACTTTAAAAGTGGTTAGGAATTGTGAACATTTGGTTCAGCTGTCTGTTACATTAATTAATCTGCCAACAAAGATAGTGCCGAAGTTGTCAGCAGGAAGAAAAGCTGGCCTCGTATTTTTAAACAGTGAACCAATGTCTCTTTTTAACACGGTAATTAACAACATGCTGAGTCCTCTGACTAATGACTCAAACTGTCCCCATATGGGCATCTTGGATGGCTTTTCTGCCAACACATGTCTCCTGCTGACCAAGGACTCCCTGTGGCTGATCTGGATGCTGATGCTGATACCCACTAGCCTGTCCAGCATCCCAACATTGTCACCTGCCCAGGTGAGCCAGGATCTTGCTCACAGCATGTGTGGTGGCACACAACGTACTACAAACGGACACCGTGGTCTCTCCCCACATCAATCATAATTCCAAAATACACGCCTTTACCCATGCTTGCTGTTTGGAGATTCTGGGTTGTGTTGCTTTCCTTATGCTAGTCCAATGACACGCATTCAGTTCTTGTCAGTTCCCTTTCCTTCTAACCTCAAGTCTGCCACCTTCTTTGGTATGTGAGTTCTTAGGGCTCAAGGCAGAGCCTGCCTGTGATGCTTGCATGGCTTCCCTGCCCATCACGTGGATTACACACTGCCAGCCACATCTACGACTGTGCTGGGAACTGAGAGATAAATTTTGGGGAACTCCTGCCCCGCTGGCCCCCAGCCAGGAAGGCGTGAAAGAGTACCGAAAGCATTAAGTTTCAGCAGTCTGCATTTACGTAAGGATGGTGCGTCAATATGGCCTGTAGTTAAAAATAACACATAACACAGAGAAATAATACACATAAATAGGCATTGCTGTAGACTATAAAGAGATCTCTCTAGGAATGAGGACACAACTTTCCCTAAAAGGAAAATTTTTGTCAAGCTGGGTTATGTATTTAGACAGAGGAAAGAAAAATAAAATAATTCCTCCTTTTTTTTTTCTTTTGTTTAAAAGGGGAAGAAAATAAAAAGAAACAATGTTGATAAAACTTATTGCTTATCAATACATATTCTTTTTATTTTCTCCACTTTTTTAAAGGCTTTCATACCAGTAACTTTTTTAAAGTTGAATTCATCCTCATAAACAAATAACCAAGAGTTTTTGCAATGCCTTCTGGTCTACCTTAACCCCATGATACAACACATTATCAATTTTACTGCCTGACTTTAACAGTATGAAAAATATTTTCACAATACTTTTCTTTTAACTTCTTCCAAAATTAACAGTTTATTCATTAAAATTGACAAAAACACTCAGCTTAGCAAAGAAGAAATTATTCCAGGAAAGGCCTTATATTAATGAACTTGTAAAAAAAATCTAGCTCATAAATTTCTTAAAGTCAGGAAAGATTAATTAGAATTATTATCTGACCATATTAATCTCTGGGAGATGTTAAAATTTTAGATATTTTTTTTGCTTGAATGAAGACTTAACATATCTGGGTTCCAAAGTGTAGTAAAGAATCTCAGTTTTAAAGAATTGAATATTGAAAAAACAGAAAATTTAGCCATTTTTTTTAGTTTATGGTAGTCAGTAAAATGCATCTAATGCTGCTATCTCCGATGATATGTTTTTAAGGTGTTGTTTTACTTTAGTTCAACTAAATTTCAAGAAGTTCTTGGATTGTTTTAACTGAAAACTAGACTTGCACAAATGAAGCTGAAATCAACAAATCTGTCTATATTTTAAATTCCCAGGTCCAATATATTTTTAGCTAAAACAAACCTTAAATTTAATTATTTGATCAGCTCTTATTATTGTGAGTGATTAACTTTGAGAAGAAAAATAGGAATTAAAAAGGTGAAAAATATACAAATTTATTTTAAGTACTAAATGCTTTCCAAAACATCTATTTGTATCATGCTATTTTAGTGCATGTAGTATTCTTCATGTTTTGCACTTTTCAAAAAGTGCCTAATAAATGAATCATTATGCAAATGTTGACTATTATAGTTACACATGGGATTGGTCTTATTATGTTGCTTCTTTTCAAGCTGATTGCATCAATCTATATGCAACCCATCTGTTTAATAGCTCCCTAAATGTCACATAAATGCATTGCACTGATGGTGCTACTACAGGTATCATTCAAAACTGCTGTTCTGTTTTTTCTGTTCCTTTTTGTTTTCTGGGTCAAACTGTTGGCCAACTGTATCAGAGTCTGGCTTAAAATCCTGACCATCCTGAGATTCATTCAAGGATCCCCCCCTTCTCTTCGGAAAGGCTGAGTGGACTTCTATTGCACACACTTTGTAATTTTAGTATGGTATGTCTGTGTCGAGGCTTGCTGCCCCTGTAGAAAACATCACTGTGTGGTTAAACACTTCTCCTTCCCTCCCTACAACTCATAGAAATACCTACATAAGAAAGAGACCAAAATTCCTGAGACATGCAGCAGCCTCCAGTCTGTGTGTATACATTAAACAAATTCACATGACACGTCATCCCTCTGCATGTAGTTGTCTTATCAGTACAGATCTAAATGGCTATTCTTATGTGGAATGGCTTGCCTTAAACATCATGTGCTGTGCTGTAAAATGAAACCCAAGCAAGATCATTTCCTTTGAGAGGAATTGGTGTCTCTAATTTCACATTTATGGTAATTATGTAGAATATTTTTTAAATAGTCTATTAAAGAGTATAGCAAGTAACAGAATTGCATGGAGATTACTATGCAAGGTCGAAGAACTGCCATCTCCCCATCAGCATAAGTTACTTTATGGTTATGTGTATATGTTGGAAACCAGAGAGTCTGAGAAAGAATATAAACTATGAAATATTTAAATGGTATAATTCCACAGAGAGAAATGTTTGACAATGTATACTTTTGAAATAGAAGGGGCTGCTCCAGTTTGGGACCTAAATAATTATTTTTTTGGATAACAGATCTGTAGCACCCTGGTTTGCATCAGGAATAGTGTGGTCAGCAGGACTAGAGAAATGATCATCCGCCTGTACTTGTCACTGGTGGGGCCACAGCTCAAATACTGTGTTCAGTTTTGGATGCCTCACTACAAAAAAGACATTGAGATTTCAGAGCGTGTCCAGAAAGGAGCAGTGAAAGTGTTGAGGAGTCTAGAGCACAAGTGTTATGAGTAGCAACTGAGGGAGCTCGGGTTGTTTAGTCTGGAGAAAAGGAGGTCGAGGGGAGACCTTATTGCTCTCTTCAACTACCTGAAAGGAGGTTGTAGCAAGGAGGGGGATCAATCTCTTCTCCCAAGTAACAAGTGATAAGACAAGAGGAAATGGTGTCAAGTTGCACCAGGGGAGGTTTAGATTGGACTTTAGGAACAATTTATTCACTGAAAGGGTTGTCAAGCATTGGAACAGGCTGCCCAGGGAAGTGGTTGAGTTGCCACCCTTGGAGGTGGTGCTTAGGGACATGGTTTAGTGGTGGACCTGGCAGTGCTAGGTTAATGGTTGGAGCTGATTATCTTAAAGGTCCCTTCCAATCTAAACTATTCTATAATTCCATGATTCTGTGACACCTTACTGCTTTTGATGTTGACTTCCTGAAGAGATTTTTTGTTCACTTAAAGTGGATGCTTTAACACCAAAGATCTTTTGTTTATATTGGAAATGAGGAGGTCCTGAGTTTGTCTCAAAATAACACATGACAGGCCTGTATGAGAAATGTATTTGAGAAACATGTCCTATTTGTCTTGCATCCAAGACAAATTATACTCTTTGCTTTGCACGCAGATATACCGCAACACTACCTAATTTTAGGTAGGAAACAGATAGTTGTATTATCTGTCTCTTTGGCATAATTGTGTAAAAACAATAAAAATAAGATAACAGATTGTAACCACTTGAAGGAATCACATGATCTAATGTGTAGTTGGGTACCCAGTCTGCAAAGTGATAATAACCACATGGAGGTGCTAGAGCAGTCCAGCACTGTCAAGGTGTCCTAACCTGTGAAAAAATCAACACCTTTGGGTCAGACTAGTCTTCCTCCATAGAAATATATATAATATAATATAATACAATATAATATATAATACAGTACAATATGATACAATATAATGTAGTATATACTAATATATAAATATATAGACACCAACTCTCAAGACTGCATCTTGACCTGGAGACTAATAACCATCCCACACTGTGGGATAGTGTAAGACTGCATAGTGTTAGACTGGTGGCATTATAAATCTAAGTCTTGACTGGTATGTTTGTTTAGTACTTGAGTTTTAAGTGTTAGCAGTAGCTGAGGTTAAGTAAGTATACGTTTGAAGTCTTGGGAGCTACCTGTTGTCCCAGTCTCTCAGAAAACTTCCACCACAGCGGTCCCCAGTTTACGACAATATCACTTGCAATTCTCGTCTTAGACATACATGCCATTTTTATGAGACCAAGTGAATAGATAGTAAGAACCTTCTTTAATTATGACTCCCTATATCTGTACTTAATATTAAAACATCAATGTCACTGTTACGTTACTTATGATTTAAGATATGTAAGAAATTTTTACTGTTTGATAAGATATGATGTCTGAGCTGGAATATTACCTAGTCTTCTATTTTAGAGGTAGAGATAATTCAGTTAGGGTGAGGGGAATACTCTACCACAGCTACTTGGTAAGAAAATCTCCTCAGAGGAACAGCTGTTGAAACATGTGACTAAAACAGGACCACACTATACCTTAAACAACCAGGCCTTAAGTGGAGAAACTCCAAGCACCTGTTCTCTTTCATCACCAGAAATATGCAGCTTGCTATAGGAAGGATTCCCACTGTATTTCGCAGACACAAAGAAGTAAATTGGTGTTTTTCTTTTTTTTTCCCTGTCTTTGTGATGGGCAATAAGCCTCTTATGTGCCAATCTTGGAATTTTCCTGTCAAATTAAAGGTTGGCCTTAAAGAGACTGTATGTACTCCCCTTCCTTTTTCTTAACTGGGCTAATAATTCTGAACAAATTCCAGCCACAAGCCATTTGAAGACAGTATAGTTCTGGTAAGAGGGAAAACTGATCAGTCAGTCTAACTTCTGATGTCGTAAGCCAATTACGAATAGATCAAGAAAAATTAAATAAAATGTTAAATTAATGTGATGCAACCATTTTTCATCCACCCAAGCATTAGGCAAATATAGTGCTACTAGTGCCCTGGCAATCCATTATTTCTGATGCTTTTTAATGCTGCTATTAGGAGAAGAATAAAAAAAAATTCACACTGCACAGAAGTCTCATTACCATGAAATCCCTAAAGCAAGAGACATGGCAAAAATGATAAAACAAAAAAGCTGGCAGCTTTTAAAAAAAAATGCCTGTGAAGTTTTCTTTTAATATTTTCAGTGACTTTTTTTCATTCTTTCTTTACCTTGACAGAATACTAATATGAGAAATAATTATATTAAAAATCTTATACTTTCTTCTTCCAGTTTATTACAGATCTATCTTCTTGTCTATTCATAGAAATTCACTTTCTTTTTAATTTAGCCATTTTTGCAATTTGAAGTCTATCAGCTGTGTTTAAGTGTAACTAGAGAAGGGTTGTATATACGTTCCACACAATAAAAAAATAGCAGATAAAGCTAAAAAGAGACTTATAAAGAGATGTAACCTAAGATTTTAATTTGTAAGTATGAAACAAATTTTAGATGATTCATGAAGTGGCCATTATTCAAAAAGCCTTTTTCTTTCCATCTTGTCAACAAAGCAGTGTTTCTACCTATTTTTCTGCCCAAGACAATTATCAAAATATTTACTTGATGCCTGAAAACACTTTTAAACACATTCAGCTACCAATGGAAATTCCAAATAATGTAACAAATTTTATATTAAGACACTGATAATTCCTGATACAGTAGCAACCATCAATACTTGCAAGAAACATCTACTGAGAGTCTGAGCAGCTGGAAAAAGTAGAAGTGAAACTTCTGTACTTGCAACAACTGCCATGTACAGTTATATGTTTTTTCATATACTTTGTCTTCTTACCTGTTGTAACTTACAAGACACAAAAGGATCATGTCAAAGGTACTAAAAATCCTTAAGCATCATCTAACTTACAAACTTACTTTGACTTATCTTTCACAGTCTTCTCCTCCTTCTGTTTTCCTGTTTCCTCCTGCACCCTCACACTGGCATTCACCTGAACTTTTTCACACATCATGGTCAGCCAACCTCTAATAAGTATTCTGTACAAAACTCTAAAAGAAAAAAGTATTGAAAATAAATTACGTGTACTCACTGTGAGTCTGTATTTTATGTCATCCAGTGAATAGATAGATACAGAATCATAGGCTACATTTATATTTTGGAGGCTTCACACCAAATACTCTTCTCAATTACTATAGTATGTTTGTATAATTCAAATAAAGTTTACATTGGAGTTACTGAGGGCAGTACTGTCTCTATTCAAAAATGCAGAAGGAAAAAAAAAAGAAAAAAAGGAATGCAAATAGAAGCTTGAAACAAACAAAGAAAAACCCCTACAGCTTCTTGTGAATAGCAAAATGTATGCACTTTATTTTTTTCCCAGAAAAATGATCAATATGGAGAACTTCTCTTAAGCACATAAAAATCATATGGGAAATAAGCATTGTCAAAATCTTTCTGTTTGTTTGTTGGTTGTGTTTTTTTTCTTTCATTGTGTATTAATGATAGTTGCTGTGATTGAATAGAAATTTGTGAATCTTGAGACACATTTCTTACACATTTTCTTTGACTGTAGTATAGATTCTCAGCATAAAAAGTTGTATTAGCATTAGTGTGGTCTCATCTTGAGTATGGTCTGCAATTCTGGGCTCCACAATTTTAAGAACTATGTGAAGGTACTCAAATGCATCCAGAGGAGGGCAACAAAGCTGGTGAAAGGGCTAGAAGGAATGTCCTACGAGGAGTGGCTGAGGTTTTGTCTAGTTTCGAGAAAAGGACTCTGAGGAAGAACCTCATTGCTCTCTACAGCTCCCTGAGGAGGGGAAGTGGAGAGGGAGGTGCTGAGCTCTTCTCTCTGGGATCCTGTGACAGGACATGTGGGAATGGTTCAAAACTGTGCTGAGCAGGTTTAGACTGGACTTAAGGAAGCATTTCTTTACTGAGAACATGGTCAAATATTGGAATGGTTTTCGTAGAGGTGATAAATGCTCCAAACCTGCCCATGTTAGAGGCATTTAGACAGCAACTTTAACAACATGTTTTAACTTGATCAGTGCTGTATTGGTCAGGCACTTGGACTACGTGATCGTTATAGAACCAACAGAAATATTATATGCTGTTCTGTACTATGTTATACTATGCTATGCTATTCTGTGCTATTTTAAATGTTCAAGTAAATTTTATGAAAGTAATAGATTGACTTACGCACATACAAAGAAAGATATAAAAGCAATGTTGTATTACTGCTTATGAACTAATGGGTAAAAATAAAAATTATGACTGCTGTCCTTCTCTGAATACACATTTACTGAGTTACAACAACAGTTTATAACCAAGACCAAATTAAGTTTATGTCAGCTTTCTGGACTTTGGCTGAATCATTGCAGTATGCCTCCAAAGCATTTTTTGTCTTCCATTTGTAGTATTCAAATAATATGATTCTCTCAGTAATTTCATTGATTTCCAGTTAAAATGATGACAGATTCATCAAGACAGATATTTCTATGGGATCTTTGTCACCTAACACCAAAAACTTACATGTTAAGATTATTTTCATATCTAAATTGCCATTAAAATGTATATATCTTTTACTTTCAGATATGAGGTGATATGAATACAGGCAAAAAGTACTTATTTAGATTTCTGAAAGCTGGTATGTTTCTATTGGCTTTATTCACCTGCCTGAAAGTCCAGACTGCCTCAGAACTGGAACAGTACATTTATTCATGGCAATTACCGTTTTCTTTCCACGTAATTAAAATACATTTACCTGCAAAATAAATGACAGGAAAGCTTGTTTGTTCTAATTAACATTTTAAAACGAAATAAGAATTATCGATGCACAGCATCACAAAATGACAGCATCAGGAGGCTGATATAAAAACAACGAGGGGGAATGGAATGTGGTTAATAGCTGCTGCTTTCATTGTGTAGATAGTTTCCACCCGAGGCAAAGCATCTAAAAGCACTTCCTGTGAAAAATACAAACATCTGGCATTCTCTATCAAGCAAAACGAATTAACACATCAGAGCTCAAGGAACAAACTTCAGATATTACTTATCACAAATAATCATGAAAACCTTACAACAAACTCATTTCTTCCGGGAGACAGTCATGCATTGTAATAAACTCCATAATGGTTAAAATGAATAAGTATTCATAAGTTTTCAGGCCTTTCTTATACTTTTTACCTTAGAAAAGAAAAGCAATAGCCAAAGAAGATAATCAAGAAAAATAAATAATTTACTAAATGCCTAACTCAGATTCTGTATATTTTCCACTCAGCCCATTTTAATCTTCTAGTATATGAACTTCAAGCTATACAAACTAATACATGAGTTTTAAAATTAAACGTAAGCCGTGTGCATGTAAGGTCATGTAGGAATCTGACCCACTTGCTACCTTGAAAACTGTTGTTCAGTGACAAAAATATTTGTCATGGGTAAGGTGTTAGAGGATTTTTATATTTACTGAAAAACTAATAAAAGTAGGTTGGGCTTAAAAATATGTAAGATATGAGAGGCTTCACAGTTAAAGGATCAGTTACTGACTGATGAGAATCTCAGCTATTCATAACTGTTATTTATTCAAGACATAAAAGCTTTAAAGAGGTCCCCATGGAAATTATTCATTTCTAGACAGATAAACAAAGGATGTTTCAAAGCTATTAAATCGTTTATGCACATCCTTTTGAGAAACATGAATTAATAACCCAACTGTGGTTGCATCGGGTTTTGAGGCATGAAGGTGGACAGAGAAGTGGCATAGGAAGTGTGTCTGCAACTCAGTGGCAAAATCTATACCTGATAGTTAGCCAATAGGTCAAACAGAATAAATACTAACTGAAAAAGCTCTCAAGTTTCAGTGTGTCTCTCACCAGGCACACATTTGGGCTTCATTCCCAATCTGTATGACGGTTTCCACAAGTTACACAAGCATCATATAATTGGAACATTTATCACAGAATCACATAATCACAGAATGATATGGGGTTGGAAGGGACCTTCAGAGATCATAGAGTCCAACCCCCCCGCCAAAGCAGGCCCACCTAGAGCAGGTTGCACCTAGAACAGGAACTTGTCCAGCCGGGTTTTGAATGTCTCCAGAGAAGGAGACTCTGCCACCTCCCTGGGTAGTCTGTTCCAGTGCTCTGCCACCCTCAAAGTAAAGAAGTTCCTCCTCATATTTAGGTCGAACTTCTTATATTCAAGTTTGTGCCCATTTCCTCTTGTCCTGTCACTGGGCACCACTGAAAAACAACTGGCCCCTTCCTCTTGACACCCACCCTTTGAGTATTTGTGGGGTGTTGATCAGATCCCCCCTCAGTCTGCTCTTCTTCAGACTAAAAAGACCACTTGCCCTTGTTGAATTTCATCAGATTCCTCTCTGCTCAATACTCCAGCCTGTCCAGATCTCATTGTATGCGGCACAGTCTTCTGGTGTGTCAACCACCCCTCCCAGTCTTGTAGCATCAGCAAATTTGCTGAGGGTACATTCCATCCATTCATCCCAGTCATTGATGAACATATTGAAGAGGACTGGATCCAGTACTGACCCCTGGGGAATATCCTGGGCCTCCAATTAGATTCTGTGCCACCAATCACAACCACCTGAGCACTGTCTTTCAGCCAGTTTTCAATCCACCTCACTGTCATTCATCTAATCCACACTTCCTAAACTTACCTAGGAGGGTGCTGTGGTTTTTGACTGTGTCAAAAACCTCATTAAAGTCAAGGTAGACAAAATCCATCACCCTCTCCTCATCTATCCATCCAGTTATGCCACTGTAGAAGGCTATCAGGTTAGTCAGACACGATTTCCCCCTGGTGAATCTGTGTTGAATACTTCTGACAGCTTTCTTTTCCTCCATATGCTTTGAGATGATACCCAGAATGAGCTGTTCCATCATCTTTCCAGGGATGGAGGGGTGAGGCTGACCAGCCTGTAGTTTCCTGGGTCCTCCTTCTTGACCTTTTTGAAGACTGGGGTAACATTGGCTTTCCTCCAGTCCTCGGGCACCTTGCCTGTTCTCCAGGACCTTTCAAAGGTGATGGAGAGTGGCTCTGCAATGACTTCTGCAGGTACTCAGTTTACTTAACTGTTTCCTAACCTGGTCTTCCTCAACCAAGGGGAAGTCGTCTTTCATCCAGACTTTCTTTGTTTCCTCCAAAGCGTGGGACTCCTGATGGCTGGCCTGAGCAGTGAAGACTGAAGCAAAGAAGGCATTCAGCAAGTCCGCCTTCTCTTCATCCTCTGTCACCATGGCACCCATCTCATTGAACAGCGGGCCCACATTTTCTCTCGTTTTCCTTTTGCCTCCAATATACTTGAAAAAACCCTTCTTGTTGACTTTGACATCTCTTGCCAATTTTAATTCCAAGGAAGCCTTTATTTTCCTTGTTTCATCCCTGCATACTCTGTATTCTTGTAGTCTTCCCTTGCATTCTTGTCATCTTCCCAACCGGTCAGTCCCTTCTTCCACTCGGTTTGAACTTCCTTTTTCCACTTGAGATTTTTCAGAAACTCCCTGCTCAACCACGCAGGTCTCCTGCTTCTCT
>JAHREE010000495.1:3145562-3235642 GCA_033628505.1 Tringa tobata
GAGGGAGCTGGGACTGTTTAGTTTGAGGAAGAGAAGACTGAGGGGCAACCTCATCACTCTCTACAACTACTTGAAAAGACACTGTAGAGAGGTTGATGCTGGTCTCTTCTCACAAGCAATTAGCAATAGAACAAGAGAGAATGGACTCAAGTTGCACCAGGGTAGGTTTAGACTGGACATCAGGAAGAAATTCTTTACAGAAAGAGTAGCCAGGCATTGGAATAGGCTGCCCAGGGAGGTGGTTGAGTCACCATCCTTGGATGAGTTTAAGAGTCGCTTAGATGTGGTGTTGGGGGATATGGTGGAAGGAAGAGCTTTACAGAGTAGGGCTGATGGTTGGACTCAATGATCCCAAGGGTCTTTTCCAACCTGAATGATTCTATGATTCTATGATTCTAGAAGAATCTTTTACACACCTTTTGCATGGTAAGGCTTATCCTCAAAGATTAAACATAATTAGTATAATAACTTTACACTTTCCTTAGTGGATCAAGGTCCTGGTAGGCTTTCAGAGAATATCTTTTTAGCTGTTAAGGTTAGAAAAACCTAGTACCTTATGGGTCATAGTTTCCTGGTGTGATTTCATTGATTTCTCATTATCAAACTTCAGAATGATCTTATATGATTATTCTATCAAAATTAGATCATTTGGGTTTTTGTTTTCCATTCCATACACTCTTTTGTCCTAACATTTTTTAGAATAAGTCTACCTTTGTTATCTCCGAAAACTCTTTTCAGAATGAATTTGTGTGTGTAAAGTAACAACTGACTCCTGCTTCAGTAAAAGACTTTCTATACCCAAACCTTTCTATCCCAAACCAGTCTGAAGCAAAGTATGAATTTTAATATAGCCAAATACAGTAGTGTGTTTTTTTCTTGGCAGCTGTTAATTTTTGGGGTATTTTTGGTAGAATAGTAAATATAAACATTTTTCTTTGGAAGGAAACTTTACACCAATATGCAGGCTGTGTTTTGTTATACAGTTAATCAGACAAAAGTACTAAATTGCAAGGGTTACAAAGTAATCCTAAATCTCATTGCATACTATACAAATAGCAATTTTTAATACGTGAAGTGGAGAATAAGAAGTTCGTACTTTATGTACTCAATTGTACAAAAGTCAGATGAGACAGATACTCCATAGTATATATTCAGTAATATTTAAATTTAAATTAAATCAAGCTTTTCACATCAATGACTCCTATCATTCCACAGAATGAACTGTGGTCTGCCATGACTCTAAAATCAGTCTTTTAACTGAAAACAAATTCTATCTGCTAATGCTAATGATACAATTATGCAGAGAGATGCTTTAATGAGCTATTGGGCCATGGCTTGGGATTAAGCCCTCTCTGTAGAACTGTAAATTCAAGTGATTATGCTAGCAATAGTGAACTTTGTGTAAAGAGTGTAAAAGAATAAGAATTGTTTACATACTTTTAGTGTACATGAGCTATGAAAGTCGAATTACCAAGCCTCCATTTTTTTTGTATCTTGAACTTCACTTCACTTTTTACTTTGTAAAAGTACAGGTATTTGTGTAAAGCGAATTGATTTCATCAGAAACTAGCAGTCTGTGCAACCTGAGCTTGTTTACCAAAGTCATCTCAAATTCAAGTAAATGACACTAGATAAATCACTGTGGCTTAAATCTGCTGTATCTAGGGTGATGCCCCGATAATAGAACTTAGAGTGTATTTCTCAAGTTTGTGGTGATGCATGGGCTGGTACCTAAAATTTATGACATTTCAGCACTATATTGAGGAGTCACCAATCCTGCTGTTTCAGGCAATGTTTTGGTAAAACTGACATCCCTAGCAATTTCTTGTTACTGTGACCTGTCAAACCATAAATGCCTGCAAAAACTTTAAATTCCTCTACTCATTTCTCTTTGCTTTGCCTAAACTGACAGACAGAGAAACTGTTGTTCCAAGCATGTTATAAACTTTGAGAAAGGAAAAGCAGTTTTTTCAGTCAGTTTTAATAAATTATTACACCTGTCTGCAATTCCTTCTGAATTCCTATCACGTCGGTCATGACTGGAATGCTGCGACGAATGGCTGTAAGCTCCTCAGAAGCAATAGGTAAGGAAGGAGAGGCAGGGGTGTGGCTCTGTACATTAGGGAGTGTTTTGACTGTATAGAGATAGATTCTAGTGACAATGAAGCTGAGTGTTTATGGGTAAGGATGAAGGGGAAGACTAACAAGGGTGATTTTGTGCTGGGTGTCTGCTATAGACCACGCAGCCAGGATGAGCAGGTGGATGAAGTATTCTAGAAGCGGCTGGACAAAGTCTCGCGATCACCAGCCCTTGTTCTGGATGGGGAATTCAACCTACTGGATATCTGCTGGAAATATAACACAGCAGAGAGCAGGCAGGCTAGGAGGTTCCTTTAGTGTATGGAAGATAACTTCCTGATACAACTGGTAGTAGAGTCCACCAGGGAGGTACCTCGCTAGACCAACTTTTCACAAAAAAGAAGGACTAGTGGGAGATGTGGCGGTCAAAGGCTGTCTTAGCAATCACGAAATGGTTAAGTTTTCAATTNTGGAAGATAACTTCCTGATACAACTGGTAGGAGAGTCCACCAGGGAGGTACCTCGCTAGACCAACTTTTCACAAAAAAGAAGGACTAGTGGGAGATGTGGCGGTCAAAGGCTGTCTTAGCAATCACGAAATGGTTAAGTTTTCAATTCTTATTGAGGTAAAGAAGGGGGCTATCAAAACCTTCACCTTCGACTTCTGGAGAGTGGACTTTAATCTGTTCAGAACCCTTGTTGGGAGAGTCCCTTGGGAGATAATCCTGTGAGGCAAAGGGGTCCAGGAAGGCTGGATGCTCTTCAAGAAGGAAATCGTAAAGGCCCAGGAGCAAGCTGTCCCCATGAGGCGCAAAATTAAAGGGTGGGGAGAATGGCCGGCCTGGTTGAACAGAGAGCTTTTGATGGGTCTTAGGAAAAAAAGGAGAGTTTGCCACCTTTGGATGAAGGGACAGGCAACTCAGGAGGAGTACAGAGATCTTGTTAGGTCATACAGAGAAAAAATTAGGAAGGCAAAAGCCCAGCTGGAACTCAACCTGGCCGTTAATATAAGGGACAACAAAAAAAGATTTTATACATATGCCAACAAAAAGAGAGTCAGGGAAAATCTCCATCCCTCACTGGATGTGGGTGGGAACAGTGCAACTAAGGACGAGGAGAAGGCTGAGATAGTTAATGCCTTCTTTGCCTCCATCTTCAACAGTCAGACCAGCTACCCCCAGGGTGTTCAGCCTCCTGGGCTGGAAGATAAGGATGGAGAGCAGAACCCCACCCCCCCCATAATCCAGGAGGAAGTAGTTAATAATCTGCTTATGCACCTGGACATGCATAAGTCTATGGGGACAGATGGGATTCACCCAAGGGTACTCAGGGAGCTGGCAGGAGAGCTCATCAAGCCGCTCTCCGTTATCTATCAACAATCCTGGTCAACAGGAGAGGGACCAGACAACTGGAGGCTGGCCAATGTGACGCTCACCTACAAGAAGGGCTGGAAGGAGGTTCCAGGAAACTATAGGCCTGTCAGCCTGACCTCGGTACCAGGAAAGATCATGGAGACGACCATCTTGAGCGAGCTTACATGGCAAGTGCAGGGCAGTGAAAGGATCAGGGCCAGCCAGAAAGGGTGGTCCTGCTTAACCAACTTGATCTCTTTCTATGACTATGTGATCTGTCTTCTCAATGCGGAAAAGGCTGTGGATGGTGTCTACCTGGACTTTGGTAAGGTCTTTGATACTGTCCCCGACAGCGTTCTCCTGGAGAAGCTGGTGAATCATGGCATAGACAAGTATATTCTTCACTGGGTAAAATACTGGCTGGATGGCCATGCCCAGAGAGCTGTGATTAATGGGGCAAAATCTTGTTGGCAGCTAGTCACCAGTGGTGTCCTTCAGGGCTCGGTTTTGGGGCCAATCTTGCTTAATATCTTTATTGATGGTCTAGATGAGGGGACTGAGTGCACCCTCAGTAAGTCTGCAGATGACACCAAACTAGGTGGGAGTGTTGATCTGCTTGAGGGTCGGAAGGGTCTACAGAGGGATCTGGACAGACTGGATCAATGGGCCAAGGCCCATGGGATGGGGTTTAATAAGGCCAAGTGCCGGGTCCTGCATTTTGGTCACAACAACCCCAGGCGATGTTACAGACTTGGGGATGAGTGGTTTGGTAAGCTGCCCAGCAGAAAAGGACCTCTGGGTGTTGGTGGACAGCCGGCTTAACATGAGCCAGCAGTGTGCCCAGGTGGCCAAGAAGGCCAATGGCATCCTGGCCTCTATCGGGAATAGCATGGCCAGCAGGAGTAGGGAAGTCGTCATGCCTCTGTTCTCGGCACTGATGAGGCCTCACCTCGAGTACTGTGTTCAGTTTTGGGTCCCTCACTACAGGAAGGACATTGAAGTGCTGCAGGGTGTCCAGAGGAGAGCCACCAAGCTGGTGAGGGGTCTAGAGAACAAGTCATATGAGGAGAGGCTGAGGGAACTGGGCATGTTTAGTTTGGAGAAGAGGAGGCTGAGGGGAGACCTCATTGCCTTCTACGACTACCAAAAAGGAGGTTGTAGAGACGTGGGTGTTGGCCTGTTCTCTCAAGTGAATAATGACAGGACCAGAGGAAATGGTATGAAATTGCGGTAGGGGAGGTTTAGATTAGATATTAGGAAGAATTACTTTACTGAAAGAGTGTTCAGGCACTGGAACAGCCTGCCCAGGGAGGTGGTGGAGTCACCATCCCTGGAGGCATTTAAGAGACCTGTAGACATGGCACTTCAGGGCACGCTCTAGTGCCTGAGATATTTGTTTTTTTTCTGTTTGTGATGTGTTCTGTGTTTGTTTGTTTTGTTGTTGTTGTTGGGGTTTTTTTGTTTGTTTGTTCCTTTTTTTTGTGGTTGGACTCTATGATCTCAAAGGTCCCTTCCAACCATGAAGATTCTGTGATTCTGTGGTGTGATGAAGGCAAATTGCAGATGATGTTTGTCACCTCATCTTTTTTTCTGCATTCAAAATGCTCTGAGATACTTGTTCAGTCGCCTGTGGCTGGGATATTACATGATTTTCTTGGAGTTTATATTCATCAGAAACTGAATACACTGCTACTTGTTTTGGGAACAGCTCAGTTTATTGTTTATGAATCAATATCCATTGCTTATATATACTGAAGTTTTTTTGAGCCTTGAGTCCTTTCTCCTTAGAACAACAGTTTATGCTCAAGAAGGTGAAAGAAGCAAATTGTTTTTATAAGTACTGTCTGCTTGTTGAATGAAAATTATTTTATTTTTAGGTTTGTCTCCTTCTTACCCCAATGCAGTGCATTTCCCTTTTTGTTTGAAAAAATATGTATTTTATTATTTTACTCAAACTATTTTGCATAGCTGGAAAGGGAAATTGTCAATGTAATATACCTAGTGACTTTCCTGGATGAGGTCCAAGAAGTTACTACATATTCTCTGAATTGCTCTAATTTTTACAAGTCACATCACAACTGATTGAATCACCTCAGACACCAGCAGATCTTAAAGCACTGAAATAGTTCTCAATCATCATAATGTTCAAATCCCAGAAATAAACCATCTAATTCATAACCACAATGAGAACTGTGTTATCTGTCACAATGTAACAGTTTCAGCTTCAACTGTATCTTATTTTACATTTATTCCGTTTTCAGTACTAACCAAAGAGATAACCATATTTGGACTGATTGTATTTGTTAAAAATATCTTTAAAAACAAATGGAAAGAGAAGTTTAGAAATGTCACTGGCACACTTCAAATGCCTCTAATCTGCAGTTAACAGAAGATATACGTATATTTTATTAATGCCAGAAGATTAATGAAATGTGTCAGTGGTCAATGCTACACGGTCAAAACATGTAGTCAATATTTTCCAAAAAGTTCATGTATTGCTTCTGCTTTATTTTGATGTTTTCAAAATTTCCATATCTCTTTCCTTCTCTATAGATTGCTTGTTGGCTTTGCGAAATTGAAAAATGAAATTTTTGTTTCCACTGAGACAAGTCTGTCTCCTTCACCTCATTCCCCTCCATTGGCTGTTCTTAAACGTGGGTAAGATCCTCCTGAGCCTTCTCTTCTCCAGGCCCCTTATCATCTGTGTGTCTCTGGGACTGACTTGCTCTAGTAAGTCTATAACTGTCTCATACGGGGGAACACAGAACTGGATACAGGACTGCAAGTTTGGCTTCATCAGTGCTGAGTAGGGGGGATGGATCCCATTCCTCAGCATTCTGGCAGTCCTCTTACTAACGTAGCTCCAATGTCACCTGTTGTAAATGGCTGTTGTTGGATAAGTATAATTTCCCTATTACAAATCAATGCTAACTAGCCCAGTCACCTTCTTGTCCTTCCCATGTTTGGAAATGATTTCCAGGCTTAGTTGCTCCATCAATTATTACTATAATAGATAAAAAGGAAATTCACACTAGATTTCATGAAATTTGTCATGAAGCAGCAGCGAGTTTTCAGCAAGGTAGAATTTCCAGTCTATAACGCTGTGAACAGCATATAATATCAAAAACCTTTTCTGATATAAATAAAAATAATAAGTAAATTTAAAGTGGATACCATGTCCAGGCTTTAAAAGAATGTGAACTGAAACACAAACAAGGAAAAAGAGGTGAAATAAGACTCTAACATATTGGCTTATATGGATATCTTGGAAGTCCTGCTCTTCCCCATGCAACTTACTTAGGCACAAGTTAATAATTAAATCAGAACACATTTAAGAGATTAACACATTTTTAAAACCTGATCTCCTGTAGAACATACACAATTTCATTTCACCACATTATTTCATATGGAGATAATAATTAACATTTGTTAAAACATTAATTTCTTGTTTGCTACAGCACTAGTTGCTCATGAAAAAAGTGCAGATAATTACACAAAGGCCTTGGTGTATAGCAATGTATCTGACAAAAGAGTAGTGTCAGCCTACCTTAACTGCACAGTTAGTGTGATGAGCTTCTAAATAATGGACATTTTACCAGACCTTTAGGATAAATATACCTTAAGATTAATTTAAAATTCTTCAGTAATTCATACATGTCCCTCCAATACCAACTTCTGCTTCCTTTCTCAAAAAGAAATATGCAATTTTAAGTGCTGGGCTTTCCATATGACAGAATAGTGTTCAAATTCTTCCTTCAGCACAGATGGTAAAAATGAAAGAAAAAGCATGATTCTTATTAAGATGTGGTTGGATTTTACTCTCACTGAAGTTGTCCTGTTTGAATATGAATTATTTTGATAAGAACAGTCAAGTGCAAGAACAGCCTTAACTGAGCTGACATGTGTTGTCAGTACAATAATTTAAATGAATAAATTTCACTAAATTGATCCAAAATAGTAATGAAAATAACATTCATGATTTTGTGAGTGAAAAAACATCATATAGTAGCTATATAGAAAAATGAAAGAACTGAGCAGCTCAATAGATGTGCCAACAGTCTGACGAAGCAAAACCTTTAAAGAGTGTTAATAGCACAGAGGTGAAAAAAAGAGAGCAAACAAAATTTTCTAAAATTACTTTTTTTCTTTGTGGTCTTTTCCTATAGCTAATTAACCTAGAAGTGGTATTGTTATAATGGACAGGGAATGTGCAAAACAATGACTTCAGAGTATCTTCATACTGTTGTTTGTTTGAGTGTTGTCTTTTCAGAGGTTTCTCTGTGTTAATGATCTGCTATAAGGGCACAGAATATCTATGCAAATGATCAGCATAGCAGTGCAATCTTTTTAGACTTTCTATTCTGAGGTGTAATGGGAACTATCTCAACATGAATTGCAAACTCCTCTTGCATGTCACTGACTTGTTCAAAGCAGGTATTTCATAAGCTAGAGGCCCCAGACAGTTAAAGAAGACATATTTTTAAAAAGAGCAAAGTGAGTGCCTTCAAAAAAATAACAACCCTGTTGTCCAAAGTTAGTAAATAAGGCTTCCGGTAGAACATTGCATCTTTCAAAATGTTCCTTATACAGCACTGTAAGTACAAAATGATTAAGGCAACCCAGTAAGTTCAGAGCTTGATCTAAGTTTTCCAACAAAAGCTGCTCTCTCTCGTAACATCGCCTGGGCTGAGGAATCAAAACTGGCGGCATTTCAGAATTAAAACTTTTTTTTCCTTTCCTGCCTTTAAAAATGTTTTTGCCTTCTTCCGCTCCAGAGTCAGTAAAGTATTAAGGCTTGGGTAGCTTGAAGTGGTCCGTACAGCAAAAATCAGCTTTGTTTTTTGAAAGTGAGTGAAAAGGTTACTCTGAGCAATAGAAATAATGATCTGATTAATACTTATTTTAAAATAGGTTTTGTCTTTTCAACTCTACTACCCAGAGGAAAACCTCTACAGGTCTAGTTTTTTATTTTCTTTTGGTTAATTTTTTAACAACAATGAAGACTACAAGACCATATAGCACATCACAAAGGAAGTGATCATTCAGAATCTGAGTTTCAACAATATAAACAGAAATACTCCAAACAAATACAATACTGGAATACTCATTGAACATTCTTGCAGAGTAAGACACACTTTAACCATTAATTTTTTAAAGGAAATAGTAAACTTCACATTATGATGCCCTTTTAGGCTTTCTCTCCAACACACTTTGAATTGGTGATTACTTTAATAAACTAAAGAAGATGTGAGATAAAACAGAAAATAATGAGAAAAATAAAAACAAAGCCAAATAATTTTAGGATAGGCTGGAATATAAAATTCCCATTTTCACTATAAAACAAATTATATTTAAATTTGTAAGGTACTGTTCCAAAGTGATCTCTGAAGCTGCTGCAAACACTCCCTAACGCTAAATTTAATTGAGGTTTGAACCAAGCCCTTTTCATTTTACCTAAAAGAAACACAATGAAACATGGGAAGTATAAGGTAGTTATAATGAAGTACAACTAATGGGAATCTATTCGTATAATAGAAATAGAATAGAAATAGAATTGAAATAGACAAAGTGACAATGAAAAAACAATATCCCACACTTCATTTCCTGCACAAAGTGCTCCATTCTTCTTCAAGGAGCAGGGTTTGAGTTCTTTTGTCTCTTTTAATGTCAGTGATATGCTTTTTGTTGCCTTCATGAAAAATCTGCTTGATACTTGCCTAATGACAACTCTATAAAATAGTGTCACAGTTTGCACTTTCCTAGAGGTAGCTTACCTCCTAAAATAGGTGAGTTAACTCCACTGAGTTTTCTCAAGCCTCTCATGTGATGTGGTGCTAACCACCTTGCATATATCCAGTGCACACAGAAAAAACAAGAATACTGCAATCTTTCATAGTTTCTCCATTTGCCTGCCCTGTATACATAAAAACGTTTTTGCTACCGAACACCTGGGAAATTTCCTTTTTCTCACATTACTAACAGCTGACTAAACTGAACAATGCATGTAATGTTTGTTTCCCATTTGCTTTCGATAGAATATGGCATTAAACTTCATAGCAGGGAGTGTATTTTTCATGTACTCTCAATGACATCAACCATTACCACCTTGGTTATGCATGTCATGTGTAAAGGAAAAATTAAGTTTCATAAAAGTGAAAGAGAGAGAAAGGAAAAGTGGATGGCTGCCAGATATGGCTAAAAATTTCCTCTCCTAGTTCAAACAAGTGACAACTAAAAGCTCTGGTCCCACTGAGAGATGCAATCATTATAATTACATCTGGAAATATATATCATGCAGGTTTTAGTGTTATTATTAACTTAAAATAGTCAACACCAAAATACAATAATTTCTCTTGGTTTTTGCAGAAGCTGGAAAATTTGTGGTAAATTAATGGAATACAAAAGAGAGAAGGAAGCTTCATAGCCAAGATGTCTAAATGATTCTTGAATTACTGTATTTGATGCAAATCCATGCCAAACATTTGTGTGATTCTAGACCAACAGCACAAGTTGTTTGCTTCACAACCAGCAAGTTACTTGTGCCACATTTTCCGCATGTAGTCACTGGGTGCATGTCTCATCTGGTGACATAATTCATTCTCTTGTGATATAAATTAGAGGAGTATTGATTGATCCACCTTTGCTACTGAAGATATCAAGACTATGCTTTGATAATTTAAAGGATTTTACAATGTGGAATTCTCTGATTAAAAAAAACCACCATAAACCAAAAACAACCAACAAACAATGAAATAAAACAGGTGTTTGTGTTTCAAACACAGCTGCAAATCAGGTAGATAACTTCCAAACTTTTTTTTATTTTTGAGCTTCAGTTTTCCATTTGGCTACCGAAACCTTTGTGTGCAATTTCACAAACACTATTCATAACATAGACACAGGAGTATATGAAGAAATGAATAATTATCTCTTCAATTAAGGTCAGAACCCTATGTGTTAATAGGCCCTTTGTTCCATAAGGGAAAGATAAAGCACTGGTTAACTGAGCAGTATGCATTGCACGTCTACAGTGCGGTTCACATAAAAGATCCAAAAATGTGTGCATCTGTTTTCTGGTACAACACATTCCAATGTGTCTCCTAAAGTCTTAGTCTCACCATCAGTCACAGCTGTTGGACTGTTTTGCAACTCATCCTCTGACAGTGCTACCCTTTAGAGGGAAGCCAAGGTACTGATAGTTGACATGTATCCAGACCTTACATATGTATATATACATGTATATATATGTGTGTATATATATATATAGGTATGTCTCACTGTAGGAACATAGCTGCAAGGGGGGTCAGGGCTTCAGAGCACATGACTTCCATAAACATGTGATTAAAAGACTCTACCATATCTTGCTGTCTTGGGACTTATTAAAGGCTAGATATGCAAAGATAACTTCCGCTTTTCTTAATCACTGAGTGATCCTTAACAGTCTGATTATATTCTTGAGTGCAATACCTATGATTAACACAGTGAATATGAAGGTGTGTGTACTAGCTGACATCTCTCTTTTTATTTCTCTGTGAGTTTTGGTTTTGTCCTAGATTTTACAATGATCTCCATTCTACTTCCTTTGATGACAATGGGAATTTTGATTTTGACTATAGTGGGGTTTACAAACCTAATCTGAAATTATCAGCCTATTTTAATTTTTTCTCAATCAATGAGACCAAATTTAAAGGCTCTTTTCCCAGTTGCCTTCCAATGTATGTTTTATCTTTAAACAATAAAGTTATTATTGGTTGCTGATTCCTGTTTTCAAAATGCATTGAGGCTGTAAAATTATTCTAAAAATTGACGAAAAATACAATATATTTATGTTATGCTAAGTGAATTAGTCAAGGGGCTTGGAGGTGAAATATTTTATTTCCAAAGCCCCAAGACATTAAACTAAACTTCTTCCATACTTTAATGTTCACACCCAGAAATAGTACATATTTCCTTGGAATATTTTCACTAATTTACAGATGGCCTTATCACAGAAAAAACAGTCATGCTGCAAATTGTAAATGTTCCTAAATGTTATTCAACTGCAAATAAAATTTTCACTAAAAGAATAGTATAAAGAGCTGTCATAGGCAGTATGAAATTCTGACTTCTTCTCAACAATTAATACAGTTATTTAACCTACCCCCTGTAGGAAAGTTTACATAGGTCTGAAAGATTTACACAACATTCAGAACTCCTCGTAACAAGTACTTCAGCACATCATTCTTGAGGTGTAAGAGATCCTGTGTACCTGGAACCTGCTTTGCCCTCTAGCGGATGTAATACCTGTAAGAAAATGCAAAGATGAAAGCTTTTGACAGTGTGAATATTCTCAGCACCGTAGCTGGTTTACAGTTCCCAGTTCTGGTTCCCAGTTTCCACTTTTCCTTCCATTGCACTGCTGCCACGTCTCCAGTGAGGCAGTACTTGCAGTACCCCTGCATATGCAACGAGTCAAATTTCAGTCCTGTTTTCTCTGAAGCTCCCAGAGAAGTAGCAGATGGACACCCTATTCCTGTTTCTCTTCTCTGCAACTGAAATGCATGTTGAGCAAGGAATAAAACAACACTCACAACAGTCTCAGCTAACACCAGAGTGGGGTTATCCTGTCCCCTGACTGGACTGTATTAGCTAAGATGTAAGAGCACTACCAATTTTCATCAATGACTTCAATTTAGAGGATAAGAGCTGGAAATAAATCCTGTGGGTAGGGGCCTTAATGGGCTCACTTTATATACACATGGTCTCTCAAATGACATGGTCAGTTGGACTGAAGAGCAAGTGACTCAGGAAGTATTCTGTGGCAAACTCTTTTTGCAGTCTGGAGTGACAGGAGGTAAAGAGTCCCTCGGGGTATGTAAGAAATACGAGGTACAGATAAACATGTCTATACCACCACACAGACTTCTCAAGTTAAGTTGTCTTCATAACATTAATGAAGAAGACACTTCTATTCTGTGATAAAGAAAGATGAAAATTACTATGCTTTAAACTGGCTGTTTAGAGACCAGGATCAAAGCCAAATTGTAGTACAAGCTAAGGAGCGGGCCTCAGAAGCATAAAGCAAGCCTCAAAAACACAGCAATAAAATATAAAACAAGTGAGTTTATCATGGCATCCAGCAGGACAACAGCAGAATTGGAAGCTGAAATATTCATTAATAGAGCTGCTGCCTGAGGACAGATGGGGCAAATTAGATAGAAATCAAGAAGGGGAAAAATAAGAACGGAAGAATTTCTGTCAGGTAAGAGAAATGTTATACCTCCTTTAGAAGATTCAGAAAGAAGGCAGTCAAGAAAGAGATCAAATCTTGGTGTTTGTAAGATTCTTTCATAAGCAATTTACACAAGTGTTTGCTTGCTTCCTTAGTAGATCTGCTTTTTATGGATATGCAGAAAAATCACTATCAGAATCATGATGGCAGCAACTTCAATCATATGCAAAATTGGAACTTACATAAATATTGATCCTTTAATAATAATATTTATTTGACATGTAAAATGCATCCTCCTCTTAATTACATGACAACAACACAAAACATTGCTTGCAAATATTTTCTTTATTCAACCGCATATAATGATGGACGATTAGAATGAATCCTTTTCTATGAAAGAGTATGGACATGTTTTATTCCTGAGGATATGCACTTCTCAATTTTTCAGTACAACAGGGTAAAAAGAAAGAATCAAGATGTGACAGCATTTCTTTTCAGTCCAGATGACTTCAAGAGTTACTGTGAACGCTGGTTGTTACGAGGTACTTAAATTATTTTTTGTCATAGCTAAGCAAAAGTGTTGAATTATATTTATCTTTACTAGATCCTCTACTAAATCTCTGGTGTCCTGGAGAGGTGTCCTGGGGCAAAAATCACTGTTCAACTCGGGAAAACCAAAGCCTCTGCGGTATAAACATCTACCACAATAACAAATCTAACCCATGTCACCTCTTTGCCCTGGACAATCATTTGCATTTTGTTTCCTTGTTTCTAAATAGAGAAGACAGAAAACAGTGTGGAGCACGACTGGAACTGCATCATGACAGCAAAATACAAGCAAATTTACAATAAAATACAGTATGTTTATTTTTCTGTCATCCTCTGCCCTTTTTGGGGGGTGGGGTGGAAATCTGAAATATAAAACATATTTTAGGTCACTACCTGCTGAGTTTTACTTCAGGTAAAAGGTAAAATCAGATTTCTTAGCCTTGATTATGTGTTTTTTTGGGTCTAAAAGATGTCAGGGAACCTCACTGATGTAGAACTCTGTCTGTGATGTGCACTGTCTGCGTAGATCAGCTGGCCTCTTAGTTAACCTGCAAATTAAGTCTGATTTGCTGTTACTTTGCCAAAGCAGTTTTAGTCTTACCACATTGACTGATGCAACTTTAAAAACTCATAATTAGTGAAATCTTGAGTACATGTGATGGGCATGATAGAGCCACTGATCTGAAGTCAGTAATTTGGGACACTCCAAAATGGACTAGGCTAAAGTAATATGTTCAATCAATCATTTATATTCAACCTGTTTAAGCATAGCACACTCAACAGCTATTCTTTTTACATTAAAATACCACTGTGATCAAAGGCACTTGCTGTTTCTTCTCATCTAACTTCAGATAATGCTGAGTGGGATAATTACAAATTCAATAAAAATTTAAGGGCAATTACACCCTTCACAAAAAGCACACGCTTCTTACAAAGCACAGGCTCTTATGAATCCTCAATAACTGCAAAACCATTGTTAGACCAATCTTCTGTATCATCATTATTCTTAAAATGGCAAATGTTAAACAAAAGGTCCAGAGTTAAGTCTGCACAACACACAGTCTTCAAGTTTCTACAGAACTTCATGCTGGAAGCACATGCATTTGGTGCTCATCATTTTGTACTTGTTAGATGCCTGACTATTATGTTAGAAGCCAGCACCAAGGTTTTGTCAAGAGTAGTTCTTTACAAAAAAAAAAAAAAAGTCGGTGACGAAATGGTAAATATTAAAATAAATAAAAATCAGAAGATATTTCCTAGTGTTGAAATCTAACTACAGGACATGATTCTAACCTCCTCTGTTAAGTGCTGAAAATAGTTTCAACTAAAACTTAGGAAAAAAAGCAAACAACCCTTTTTATTCATGAAAAATTCTGTGAGACATTTTACCTCAATTTTGTGCATAATTTCTGGGAAGAGTGCTATTTTTTCAACTGGAAACAATCATCTTGCTGCAGTAAAGTGTCAATTTTTCAAGTTGCATATAACTCCTGAACTCCCTGATATAGGTGAGATATTACCTCCTCATCTATAAATTTTGGGGCTTGTTAGCCTTACTTATTATTTTTATTTATTTATTGTTCTAATGTCTCTGAAAGACTTAATTTTCCTTTGCATATTACTAAAGCTTTTAGTAGTATTGTAGTAGAAGCTTTTGAAGGGAGATGTTACCAGAGATCATTCCACACAAGAGATGCAATTCAAAAGTATGGTATGAGAGTTATCTATGAAAGAACATGTGAAGGATGTTTGATCAATCTATTTCCCTGCAATCAATAAAGATTGAAGTATTTTAACTGGACAAAAATAAGGACAAAATATTACTAATAAATTTGTGTGTGTGCACATGTGCATGCATGTGAGTGCTGATGCACGTGCACATCTGTAATTTAAGGCAAAAGTGTCCTAGCAAAAGGGAAAAACTTATTTCCAACTGGAATATTAAATCAAAATCAAAAGGTAGTGAAAGAAAAAATAATGGAGAGCCACAACTGGAATCAGGTGATGTAAATGAGCATCAGCGCCATGAAAATAAATAACCATATGCATCACATGGCTACACGAAATTAAAACAGAAATTAAGGAACTTTGCTTTAACCAAAAAGAAAAAAAAGCGTTCAGGATGTTGGCTCTATTTAACCAAGATTTTCTGGGTAAGTAGAACTGAATATTGAATACCCACATTTTTAACTGTTCAACCACCAGTCGGTTATCAACCAAAGGTGATATAGCTATGGTTAGCACAACACTGAATCTTGGTTAAAAAGCCTCAGGAATGACAGGGACCACTACCTTGAGGGTCCTAGACTAGATCAACTTGAAGTTCACGTGTAAGCATGAGGGAAAGACCATAGACTCATGGAATGGTTTATGTTGGAAGGGACCTTTAAATGTCATCTAGCCTGCAACGAGCAGAGACACCTTCAACTAGATCAAGGTGTCACCAGTGACACTGTCTACATGTTGTTTTACCCTGCCTCTTCCATAATTGAAGCCAATTAAAAGAACAGTAGCAATGGACCTATGGCCAACAAAGAAAAGCACTTTCAGCCACATCCACCTATATTTTTAAGAGTCTAAGTTGAAGTCTGCCTAAATCACTAAGGGGTGTAGCTACCACTGACATCTGTCAATACCAGAGTGGCCTAAGACAAGTTTACTATAACTGTACTTGTGCCAATTTGCTGTTTGAATTAACATAAACTTTGCTGACCAAAATACACACTGCAAGTAAAACTTTCAAGCTGATTATCTGCAAAGATTAGCAGCAGTCAAATTTTATGCAGGCATATTCCAGCAAGAATTCCTGTATTATGCAAAATAAAGAGAAAAATGTTATCCAATATGCCTGATCTTTTCTACCAAGTGATGAAGTTTTAATTTTGAATATTCATAAAAACTGCAGTGTGAGATATTTTATAAGAGATTACTGAAACAAAACTGAATATTTTATAAAATTTGAGACTCTGCGTCTTCAGTGATATTCCATAAATTGAAAGATTAATGAAGTAATTGAATAAATTATTTGCTTGGCTTCAGTAATTGTAACAATGGCTAGAGTTAAAACACAAATTAAATCATAAAATTAGCTTTAGTTATCTCCTAACCCATATTCTGCTGAATAAAGCTGAGATTCAAGAACAAAATGCCAACTGCCTAAATGCTGTGATGAAAATGCTATTTTTCTGTATGGGCAGAGATGTTTGAAGATTCTCAAAAGAATGTGTGACTATATTGTTGGAAAGAGTAATAAAATTGACATCATGGGATTTAGTCTAAATCTAAGGAGAAGTTCCCACGGGCTATCAAATAAGTGAAAAGACAAGCTTCCTGTCATAAAAAACCACCCTAACCACTTTTTGGAAAAGTTCAGTTAACTGAAGTCTCTCTTTGCATGTGTTACAGTGTTGAAATGGCTAAAAATATTTTACTGCTGTGTTTCATGTTGAAAGGAATGCAAACTAAGTACAGACCAACCTTCTAGATAAACAGACTTTTTATATGTCACTTACCAGTGAAATGTCATTTAAATATTGTATATATTTCAGGTCATATTCCTTTGAAGTTTTATCTGCCTTCATTTTGTTCCTGGATATTTCATTTTATAAAGAAAACTTCAAACCTTAAAAAGTCCAGATGATTCATCTGACGATGATAAAGAAAAGAAAGAAACTGACCTAAAATATGTGACTACATATGGCAATGGATTTTCTAGTCCTCTAGACTACCTAGAGGACCGTGGTCCACCAGAGAAGACCATTGGATAGCTATGGCAAGTTTATTGATTGCTTTGAATAAATGCAAAGAGATAAACACCAGGGAGGTGGGAGAACTTTTTAAACAAACTTGTCAAAAGAGCAAAGACATGTAGCACCCTAACTACAAATAAATTGGGTAGCTATAAGAAAAACATTTTGAATTTATAAAATTCAGAATGTCCTTGGAATAGAAATGTGTAGGAAGGCAAAAAGTAGGTTTTGAGAAGATTGAAGGTTTTTAAACTGAGTCAGTGAATTGGTGGCTGTAACTGCTGATGGGGAGGTCTCATTATAGACAGTAGTACTTTGGTAGATACTTCCCTATGTTTCCTTTTTTTTTTTTTTTGGCGTAGTTTCTGATATGCTGTCAATGTAGTGCTCAATCTGGATTTGATTCCTTAACCAGACCTATAATTAGTACAGTGTACAAGTAACCTGTTCTCCTCATGCTATGAGGTTGCTATTCCAAATAATGAGGCAATGAGAAACAGTCATTGAGGCATACTTTCAAACTGGTTTAGATAATACAGATTATTGTGTTTAAAGAATGTATTGGAAGGATATCCATGTCAAGTAAGACTTCTCATATGACACCATTATTGACACTTTTTGTTCAAATAAACTATCAAATAAACTATGTCCTTTTGTATTTATGCATTTTTGCAAAGAGAAAAGACAACTATGAGCTAAATGAAATGATTGGTGGCATAATTACTGAGCTGAATTACAGTCTGTTTTCCTTAGACTGAAGCAAACAGATGGCACATACATCACAGAGCAGATTTTAGTAAAATGCGTTGTCTAATTAGTTCACTACTGATAGTGCTTACTTTATAGAAAATATAAAATGTCTGAGTTAGGGATCCCTAGGAAGCCAGTAATTTTATATAAAAACATATTTCATTCCCAGGCTACTTGCATTTGAACCGGCCTGTGCCAAGCTGGAAGAATAAGGCACCCAGCCTGTCCATCACAACCTCATAAGTAAGTCTTTCAGACATCTCAGTCTGACACAGTCACTGTGTCAAGCCAATGGCGTGGCTTTGCAACAAAGACGCCTAACTGGAAAGGGTTATCTCCCTTCATGCTGTACTCATTAGACCACATCAGTGGTCCAATTTTGGGAGCATCAGTACAAGAAAGACGTCAATATACCAGAGTGAGCTCTGTAGATGGTCATCGAGGTGGTCAGAGCTGGAGCATTGGCCCTATGAAGACCAGGGCCAGTTCAGCCTAAAGAAGGTTTTGAGTAGAAAAACATCAAGTTCTTCCCGTATATATTACACTATGAGAGTTACACAAAATATTCAATATTGGGTCTTACAATTGAAAAGAAACTGAGAAAACATTTTAGTGCATGCCTGAAAAGTCACTGAAAAGCCATAAATTCATGAAGTATTTAAAAATTTTCCCCTTTTCCAAACAATTTAATGTTCCATTTCTATAATGACTGGATGATATTTGACTCATTCTTTAGTTCTCCTGTTTAATGCCTAGACTGAGATCTTATTTTGCTCCATTTTGGAAGGATCCAGCTATTTCTTCCAACTTTGACTTCACAACCAATTTAATTGATTTCAGTTATATAGTTAAATAGTAAATGACAGCTGAAAAAACAGAGAAGGAACAAATTTGTGTACTGCATTTTCTCAGGCTATTCTCCGTTAAGCATACCTTGTCACAGTTTTTGTTTTGATATGCAGAAATTTGTTAAAAAATCACTGAAACACTATCAATCCCTTCTGTCGACATACAGCTTTTAAGATTATATTAAATTTTTTATCCTCTCTGTTCCATAAATACCTAGAGAAGTGCTAACCATTTTAAATAGATAGACTTAAAATGCTGCACTTTAGTTGATGAACAAAAGAGAGATGCAAAGATCTTATTTATCCTTAGCTATTACTTGTATTAATTTCAGTAGAAGAGGAAGCATATTACTTAAAAGAAGCAGCCTGCTACTCAGTTTAGTTTAGTTCAGAACTAAAGCTTTAATTTATTTATTTATTTAACTTTTTTTGCTCATCAGACTAATTTTCTCCTGTATTTCATCAAAGTTTAGGTCAGGAATCCATTTTTTTTATGGATCCTCTGATGAAAATTCAATACTTTAAATCAAAAAAAGCAATAAGAAGAACAAGAAAACAGGTAATAAAGATCAACTTGAAAGAGAAAGGGAAATTAGGCTAATACCAAGTAAAACAATAAAAATGAACACCAATATTTTCTGCAAAACTTCAGTAGAAGGACTATGGATTTTATATTAAGTGTACCTTTAAAGTCTGTCTTCTCATTCCATTTCATCAGCAAGGAGCTTAGTTCATGCGCTCAAGGTTGCTTTAAAATGCACTCCAGAGTATATAAAGACTATCAGAAAAATATTTTCAGGGATTCAGTCCTAATCAAAACCAAAATCTTAATGCATTTGAACTCTCACTCACTCTTCCTGAAGTCACTAAGGTTATATTTGTGTTTAAAACCATGCATAAGCCTCTGTACTTTATTGATCCTAGGTTTTTTTTCTTCCTTCCTTCCTGTGGTGTCACAGGCAACAAATAATAAAGCCTGAGCTATAACCACAGCACTGGCAATTTTATTTGACCCACTGTATTTAGAGGATTCTGCCATGACGCAATCCAGTGTTCCTTGTAATTTTCATAAACTCATAAACTACTTTTTACTAAACTGGTTTTTGATAAAGTCCAGAGGGTAGCAAAGACTAGGAAAAACTCAGTTATTGTGAAGGCTTAGGAACAAAGACACAAAAAATGCATTGAGAACCACACCCTAAAAAAAAAAAATAATATGCAAATCCTATCAACATTCTGTGCTTCAAAGGACTCTCTTCCATTTGTCTTTCCAACCTTTCAGGCAGTAACATCAGCTCGTACATTGTATTTACTTGTGAAACTGTTGTTTTCTCATACATACAAACTTTGATTTATGTTGTCACACACATTTCTAGTCCACTGTGATTAGCATCCAAGTAAAGCTAAACTTAGACTGAGGCACAGAGGATGCCAACAAACATGTATCCAATAATCCTTTTCATCTCATATGCTTTTTCAAAGGAAGCTGAGAACATTATTAGGCTGATCTCTTATCAGCTGCTGATAAGGCCTGGCCTTCTGTCAACTGTGGAAACAGGATTATAAAGATCTTAACAGGAAGCCTATGATTCATGGTTCCTGTGCCTGAAACAGGGGAGAAATAGCTGTAAAACGCAGTTTTCTCTCTAGGTTTGGATGTTTGTAAACTTCAGTGTGTCCTAGATCAGAAGGAAAATACCATCCCTTTCCCCAAGATAACAGAGCCAAAATGTAACACTACAGAGGAAGAAATATTTATCTGTCATTATGCTCTTCTCTCTAACCCGGGCACATGCATCCAGACTTTCTGGTCAAATCTCTGGGTAGAAACAAATGTATGTGCTACAAAAAAACCACTATTATTATTATGGATTGCGGTTTTAAAAACAATACTGAGTGGGCAAGCATGCAGACAGAAGGATCCAATATTCTGCACAGCAGAAGTGCTTGTGAATTTACTGGTAAGGAAGAACAACACTAAAGTGCCTTAGGGTTTTTTTTAGTAGCCTAGCTCAGTGATTGGTACATGATGCCAGAAATGTGGTGTCATTGTAGATATAAACATACCTCTTCTCACTGGTTCCTAGATCAAATCTTAGCAGTATGCAACCCTTCTACTAGAACACAATGTGCTCTTACTCTGTCCATACAATATACTCTTACTTTTTTCTTTCAATACAATTTGGAGGCTACCTCTTCATACATCTATCAGTGGATGAGTGCTCACAAGGTCTGCCCCAAAACACAGATAAAGTTAAATGACTGATAAGACGTTGACTCCTTCTCTTTCTATCCTTAATCGAAGGTGTAGCCTTTCACTCCCTATTACAAAAAAACAGAACTACCAAGTTTTTCTAAATTTTTGGTAGCTAGTTACTGCACTAAAAATGTGGTATCTAAAATTAATTTTTAATCTATATGTAAATAGGCATGCAAGTAAATTTTAAGTCATTTTTGATATATACTAGCACTTCACCCTCTCCACATCTTGATTCACTGAAAGCGAAGAGGAAATATCGGAATATCACTGGAGTCAAAAAAGTTCAATCAAATGTTTGCTGACACATAATAACTAACATTTCCCTATTCTGTCTAAATACCGCATACGCCACTGTTGTAATTACTCTCCTAATGATCAGTAATTGAAATTTTACTCGTCACCCAAAAAAGAAAAAGAGTGAGGGATCTCATATCCAAGACAACTAATGTGGGACTCAACAGTTTATCTTCATTTGCTCCAAGGCATTACTTGTTAAATCTTATTTTGAAGAGGTCTACAGGGTAAGGTCTTTCAGAAAAGTGGTCTGTTGCCATGTCCAGTTTTAGAATTCACTCTGTGCTTCAGAAGCGAGTAGCTTGCTGCTGTCAAGATGAGAGAGCTTGCATGCGTCTATGATGGGCTCAAAAAACAGGAAACCTTGTGGATAGTATTTCTAGTAATATACGTACTGCCGGGAGGGAGAAGGTAAATTAATAGTGGTTTGAAAGATATAAATTTTGGGTTTAAGTAGTAAAGTCCTTTTGGAGCTTTAGGACCAATGAGCAACTCAAAAACATTTTTGTGAAACAAATACCTGTTCTGTAGTCCACATAAAGTCAAAGAAAGGGTAACAGCATGTTATAGACATGTAAGCATAGACTACCACATCATTTGCTCTATAGAGCAAGCTCATCTTACTGAGTTATCCTCAATCAACAGGACGTAGGACAGTAAAGAATATGGAGTATCCAAATTACTTTGGAGAAAAATTTCCAATTGAGTTTTAAGGTGAAGCACAAAATGTTATGAAGGTCCTCTTCAAATTCCTAAAATCTAGCAATGATTCCCCATTGCATATGTATTCTACCCGGTGCCAGAGCAGAGCAGGCATCTTACTATAATAGAGCTGATGGAGTAGTATCCTGGTGAACTTGCTACCCTCACTGCTGCTGAACAGGTTTTGGGCAGATTGTTCCCCTGCCTTCCACAAACAGCAATTCCTCTTGCCCAACTAGGATGCTCAAAACTAGCAAGGAGAAATACATTTGCTACCTAAAACACATACAAATCGCCACTTGTATCCTGAAAAGAAAAAAAAAATATAAAAAATGTTCAATTTTGGAGGAGAAATATGACTGGTAGGTGTTACTTCCATTGTACATGGTTCACAGAAACCTCAAGTCAAGGTCACTGTGTTCAGGTATGAAGCTGAAGACCACCAGTGTAATGCAGGTTGTTTATATTATACCTGTGAGAACCTTCAAGATTTTCATAGCAGTAAAATTACTATAAGGGTATAATTCACAGACACCAAAGTTCAAAATTTTCTCAAGCATTAGTAAAATATCTTTAAAACAGATTGATATGCCAGTACTTCCAGTGGAACAACAAACTCAAGAGTACTCTCTCTATTTCTTCAGGCATGTTCATGGCTGAACTCAGATTCATTCATAATATTCCCCTACAGTATATATTGAAAAGTATTCGAACTGTTCAACCCACATTTGGTATATCTGTGTAATTTTTGGAGGTAAAAGCCTGATTGTCTTTTTTTTTTTTTAATCTACAAATGAAAAATATGTAACTTATTTTGTTGCCTACTGTTCAATTAACTTTATTATATTATAAAAAAATTCTTTCCACATATGGCAAAACCAGCTGTTCCATTAAATTTTCATACTTTACTGAGTAAGGGAGAGGTGACACAACTCCTCAATGCTCATTGGTGGAGTTCTGGCATTATACCACATATTTACATTAATTAGTTTATATTTTTGGTTACTATAAAACAATATCTAAATTGAGAAAACTTTAATTGTGGTCTCAGAAGTAGCACTTTCAGGAAAGAAAAAAAAATCAGAAATTTTCCATAAACATACTACAAAACCAAGAAACCAATTTGTTCTTGAAAAAAGTGAGATGATGTATAAAACTTAGCTTGTAGAAATGTGGTCATAGTCTCCTCCACCAATTTCAATAACATCTAGTTCTTCCTAATGGTCTAGAAATATCATGTTGGTAAGATCTAGCATCACTGGCACATAGTTGTAAAGAGAAAATGAAATGTGTGTTACAGTAATATGAATAGTAATATGGAATCAAACACAAATCTAATCTACCACATGATTCAGCTGGATTAAACAATTAATGATCACAAAGAATAGTTGTTTTGCTTCCTTCTTAAGCTAGAATATTTAAATCCTTTCTTTCCTTACTTCCCTTTCAGACCCTGTGGCAAACGGCCAAAAAGCCATTAAACTCAAATACCAGTGGCACTGAAGCACATGAAAGCACATCTGACCAGAAAAACAAGAATTCAAAGCAAAATGAAAGCAGTATCTTCCTAGAAATTTCTGTGAGGAAACCAGAGAGCCACAGCTCTAGAGAAGTCAATCATGAGATGATCAGACAGCTACACACTTCGGACTGAGTGTCTTAATTAAAATTCTGTCCCTGTCTGACCATGTAAAATATATACTGTTTGCAAAGTGTCAAATGATGTGAATTAAAATCACCCACACTCCAAATGAATATTTTGATTAAAAAACTGCTCTTCTAAAGCTCAATATTCTTGATCAATTTGATCTAAAACTTCACCTGAAATTTCTACTGATATCAGACCCTCCACAGTTTTGGCTTATTAGTCTTCTACAGTACAACTTACTTGTGTCAAAAAAAACCCTGCAATTCTGAACTTTTACATGTTGGTTTGCATGCCTGCATTAATGATGTGAAGAATCAAAGTAACATAACAGAATAAAAGCAGAGGAAACTTTTATAAAAGTTCATTGATACAGTTCAACTTTCAGAGTAGTTTTGAGTAGAAATATTAAGTAAATAACTGTTTAATATAAATAATTGCTTACGTTAGGAAATTCTTTCACACTGTTTCTGGGATGAATAAATTACATTTAATATTTTTTTAACCATCTATTTTAAGGATGTGCCTCTAATACTTAACTTCTGTGCTGGAGGAGATAAAGGCTCTTTTACCACTCATTTAACTGATGCTGAAGAACTTTTTTTACTCCCTATCTAGTTCTGATGTTGCAACCACATTCTCCAGTAAATTCTGTCTGAAATAATTGTGACAGTTTATGATCTGATTCTTCTCCTAGAGGGACTAATGAAACGAAAGAGTCAGGCATCACAGGGTTTGGGGAATAAAGATGATGAATAGGCATTTCTCTACACAGTGGAGTCACTTGCATTTTTCAACATTTATATCATAACCCACAGGGAGAAATTATTCTACCTTAAGTATCTAAAATTTCTGAAACACAAGTAGTAGGGTGAAGGACTGATACACTGTGTAAGAAAACAAAATAACCATGGCCTGTGCTGTGCAGCAGCTATCTAGAAGACAAAAAGCCCCCTGAGTGAACTAATAGATTAGAAGATGGCTGCTACTGGCTAGCACACTCTCTGGCAACTAAATAATATAGTGATAGTCTTTAAAAGAAGTTATGATTATGTTTTCAGTTCAATTTTTGTAGACTCTTCTAACAAGAGAATAATAATAGGATTTTTTCAAAATATATAACTTTGTTTTGATTTTTTTTTTCCAAATAATCTGTAATCAAAACCAGAATCAGTTTGGGGGTTTTTGATATAAAGTATTAGAATAGATAATATTTCACAGTATGAGTAATTCCTATTAACTGTAGTCTAATATTTTTAAATGGTTTCCATTAATATCTCAAAATTGATTTAAAAAAGCCAAACCTGTAAATACTCGTGGTTTGTTTACAAGACTTAGAGAGGCAGAGAGAGGGAAAAATCCTATTTCTAATGGAAAACATGGTCTAGAAGTTTCAAGTTTTAAACAGTTAGCAGAGAGATAAAGGCAACATGCTGGAGAGTATAAGTGGCAAACTGGAAGAAATTAAGTAAATATACATTGGCTTGACTAATACAGAAAATATGCAGATGAATTTCATGGCAAACGCCTGAGTTTTAAAATAGTAAATTAATTCAAATCTCTGGAGTCATATATGTCAAACTAAAGCTTTTCTAAACATTTTTGAAGAGGGGTGGTTTATTTGTTGGGGACTTCCCCTGGGAAATCTGAAAAGCTTAAAGCACTGCAAAATGTAAGATGTTGTGACTGCTAAAAGCTCATTTTTTTCAATGAAAATGAAGAAATGTCAATACTAGAACACCAATACTGCTGAAAGCATGAAAAGGTGAAGTCTTTTAGTTGTAACACAAGTAAACACTCATGCTTTCTGTTTTTTTGTGCATAGAAGACATGATGAATATATCTGTTAAATACTGCTGAAGAAAAGTGAACTCCGTTGTCAGAAATCAATAGGTCCTGTTCTTATCTACCATGGTTATAACAGATATAGGTACAGACAACTTTTAGAACATTATGTTGGAAAATAATCACAGACCTTTGAATACAAAACAGGTAGGGCTGATTCAGAGAATGAATGGTTACACGTCGTTAGTGTAGATTTAGTGCAGCTAAAGAGCTGCAGAGCTCAGAACAGAGCTCGGAGCCCAGCATTCCAAGATAAGGAACTGGCCTTGAGTTGTAAGCAGAATGTATAAGATAGTAGGAACAGCCTGCAGACTAAGGAGGAACCCGATTGTCTGGGTGAAATATCCATCTGGTCAGGACCAGTTCCACGGTTTGGAGTCCAGCCAGCTCAGCATTCTAAGCCAAAGGTAAAAGTACACCGTGAAGAAGACTATGATCCTTCCTCCAGAAGACCCCAGCCCACAACCACTGGACAACAGTATGTATGTGGCAAGGGGAGGAGTCTTATAATAATGAGATCCTAGAAATAATTACAATAGTTACGCCTTTTCTTAGAACTAATTGTAATAACCCAGCCCATGTTAATGAATATGTATGCTTTTTATCATAAGTAGACGCTTGTTTTATGACCCGGTGTACAAGTTAGGAGGAGCAATCCCCCTTGCTCCCAGCACTGCAATAAACATGCCTGCTTTATAACTCTCCGTGAGTTATAGAGTTTGTTTCTGCGCCTCAGGGCTAAAATTGATATATGTGTAAAAGTAACACTAACTAATAAAATGTTCCCTAAATGAGCTCAAATCAGTAAGACCAAAGAGAAAAGTATCATAGTTGGAAAATCCAGGACAGGTTTTGTACTTCCTGGTGGATAACTGCCCAGCACAAACAAAATTAAGGAAATTCAAACTCTTAACATGTACTGATATTTTAATAAAAGTTTGTGGGTTTTGCACAGCCTAGAAATAGAAGCAATGTAGCAGTCTGCTGAACAATAGTTTTGCCTTCCAAAGACTCCTTATGTCATGTAGGACTTTGAATCATTAGCACTACTGAGATATGCTATTGCGGAAACAAATACCAGTTACTGAGTTGCCATCATCATCTTACTCAGAGTAACACTACATTTAGAGCAGTAATGATACACTGTAAGGTTTTACAACAACTCAAAGCCAGCATGAAATTTCTCAATTAAGTTTAAGCAGTATCAGATTACTATAACAAACAATTATAGTTATCAAGGCAATTAACCACAAACTTTGAATCGGCAAATGTGACTATGTAATCTGTTGTTTAAAACTGAAAAACAATGTCATAAATAACTTCTGGATTTGGAAGGGGATTTTTTCCTAACAGCACTAACTTCTTATTCACACGTATTTGTATAAAAAGAAAAAAAAAAAATTAAAAAGTCAGAGTAATACATACTAGTGTGAAGTACTGTGCTATTGTTATTCAGTCCTCATTCATCTCATTCATTCAAATACTTTTTGCTTTGGTACTTTATATGAGAAAGTGTTGGTTGGGACTTTGTTTTGAAAATTGACTAAGAAGAAGAAGGAATTCAAAACAGAGGCAGGTAATACAAAATCTCTCATACACCATCCACAGATTTATCATTTCAGACAGAGCCACAATAATCAATGCTTCCATTACATGAATACTCAATGGACAATTGCAATGAGTTTTCTTCTTAAATGTCTTCCAAACCCCAATTCTTGAATGGACCAATTTTTTTTTGTCTGCTAGCTAAGGCAAAATGCCAACTTCCTATACAGTATACAGTCATTTAATTGCTGACATCAAATCATTGTCTTTCAAGACTTGGAAAAATAAAAACCCTCTGTAACTTTTAGTTTGTAATAATAAGAAATAGTGGACTGGACCTTTTTATGAGCTTTTTTTTTCAATTTGTATTAGAATCCGTCTTCATATCTACAATAGACAGATTTTTTGGTTCGTTTGAAAACAAGGTAGTTAGATACATCCATTTGAGCTTATGATGTTTTATGCCAGTCCTGGTATAAAGGCTAACAGCCATTAGTACAGCTGTTAGAAACTGTCACCAACAGAAAGTTAACATCTTACCAATACTTTATGTCCCTGCCCTCCTTTTTTCTCCTCCTTTTTCATTATCATTCTAATTTATTTCTTTTCTTTTATTTCCTCCAGTCTTCTTTTCTTCTACATTGTTTCATAACCTCTTTTTTTCTAAAGTTTTTGTTGATTTTTCACATGGCAGCTCCATCATGGTTATGACCTAGTTGTTGAGCTTTTTCCTTTGCTGTGCCCTCTACATACTGTATATGTATTTGGAACTTTTATTGTCTTTCTAAATAGGTGTTTTAATATATATCTTAAAAGTTCCAGACTTCTGCATCTCTCATTCTTGCAGTATGTAACCTGCACATTGAAGGCAATAATTTAAAAGTGTTTTCTAAGTGAGAGTTTAATTCTTTAATACATAAATTTTACTTTCAAAGACTAGAATATGCCTAACAATCAAAAGCTATGGAAAGTAGTAGTCAAGACTGTCTGTATATTGTTCATTTGATCTCCCTGTGTATATAGAGCCTGATATTCTTTAGAGTATGATACGTACTTATTTTTCCACAGAACTCAATGTCCAGGTTCAATTAGCATAAAACCTTTTTATAGACACTAAAAATAGGTACAACATATTTTATATAAAGAACTAGGACATGCATTTAAAAAAACCTCCCCCCAAATCACCAATATATACCTAAATACTTTCAATTCACTTGGCTAACAGGAGAATTTAGTTACATTTATTAAGATGGTATGTAATGAACGGGTTTTTAAGAAGCATTGGTAAGTCAGGCAGTCATAAATAAAAGTTTCTGTTGGTTCTGTTGCCCAAGGTACAAACCTTAGTGAGAAGATGGTTAGAACCTAATGTCTGAACCTAATGTTATTAGTAGGCTAGTTTCGTCCCTCATTTGCCAAGAATAAATGTTGTGCTCTCCACTCTCATGGTTCTAGGTTTTACGTGGTTGTTTAAATGACAGATTATTAATTATAAATTGCTAAACACAGAGAAGAGGTCATTTTACATACAATGAAGTTAAACAGGATGTGTATCAGAGCCACACGAAAAAACTAAAAGAAAACACCATTCATACTCAGTTAATACAAACATCCTAGAATACAGGCAGCTCTAACTGTGAGTGTTATCACAGTTAGACTTCCTGTGGGTAATGAGCAATCACTAAAATATGTTAGTCAGAAATAACTATGTAGAAGGGTTATAGAAACATGGTCCAAAGCAATCCTTGGTGTACAACAGGACCTGATGAAACTTCAGGGTACTACACATAGACTATCCCTGCATAAGATTTCTGACTATAATCTCAAATTCAAAGAACTTCATTATGAAATTGCACACAAGAAGTATCTTTCCAATTCATTCCTGAAAAAAGATAATAATCACCTAGTGAAGAGATAAAATTGTTCTGTGGGGGAACATGTGGTCCAAAGGCCAAAGAGCTACACTGGGGCTCTGCATTTCTATGAAGCAGCCTCAGGTCATAGCCTCCTTGAGCTGCTAGAGGAATTTTCATGCTCAATATCCAACTTTTCTTTACGAAGCTTCAGAATTCATAACTTAAATACAAGAAAGAAGCTGAAAAAATGCAATCTTACATAGACTTTGTCTCAGTAGAGCAAGCTGTGGGATGAGTTTTTGTAATACGGCAGTGAACAGTAACGTCAAATCTGTGCTTTGTTTAAATACACAAAATGTAAAGACCCCCTGAAATCTCACGATATAGATTTGCTTATACAATGTGATGAGTTCCTACACTACCAGGAACTTCCAGGTCACTGCTTCTTAATTTTTCATATATGGTAACAACTATAGCTATATCCTTTGCATTTAAATCTTCCCCAGGCTCTGTTTTCCATGTTTTTGACATGTGATTACCAAGTTTGTTTCTGCACATTTGAAGGCAAAAGGAATGAGAAGAAAAGAAATAGGAGAAAAAACGAATAGGAGAAAAGGTCTTCAGTCTGGTGTTTTAAACTGTTTCTATGAAACCTCAAAACCTTACTTCGAAAACAATGCTTCTGCATATAAGAAATGTTGGTCGAGTAAATTCTGTGCATTGGCACTGTAAAACTCCTGAGAGCAGGGATCAGGAGTATCTTACTCAGTTGCAGTACTGAAGTTCTAGCCCAATACAACTTTCAGGCATTGTGCATAGAAGCTCTTTGGTACAGTAAGACGATCTGCCGGACAGGTGGAGGTACATAAATTAGTGGGTAATTCTATTTTCTGAGCTGCCTCCACTGCACTCATTTAACATCTACACATGACAGGCCAACTTTCTTCACTGTCCTGTGAGTCACCACCCCTTTTTTTCAAAGGGATAAAAGCACATCCTCTGCTGTTTTGAGACAGATAGAAAAAAAATTTCATTCAAAACTGTCTTCATTCATAACTGCTATATTTAATATATCATAAATTAACTATTTTTTTCTTTGTTCAGCAATATCCTGCAACAACTCTTAAGTAATAAAGAAAAAATATTTTCCTTTACTTGGACTGTTGTTTCAATTCAGTATTTTGTATTGCTTCAATTTTTTTCTTTTCCTGGCATTCCTTTTGTGACTTTCATTACAAATAATATTTACTGTCTTAGGGATTAGCAATTATCTATGCTTTAACAATGTGTGCAACTACCTGTCAACCCTTGTCAGGTAAAATTCCCAACAACATGTTGTTCTCAGTTTGTATATATATTTGAATTATATTATGCAAGATGGAGTAATAAATCAAAATCTATAAACAATGTAATACAGAAAATCACTAAAATACAAAATAAACCAGCAAATTATACCTCTGTGTGTGGTTTTCTTTGTTCTCAAAATGTCTTAAAAATATTTACTGTCAAATGCATTTAGTCAGAAGACATGCCTAATGCTAAAGCTGGTGAAACATGGAATCATCCTTCGACTGGTTTCAAGGTTATCGAATCCAAAATTCTTATGATGACAGTCCCTGAGAATAAAAGGGATGTTAAAAAAAAACATACAGATGACAGTGTCTATTTATAGGTAGCATATGCTGCAAAACAAGACACTCCACTCCAAACCATAAGGCACTGGCACTGTTTCTGTGTGCAGCGTCTGACCACTACCCTTCCGAGGCTAGTTCTATTATTAACAAAACAGCAAATAGCAAAGGAACCCTGTCTGATCAAAATGAACACACGCATTCCCTTTCTCTGGTTTCCCTCTAATGACATAGACACAAAGAAAGTCATATCAGATGAATGAGAAAATGTTGATTATCTTTGTTTCAGATTTTCTCCCACTTTCTTTGCCGTTCCTCCAAAATACATTAAAAGTGGTAGTTCCTTGTGTCCATCAAATTAGAATTCACTGCATGTTACAAAAGAATAATAAGCTTAGTTAACTTCGGTATTACAACCTTAGCAAAATACAAACTATCCTATAGGCAGTAAGATGGTCAGCTTCACAAGTAAAAAATTTTGATTGCAACACATCAAATCATAGAGCCTTCAACAGCAGAAAGGATACACTACAAGACACAACCTTATTAGGATAACAGAGGCTAAAGGACTGATAAAGCACTTGTTTCACAATGAGATCACATTCTTTGCACTGATTCTTTCTCTCCAGTGAACATTTTTGTCTGCAATACTTTATTTTAAGCCTCTTAGCATATGGCCTAAATGAAACTATTCCAGACTGTCCATCTTTTTGATATGCTTTCATACTAATCTGTTTTTTAAAATATGTTTCATTTATTATCATCTATGAAGGTATGAAATGTATCCTTATTCAAGGAAGCACAACTATTGAAGAAATAAAAAATAATACTGTCACAAGTAGTTATTTCATAAAACCGTAAGTTACTTTTTTTTGCATTAGTACCCAGAGATTTGTAATGCCTGGGACCACAAGATGGCAAATACACAGCAGTCAAAGCAGATCTTCATTCTCTGGGGAAGCAGCCTCACTAACTATATGCCAGCATGAGCAGCTGTAGATCTTCTGCATTCTATGAGTGGCATTTGCAGCATTCCCATAAGACAAAAGATGATTCTGCACAAGAACACATTTGAAGAACAAGTATAGTTCTTTTAAAGTGACAGCAACTTATATGTATGTATGCCGGTAGATTTGAACTGAGTGAATTTATTCCACTATAGTAAATTTAAAATTTTCAATTAGCACAAGTTCTTCCGGACTTAGAATTATAATGAGGCCTCATAACTCAGTGTACATATTTTATCAAAACAGAGTAAGCCTCATTATTAGTAATGATATAGCTGTAAAACCTGATGCTGTAGCTTGTACAGTTCAAATTTATTTTGGGAACAGTGTCATGTCCAAATTGTCTTCCCTTTTCTATATCTTATCTTGATATATACAATATAATAGCATTGTGTAACATTTTATTTAACTAATCTTTAAGAGATCAACCCTAGTTTGCAGGTGTTTTAAAAGCATTTCTTCACCATCTATAATGATGAATTATGAGATTCATTCTCCTGAACTCAGAAGAATATAAAAGTTAAAATTTACTAATGCTCTTTTGTTAACAAAAAATTTCTCAATGTTGTCCTTCTATCCTGTTCTGTTTAAATGATTAATATAACAAGACAAAATCAAAGCATTTTCCTTCTGTCCACACTTAACTGGAAGACTACTGTTTGGGTTTGGACATTGAGGAAATGAGACTGACACTTTGGCCATTTTTAGATCAACTGTGCAGTTGGTCAGGCCCACACACATACAAATGATCTGTCTGTCTCTCCATGTCTCACGTTCTTCCATTTTAAATTCACAGAATTTTTTTTATATATAAACTATAAATATAAAGGCACATGAGTTAACCTGTGGGCAAGGAAAGAAGAAACAATCTAGGATTTCTACTGAAAAAAGATAATTTGTGGTTTGAAGACTGTGGTTGTGTCAAAGCACTCAGCCCCTTCCACGGACCCAGGCAGGGTACTATATCATAAGTTTTCCTTTCATCTGGCCATAGACACTGGTGTATGCAAAATCAGAATCGATTGAAAAAACTTAAGAGAAACACAGTCATACTAACATCTACTGGTAAGAAAATTTCGTAATATGAAATGCAAGCCTACATATATTTCTTGCATGCAGAGGCAACTCTCACCTCTGAGGTAATTTGGTTTATCCACAACTGGACGAGGAGGCAGGAAACCAGAAGCCATGTGTGTGAGCAATACCCACGATGAGGACATATGGGCAGGCCATGGCACTGCACACAAAAATACAGCAATGGCTCAGAGAGAAGACAACCCTTTTTATCAACACCAGAAATACATTTTCAATTCTTGCAACCAAGTATTTTTATCTCCACTGGAGAAAAAAATGACATAAGGAATAGCAGAAATCTAACCATACAGTTTCCAAATAGTTTTAAAAAGTTGTCCGAAGATTTTCACTATCAAAATTTTTCTAGCTTTATGGCTATTATTAGATATTCATAAACATCTGAAAGTCTAAGAAGTAAATCAACATACTCTGTCTCCAGAAATTGATCCCAATTAATTTCTGTCATACTGCAAGGGACGTGGCACTGTAAAGCAGCAAGCGGGACAGAATCTCTCCCCTGCCAGCTAAATGGCATTACTGGATGGCCCTGTTCCCAGAGCTGGAAGGCAGCTCTTTGGTTTCCTTTGGAGTCACTGTGGCCTACACCCCACTTTCAGGGGTCACAGCATGCTGGTTTCCAGCCAGGCATGAAACTGTACCCTGGTTTCACACTGCAAAAGCCCAAGGACACATCCTCGCTCGCTCTGCAGCAGCAGGTCAGGCTCACTGCCCCAAAGATTTTGGCCCCTGTTTGTCTCTGAAGGGCAGAGCAGGAGATGCAAAACTGGCTACAGCTGAGCAGAGGGGATAGTCAGGACAAGGCTGCCTGTGCTAAACCTTGGGCATGTTGCTTAGGTTAGATCTAATCAATAAAATTTACAGTCTGTTTCCATATTCAGCTTATGTGAAGCACTTCCTTACATTTCCTTAATGAAGAGGGTTCATTTTCTGAATAAGGCTCTTATCTTTGTGCTTCACTTGAATATTTGTTTATAATACATTTTAATAGCTATTTAGACTTAGCATGTGATATGATGATTAAAGAAGAAAAACCATATTTTCTCTTTCTCAGTATATTTTTATTTGCCAATTAACTACTTAAAACACAGATAAACATATTTTTTTATCCATAAGGATACAGCCCATGGTTTTATGTTTATTTATGGCTTACACAGTGGTAGGCAGTTTTCCTTTTAGATCAATAATAACAGTGGTTAGGATAGCATACCAAAGTAGGGACACTATGCTAAGTAGTGATTTTTGAATTTTTCAAGTGAGTAAAAGATTAGGTGGAAGCAAAGGAATTTGTTCGATCTCCACCGTCATTATCTCTTGGCCAGTCAGACTACACTGATGATGGAGAATTTGGTTTTGGCTGACTTCTGAAAAGACAGTTCCATAGAGATTCTGTTCCACTTCCTTTTCTCCTCTAGTTGAATGTCCATACTGAGCATCACAGTTCCATTCTGCCCAGAACTTTGCTGACAATTTAGAGGAATACAAACAGCTTAGGAAAGGATAGAATCACATGGCTGACTCTAAGTCATCCTACTATATGACGTGAAGAGTCAGTATCAGTAATATCACCTAGGGTCAGGAGCAGGAGGCAGGGAAGCATGTGAATGACCTGTTGTAGGACATGCAGAGCCTTGTTTAAGACTGATATATATAAGAAACTTGGTGTTCTTTGACAAATCAGAGGTTTAAAATCACAGTACTTTTGTCATCTGATATGATTCACCATTCTTTTTCCCTTGTTAACAGGGAAGAAAAAGTCTCCTATAACACCAATCAGCTTCTCTTGCCTTCCCAGTAATACGGTCCCAAACTTTTTTTTGATTAACATTGCCGGTTGCACACATCACACTGGAAAAGACAAAAGGTCTTTTCCATGACTGTTTCTAGAGGGAAAGTGACCACAAGCAATAATGATTCTATATTTCTGCAGACATTTAGTAAATTATTTTCCAGTGAGACTTTCCAATATCTGTATACATTTTGGTGTGGTATTGAGAGAATGCTTTTCAGACCAAAAAAAATTGTGGTTAAGTATAGTGTTATTACAGTTCCTCTTGAAAGAACACCCCTGTAATTGGAAAGACTGGTTTGCAAAGCTATATTATACAAAACCAACAACAAACAACATTGTAGTCATCTGGGAAATTTAGTTAATTACCTAACTACACTAACACTAACTACACATTTTAGACCAAACATGATAGAATGTGACAATCAATAAAATACAATTAATTTTTTTTGGCCTGAAGCCCTTTATAGTATACAGTATAAACCACAAAAAAATTATCTCAGTATATACTTGAATAGTAGTGAGAGAATTAAAAACTGTTTATCTTCAATAAACACTAAATTATATACTGTTAGAGGAAAGCAATACTTGAACTTAAATGTGCAGAAACAATCATCTGAGCAGAACTGCAGGTTCTTATGTGTTTTCCTGGTCTATATCTAATGTTCTGATTTGCATTCAGAATGAACAGTATTTTCATGATTCTAAGTGCTGCTGTATTAATGTTAACGGAAAGGGATGTAGAAAAAAAGTTGTTTATTTATGGCTGCACTGTGTCAATGCTTCTCTTTCATCTTGCAAAAACTCGAGTTTGTATGTACTTCACATAATGAGGGAAAACATCACAAATAAATTTAAAAATTGCAGTTCAGCATCAATGATAGTAAATAGCATTACTACAAAAAAATACCCGACAAGCAGCTATCATCCTTTTTCCTGTAACACAATTAATAAGACCAAAAAAGGAGAAATAATTTTGTTCCATATTAGTTTTTGCAATATTCAGAATTTGGTTTTTATTGAAATAAAATCAGAACTTTATGAATTATGTCACCATAACAGAATTATAAGAAAATTACCATTTTCAGATCAAAACCCAAGCTTTTACATTTTGAAAAGTTGAGAACGTAGAGAAGGACGTTGTTTCAGTCTAGCTGCCTGAATTGGAAAATGAAAGAACTTGACCCAACTACCCCCCACGTGGCTGAAATGTGTTTAAACTCCCAGTCTGGAGAGCATATTTTGACTCCAGATTTTCCAGAATGAGTGAATTCTGACCAACTGGCAATGCTATTATTCCATTCTAATTGTTCAAATGAAATTGTTCTTTAATTGGATGCATCTATATCAGAGAATTTTTTTTCTCACAAATTTTTGCTCTATTTTGAATTCTCTCTGTATGAAATATTCTTTCATCAGTTTATTTATTTCTTCTTCTAACCAATCATACAGTATAAATACAATAATTTGACATATTCACCTACAATAATCCATGAGTTGTTATGTGTGTCCTCTACTGCAAGAATTACTTATCACAGCTGAACTAGAATTTAAATGTAAATCCTCACAGTTAGCAGATTCCTAATCTTCTGAATGCTACTGTAATATTGTTTGACTTCTTCAACTTAATGGAGTTTAAGTATAATCTTCTAGTGCAGAGTGGGGCAGGAAGAATCCATGAGTCAGAACCAATGAACTCTATTATCCAACAGATTTTTGTTTTGTGGATAATGGTCTTTCTGAATTATAAGACTGCAGTATGAACTTATTACATCCCAGCGAATCACAAGAGATGTTTCGCATGAAATAATATGTAAAAGTTTATGATTCATTAAGCTCTAGGGTATCTAAACATAAGAAAATGCTATTTTCTCATGTTTCAGAAGGCAAGAGCTCCATTTTCAGCTTTTTCTGTTATATTCATAACACCATTCTGTGAGTGTATATCCTTTGATGTCTTTTAGTGAAAAGTAAATTAATGAGAATTTAATCTCCTTTGATGCATATTGGGTTGAAATGGGCCAGTTTTGCTCAAACATTAGCTGCAGGACACTGGCAGATTAGCAAAATGATTCTATAGCTTAGTCGTGTAGGAATAAACAGGATGAAGGTGTATTTTCTAGCCTCTGTATAGCTTTTGGTTGTGTTTTTTTAATAATAGCGGCTCTTTACAATGTCAAAAAATATTTCCTGTTCTGGAGTTTTTTAAATGTGTTTTGATAAGTTTGGACAATCCTTATTTTAATTTGCACTTTTTCTTGCCACTTTTGTTCATGTTTTTCCTTCTGAAGATTCTTTTTGTTTCTGTAAAGTAGGAAAGTTTTTTGTGGATAAAAGACATTCTACCCATAAAATATCCCTAATATTGTGGAAAAAAAGAAAATTCTTCAAAGCTACTACGGAACTAAAAATGAAAATCAGTTTCTCTAAGAAAAGTTAATACAGAGTCTCTGCTGGAGTAAGATACTACTGATGGAACTTTATTTCAAGTTGTAAAAAACCAGATGGCTTAACTGAAGTCTCTGTGATGTTTATATGTGGAATGGTTCAGTGCAGACAGGGTGCATCTCAAAATGTTGGTTGCAGAGCAGTCAGAATATGATAGGTGATTCATATGTTTGAAAAATGAAATAAATTTTTTAAACAGTTAAAAACAGTAGGACAATACAAGAAAAATTTAAATGTCCTTTATATGAAACATAAATGAACTATGAAATCTAAAAAATTCAAGCTCAAAATTACTGATGTAATTTTTTTCCAGGAACCAAATCCTTTACTGAAATTGTTAGTTCTGATTTTCTAGAGGGTTGTTTGGTTTTGGGTCTTTTTAAACCAACATCAGGGTTTTTTTTAAACTAAACATCTGTTTTCCCTTGTACTCCATACTGCACTTTTTCAGGCAACAGCCAGGCCCAAAGCAGGTTTAATACAGAGATTTAGTTAGATCTTTGGGTGGTAATTCCTGTTACCAAATATTGCCACTCTTAGTATCTTTAGCCTCAATGAATTTGGAATAGAACATTCATTGTTATTTTTTTGAAGGAAACAAAAAGTATAACTGGAGCTTACGGTTTACATACAGCAAATTTCCAGAGAAATTAATCTTCAAGCTAGGTATTTTCAACAATTCCTTCAGAAGCATATTGAAAATATCAGGAAGAAAAGTAGAATTTCTTATTACAAGGCAAGGAACTGTTGATTATTTTTTTTCTCTTTTAGGGCTACAATTATACCACTGAATGATAAAAGCAATATAGTGGCAATGCTATATACTTTGCTATGTGCAAATGACTGTGGGAGGATAATTTTCTGTCAAAGACAGAAGGACACCATACAAATTCTGAAAATATATTTGCAGGAAAAAAATCCCCTCTTTTTTATGATAGTTAAATAAAAGTACCATATTATTCTTTGAGTTTTCTAAAAAAACATCCATAGGGATACAATCAAATGTCAGTAATTTTAATTAATGCAAAATGACTACACAATTTTTGGTTACCCTACTGAAATAGGTTAGCATGTCCAAAATTCAATGTTATTTTCTTTTAAATGTGATGATGTTGATGATACCTCATTTCAGTCTTCTGCTGCTTTTCCAGACAATAACAAATAGGGTTTTTTTAAAGGTTAAAGATCTATTTTCAACTTCAAAACTATGCAAAAAAGAGCTTGAAGAAATGAAAATGAACAACAAAGAATACAGAGATTGCTTTTACTGATATTGTACATGGTTATTTGGAAGTAGTTGGTGTATAAAGAAACATCACTGAAAAGTATAGCACTGAGGCATCTCAGGAATTCTCAGTTAATGTCCCCTTTCCTTTAAATACAACCTTCTCCCTTACACAAACTATATAGAGGAAAGGTGGTAGTAGAAGTATTTCTTTGCTGTAGAACAGCCTCGCAACAAAATCTTCCCAAAGACATAGTTAGGTGTCCTTTACAGGAAGATGTAAGAAGATGAAGTAATGTAGTGTAGCTCTGTCTCTGTATGCCAATAGCACTGTCTATGCGTGAGCAAAAGCAAATTTTTATAAAGAAACCTACAGGGACAAAGGACTCCCAGCCTCAGAATTATGAAATCATTCCCCAACTAGACCCAAACTGGAAAAGTTGGGGTCTTCAAGTCACTACAACAGTCTTGGAATTCATGTGAAAACACGTCTTTTCTGAAAAGAATCAAGAATTTGATATTGAGATACATTAATTTCTTTATGTAGAGTGACGTTTCTCCCTCTGCTTGTCCAGAAGCTGTTGAAATGGCCACGGGTGCTCATTATTCACTGGAAATACAATTAATTAGGACAAATGTTAATACATAAACTAGTTTTCATTAGGTATTTCATGGCCTCTACAAGGGCTACATAGCAGAAAAAAGTATTTTTAAGTTACAAGGTAAAAAATTCTCAACTTATTGAAAGAGTTTTATAAGCATCAAATCAAGACAGTTTTCCCTAGACATTTGAGAACAGCAGAATGACTGACAGAACTTAAATCTAAAGAAAACACTCAGATATCAGCTTTAATTTTAGCTCTGGTGCTTTTTTAACAATCTTGTTTGTTGCTACATACAGTTTATTTGCATAAAAAAGAAGGCATACAGGAATTATGGCCTGTAGGTCCAGCTCTAGAAATTAATTTCTGTTTAGGCACGTCTACCCATTAAACATCCACTTAACCACTTGACACAGTATTAGGGCTTCCTAAGCATAATTTTTCACTTTTTCACCAGTTCTGATTTTTGGGAATTGTAAATTATAGTAATGAATGTCCAAATGAGGCACACTTACACATATTCTACTATTAAAAGGCACAAAGCAACATATGCCATCACAGTGGAGTTTGCTTTTTTGAAAATTGGGCAGTCAATATGTCAAGCCTTGACAAGCATAAACAGTTTTGCAACGGTATAACAATCATGAGCATCACTGGAAATCAGCATTGTTTTGCTTTTCATCTTGTGATAGCACACTGAGAGGCTGAATAACAACAGATTGTCATGAGAGAGAGTTAATTGCATATTATTGAAAATTAGATGGCTGATATGAAAAAGACATGTGTCAAATGTGACTTATTAGAGGCCCGGACTAGATGGATCCAAGGGAAAAACTGTTTTGTAGTTGAGTTCAAACACCAAGTACTTCTGAATTGAGTTCAAACACCAAGTAGATGAAACATTAGAATAAAAGTAGTTTAGTCCAACTTACTTGTACTATGAAGAGATTCTGAGCAATGTACTGTACCAGAGTTACAAAAAAATATTTATACAGAATACAATATAATCAGATGTACACTACTCTTTTAAAAAAAAAACAGTGTTCGTGGTTTCAGCTGTGCTAGTGAGCTGCATGCATACATCCAGTTATACCTTCAGGTATCAGCCACCTCATACAGCTAGAAATCTGTCCCTATATGTATCTCTAATTCACAATAGTTTTATTTACACAAATTCTAAAAGCCTCTGAATGGAGCACATTATTCAATAGCCACAATAGAATACCATTGTTCTATGAACTTCTTGTATAATGGCCATTCTCTAATTTATGCAATGAAAAACAGATAGGGAACCTAAATAAGTGAACCCAAGTAACTGTGTTATCCAAGAAATTGCAAAAAATTTTACGTGCCTGATGTCCTGAGCTGCAGTCTGTCTCTCTCTGCCCCTACATCTTGCACTGCTCCTTGGTTGGGGGAAGGTACAGCTGAACCATTCCCATCCCACCGCCTCCAGTGGGACTTTCCAGACTAGAAAAGCAAAAGTTCGTAGCCTGCAGCACACCAGAAAAACATGGTAAGGAAAAGCGTTGCTCATTTCACTCTTCCGGTCGTAACCATATGCTTCTCTCTGCCCCTGGAGAAGTGTATGGGACTGGAAGGGTCTTTGCTGTAGCAGAAACCAGAGAGTCTTATACACTTAAACACCTCAAGAGCTAAAAGCGTCTCTCTAAAGCTCCAGTATCTCTGGAAACCCAACTTTCTATCAGCTCCAGTGGATATGGAAATCACCATGTGTGGAAAGACAACAGTACTGGGCCCTCTTCTCTGAGTTAACACTGTGTTCAGGTATGTCTACAGTTGCTACAGGTTTTGCTGCAAAACTTTAAGAATGCAGTACTGGTGGCGTAAATTTACTCTGATCCTTGCTAATAAAGTTGCTTAATTTCTCCTAGCTAGAGTGTTATGCTTGATGGCAGTTTAAAAAGCAAATCAAACAATAATAATAAATAAGATTTTAAAAATTTTTAAATACATTGCTTATTTGTAGATGAATCCTATTTATTGATAGAACATAATTCAATCAGGAAAATAAAAAAAATATCTGAAGTTCAACTTTGCAAAGAGTAAATTCCTGAAGTAGGCATGAATGAAGGAAGGAAGGAAGCAATAAATTTCTGCAAAACCAAGGTCCTTGGGTCAGGAAACTAGTTTTATAAGTGTCTGTAAAGTACAAGTCATGTCTACAGCAATACTAAATAAATCATTTAACCCTAAAGGAAAGACTAATATGGAGAAGACAATTCCCTTAGCTTTCTCCAAGATCAAACTTCACATTCACAACTGTGTCACAGGAGCACTCCCAATGGGCTGCTGTATTACCTGCAACATTATTATGCATGAATTAAAATCAAATTTATATTTTTATACACACATGTGTATAAAATTTAAAAGATTACATCACTGTTTAAAAAGAGTTACACAGTGTAGTAGGGCACAATAAAGTTTGATCATAAAGGAAAAGAAGGACTTTTAAAAGTCTGCTTTTTCCTTTCTATTTCTATTTTTCAACATTTTTAGATAACTTCATAAAAAAGAATAAGATTCAGAGCTCTCTGAATGCTATCATTATATATAAGTAGTATCATTGTTTTCAGCCACCTCCTAACATAACCACATAACCTTCATTCATAACCACAAATTTAGGGTATATAAAGTAGTGTAAATTTTTCAGAAATTCCTAAGTGGAATTTCTTTTGATCTCAAACCTCATTTTCAAAAGTTTCTTTGTACTTACTAATTTCTGTCTCACTGAAAATCTTCTCACGCTTAGATGTGAAGCAAACACAAACAAATCAGTTTAATGGATTACATCTGTTTCTTCAGCTAGAAGAGATTTTCATTGGTCTACTATACCCTGCCAGCTCAGAATAGACAAAACCTGAAGTTTTTCCCCTATGCATCTTCTGTCCAGATATTCCCCAAATACTTTAGATAAATGATTTTGAAGTCCTAATCTTGAATACTGAAGAGGTTCCATTAAAGTCCATTTGTTGTTTACTGTGTTATTGATTGTGAGTAGTGGTAAATCTATTTCTTTGGGGAGAGAGGAGGTACAAAAAAAGTTTCATGTTTTAAGAGAAGCATCAGAAAACAAAATACATTTAAAGTATTGAATTAAAATCAAGTAGACAATGCCCTAAGTGGCTCGATTCATTGTTGAAGTAAGCCTGGTGTTGAGCAGATGGGTGAGACTGGATGACCTTCTGAGGTCCCTTCCACCAGCTTTAATTATTTTGTTTCTAAGACTCAGTTAAAAAAAAAAAAAAAAGCTGAGCTGACTTGAAGTAAGAAAATAAAAAGCAGAGTAGTTTGTGTGTGTCATTTCACTTGCATGATTTCAGAGAATGGTTGGCTAAAAATGGATGGTTTATATTCTTATATTTTAATTTTGTTACAGATACAGCTCTTTTTATTGAAATATTTTTCATGAAGGCTGAAGAATGAGTTTAATTTTTCAGTGAAAGTATTTCAGTTGTCTGTGGGTGAAGCATGACATCTCAGGTACTATAATTTTCTAATAAATTATAATTAATATGAATTCTATATTGGACACTACAGAGATAGAAGATTATTTATAGTAAGCAATTATTATAATTCCATGCCATTTACCTTCAAGAACATTTCTTCTAGTACTTTTCTTATCAACCTGCTATTTTGAAGAAATCATACAAAAGTTTTAAAAACAAACTGGAGTTCTTAATATCTATTCTGATGTACGTGTTTATTTTCTAAAGCAACACATGAAAAACAGACTGTTGAACTGTTGTGAGTGGATTTAAGCTAGTCCAATGTAAAGTAGAATAAAACTGGTAATAAAAATGGGGAAAAACGTTATCAGACAAGTAAATATGTATTTCAAAAGTTTTCCTCCAAACAGCCTCACAGAAGCTGATTTATTCAATTAAAAATAGAGAAATTAGTAAAAAAAAAAAAATTTATAACACTATTTCAGTATTGTTCTGAATTACTTTTATAGAAAGTTTTGTAAACAATGGGCTTAATCTGGGACATTCAACCTGTACTATAAAAAGGTACTGAAACAAGTCCTTCTGTACTTTGGAGGAATTATGTGGCTGAGACAAGGCACATTTTATTTTGTTTGTTTGTTTTTGTTTTTGTTTTTGTTTTTTAATTCTTTCTCCCATTTGAGACTACCAATAGTGTTAAAAATTCCTGAAAACTCATTTCGTAACTGCAATTAATTCACTCAAGCATACCAAAGCATGCTCCTGATACCAATGTTGTACCAACGCATCTGATGTGTCCTTTGCCTATGTTCTTGCCAGGTACTGTTACTGGAAAAGAAGTAAAAGCAGGAAAAGTGTCAGCTGTTGGCCTCTGGAATTACATAATTCCTTCATTCAGATTAATCCATTTCTAATATAAAAGTTTATACTCCAAGTGGTAGTTTTCACAAATAATTTATAATCTGTGATCGTAAATTCTATATGATTTTCACCTCAATATTCCTGCAAGTTTAAAAAAAATTAATCTGTTGGAGTTATAGACACATCAAGAGTAAACATTTTTAGGGTCTGCAGGGAGCCAAGGCTTCATAACTCCCAGGCTTTTACACTAAGCAGAAGTTCACACATCAGCCCGACACATTTTGTCTGCTTGGAATATTTCTCACCCAATCCCCCTACCACATAACCTGATTGGTACTATATGTAACTAATGCTTAGAAGGATGCAAAGACAGCATTTTCTTGTTAGAAGTCACATAAATCTCTAATCATCAAACTGTGCTATCCAAAAATCTTAGCTTGGTAATCATATCAGAATTGTGTAACAGTGCTTGGTTATTCGTATCACATATATACCCTAGGTTTAGGATAGTTTTCCAATAATAATTGTTTTAAAAGTATGAAAAGGGGAACCCAAATCATCTTCATTTAAGAATTATTAAGAATTAAATTATTTATAGCAACTTTTGAACAACAGTTTTTCTGCATACATCTCTCATTCTCTCTTCGACAAACCAAATAGCAAGTGTCACAAAAATGACTGTTCTCATTCTGATGCAAGGTTGAAACTAATCACAAAACAATTTTTTCTGATGTTAAGTATTATAGCTTTACAGAAAAAATAATATTCCATCTTCCAACAATATTATTTGCTTCTCCCATATATAATGCAGAATTGATTCCAAATTGATTTCCATCTTTTGATTTAAATACTTGAAACAAGCCTGGGGTGCTTATTAGAAGGATTGCTTGGAACCTCTTGCAAATTCCTAGTGCCAGATTTGGCAAGGAGCCCCCAGAAGGCTTTCATTAATTATCAGAACACCAGTGCAGAGCTTGCTCAAGCTGCCTCTCATCCCTGTATTGGCAGATATATTTTTTTAACCACACATGAAACAGGAAGGGACAATGGCATCACAGCTATTCTTTTTTAACACAGCCCAAAGACATTTATTTGCCAAATTGGTACTCTGTTAAGGTCATCCAAGTTCATCATTCTAATCAGATTAGAACTCTGTATTCTGAATACCTCCATGAATATTACTATAGGGTATAATACTTAGCATCTTTTCAGCTTCGTGTAAGAGCTCATCTAAATGCTGTATTTGCATGATACTTATGCCAGGAGCATTTGGATTTATTGTTCCTTTACATGATTTAAATAATACATTTAGCTAACCTGTCTCTTTTCTAAGAATTTGATGAGTGACCTGAAAGTAATTTGCCTAAAATAACCTTTGAAGTCAAAATACTCATTTATGGGTATGTTGGAAATTACAGTAATTTCCTTCATAAACTCTGTTGTTTACTCAGTAAAATTAATAGTAGGCATCTAACAGGTCTGATTTACAGGTCATTGCAGGTCATATTATATTATTATGAGCTGCCAAGGCATCTACTTAAAGAATCACCACAATCAACAAGAGATTAAAAATCCAGATTCCCCTTTCTGAGCTTTAATAAGGTTCAGTCTAGAGGCAGCAGATCTCGTAGGTCTGTGGTAGTGCAAGATGTGTTTTGTGCACAGACAAATCACCATGTGGTACAGTTTACAAGTGAAGGACAAAGACCATAACACTCTCTGAGAAACAAGTCCTGCAGTATTTGTTAGCTTTGTGAGGAGTGAACATTAATTAGACATCATCCCTCAACAGACACTTTTTACTCCACATCCATTGCTTCTTATTGTCTCTATATTGATTAAGGAAAATGAGATACTTTAACTTTCTTTTTAGTTCATGGATTCTTACAAGTTTCCTTGTGCAATTTGATATGATTTGTCGCACTTCAAACCCTTCTACAGTCATTTCTTAAGTGTCTATTTATGTTTATGTGAATCCATTCTACAATGTATCTTTAGTCTTTGCTCTGCTATTTGGTAGTGTACAATAGCACTAAAGAGTTCTATTTTGCATGTGTTGCAATTCAGCAGCAACGTAGAGTTACATGTGTAAAATAAGAACAGGGACATTATAATTCATGCTTCCAGTAGTCTCCTTCCCTGTATTGCCTTTGACTTTCCAGGATTTCAGGAAAACTTCAAATGATAATTATTAAGAACTTCCAGCAACTTGTGGCAATTACATAGCAACATTGCAGACATTGTAGACAAGCTTATACATGTGTGATATTTAGCATTAGGACACTCATGTATTAGATGCTGCCCAGGGCTGAGTTTGTATGGCAAGTGCATGTTGAATCAGGACACAAAGGCATTTCTTTTTTTTTTCTCTTTCTTTCTGAGGTAATCATGCACAATCCAACTGGAGCCAGGCCTGGATAGGGAAAAAATATTGCCTATTTGACTGAAAAATATGCCCAAGAATATTAGCAGGTGACAACTAGCTCTGTGTTGAAACTAGAACTCTTTATCTTCTTTCTAGGAAGAAAAAAGCCTTTTACATCTCAAAATATAAGTTTACATTTGTTAACACTTAGAAACATGTTTCAGTTACCTATACCAACCTAAACATCTACTTTTCCAATTTAAATCCTTACAAGTGCTGTTTTAAATAATTTCTTCAATGACTATCTTTATACAATAGCTACCTACCACATCAGCAACATGTAACTGAGCTATCAATTCAATAATCGTGCTAGCTGTCAACAACCATGGTAAGAATAATACAGGGACTAACAAAAAGTAATTTATCCATTTTAGTCTCCATGCTTCCTGTATTTTTGTTATTGCCGCTGCTGTTGTCTAGTTATATAAGTAGTGTGCAAAAGAGGTAAAATGAGAACATTTTAGATACTTTTGAACTGTGTCTCATTAACCTGTCCATTAATGGACAATGAGAAGAGAGTAAACAAGCATTTTGAACATTTAAACAAGCAGTTTAACCTCAATATCCACATATTTTGAACTTCAAGCCATAATAAGGTGTAACACCTTAAGGACAACTTTTATTAAACTCTAGTCCAGGATATCCTGAACCAAGTAAAAGAAAAGACAAGACTATTTAGCTCTAGCAGCCCAAGCTCTTAGTAACATCACTATCTTCCTTGTGTGAAAAAGAGGTGACTCACTGGTACTGAGCTCCTTTGACAGGATTTACAGCTTTTGACATTTATTGTGACTAACACTCCTCTGCACATAGTTTCACCTCTGCTAGACAAAAATGCTTAAAGATACATCTTTTTCATGTTAAAGAAAATTGGGGAAAAAAAAGCAAAATATTTTCTGTACTTATCCCTACTAAATGCTCCATGGTGAAAAAGATCCTCAGAAAAGAATGAAAAGCCTTGTGTGTATTCTGGGGGGTTTGCTCACATGTCGTTAAGAGAAAAAATCAAAGAGAAAACTAAAATCATTTACCTGGGTAACAAAACTCTGAATGTCCTATATGGTTATGGTCTTTTTTTCTCATGCTCTGTAGCAGATTTTTTAAAATGTTCAACAGCTGGAATTTTTTCACCAATGTTCATTGTTCTCACAGAGATCAATGTAAAGTTCACAAGAATGTGTTAATTTTTTAAATACATCGTCTCTTGTTCACCTTTGTATAACATTTACATATGTCAAGTTTTCCCATCTTGCCCTTCTTGTTTAAAAAGTCTTCACATAACCATTTTGACGCTGTAACTGATACTTTTCTATATTCCAGATCAGATGTGTACAGCTCTTACTATATATATAATTTGTTTAAGTAAGATTTACTAGTCAAGTTTACTAAAAAAATCTAAGGTCTGTCTCATTTATATAAAGTGTGGAACAGTTTAAAACATCATATAACTCTGCATCCTTATGATATGTTCATAACACATGTGGCATGCGATGCAATTCATTCATAGCTTATTTGTTTTGTTTTGTTCATTGTGTGGTCAAAGTTCTTATTAACTTATTTGTCTTAAATCAAAAACTTTCACAGCTCCTGCAAGCCAGCTGTGAGCTAAAGCGTGAGTGACTAAATGCAGCATTCTAGAGCAGGAAGTGAATAATAATGCTGCAAAATATTGCTGCATCCAATTGCTAGTTGTTTCATGATGACTTTGACAGCTGCAAGATATAAGATACTACAGCCTACACAATTTATTACTCATTCTGTCTGATCAATGAGTTTTCAGTCTTTCTGAGAGTTGCCTTTTCCTCCATGAAAATTGTTGCTCTGAATTATATTGTTTCAATTATTATATTAAATATATATGAAAATTAACACAACTTGTTATGGTCATGCCTACATTGGAGAAATTTTTGTGCTGGTGATCGAGATGTTTCTATAAATGGAACTAAACAAACATTCCTGAAAATGCACAGAAGTATTTACTGGGGAAAGAGTACTTCTCGACTGCAATGTGCTGCATTCAATTTTATCCATTTTTGTTTTGGGAAGACTATTACCCTGCATATCCAATGGAGTAAAAGAGAAAAGTGCATCCATGTAATTAATTGGATTTGATTTTCTCGGCTGACTTGCTGCAAATTCTCTAATGCAGACAGGTCCTTCCCTGAATGTTGCATAGCTTCTTTTATTTGGTTCTGCTGAAGTAAAGTAATTCACTAATTCTTAATTTCTGATACTTCTGTCCAATTCAATATTTAACCAAGTTCTGTTATTGCTTGCAGTACTCCACAGAACGATTACTAATTAAAGTTTCCAAAATGAACAGTACAAAAGCACACATTTTCACAAACTATTGTATGAAAGAATCATTGCTTATTTACTGTGTCTCACCAAGCTGCTGAAGACAATATAGGCTATGTTAATAGCATTTACTCTTTAAGTCAAGTGTAGATGAACTATGGTCGAGAAAAGCAATGCAGTGAGCACTATGTGGCAAAAATCTGGGTGGCAATGTTTCAACAATTACCTATTCTGCATCTCTGTCCTGTCTATGAGCACATCGAAGAATATTTCTCTCAGATGCTTCTGAAGTTACTCATGTTTCTCAAATTCTCCTATTGTAGTAAAACAGAAGGGAATAGTTGCAGATCAGCTAAGATCATCTGTTTTGCAAGTACAACAGCTCTTGCTCAAAGTTTACACTAGGACAGAATACTGTTGTTCTCATCTATCATGTCAGTGACAAAATGAAGACTAGGGAAAACGTGTTCCCTCTCTGGAAGGAAATGGGACACCTGGTCACAAAGGATATGGAGAAGGCTGAGGTGACTTTTTTGCCTCAGTCTTCACCAGCAAGTGCTCTAGCCACACTGCCTAGGTTGCGGAAGTCAAAGGCACAGAGAATTGAGAACTGCCCACTGCAGGAGAAGATCAATTTCAACAAAATCTGAGGAACCTGAAAGTGCACAAGTCCATGGGACCAGCTGAGATTCATCTGCAGGTCCTCTGTTTGAGAAGTTGTGGCAGTCTGGTGATTACCGGTTGATTGGAAAAGGGGAAACACAACCTCTATTTTTAGAAAGGGAAAAATGGAAGACCCAGGGAAGTATAGGCTACTCAGTCTCAACTCTATGCTTGGCAAGATCATGGAGCAGATCCTCCTGGAAACTATACTAAGGCATATGGAAAGTGGCTGTCATATGATTAGTGACAGCCAACATGGATTCACTAAAGGAAAATTGTGCCTGACAAATTTAGTGACCTTCTATGATGACATTACAGTACTGTTAGATAAGGGAAGAGCAACAGACATTATCTATCTGGACTTGTGCAGACTGTTTAACACTGTTCTGCACAATATCCTTGTCTCTAAATTGGAGAGACATGGATTTGACAGATGGACCACACAGTGGATAAGGAATTGGCTGAACAGACACACTTAAAGGGTTACGGTCAATGGCTTGATGTCCAAGTGGTGACCAGTGACAAGTGGCTTTCCCCAGGTTCAGTATTGGGACTGGCACTGTTTAAGATCTTTGCTGGTGACATGAATGTTGGGATTGAGTGCACCTTCAGCAAGTTTCCTGACAACACCAAGCTGTGTGATGTAGTCAACATGTTGGAGGAAAAGGATGTCATCTAGAGGATGTGGACAGACTTGAGAGGTGGGCCCATGCAAACTTTATGAAGTTCAACCAGGCCAAATGCAAGGTCCTGCACATGGGTTAGGGCTACCCAAAGCACAAATACAGGCTGGATGGAGAATGGATGAAGAGTAGCCCTGAGGAGAAGGACTTGGAGGTGTTCATTGATGAGAAACTCAACATGAGTAGACAATGTGCGCTGGCATCCCAGAAAGCCAACTGCATTCTGGGCTGCATCAAAAGAAGAATGGTCAGCAGGTTGACAGAGAGGATTCTGCCCCTTTACTCCACTCTGGTGAGACGCCATCTGGAATACTTCATCCAACAAAGAAGGACATGGACCTACTGGAGTGAGTCCAGAGGAAGGCCACAAAGATGATCAGAGGGCCAGAGTACCTTTACTAGGAAGACAGGCTGAGAGAGTTGTGACTGTTCAGCCTGCAGAAAAGAAGCCTTTCAGTAGACCTCGTAGCAGCCTTCCAATACATAAACAGGGCATATATCAAAGACAGAAAGTGTCGCAATTGGATGAGGGTTGAAGGTTTAAACTGAAAGAGGGGAGATTTAGATTAGATATCAGGAAGAAATTTTTTAATGTGAGGATGGTGAGACACTGGATCAGGTTTCCCAGGGAAGTTGTGGATATCCCATGCCTGGAAGTGTTCAAGGCCAGGCTGGGTGGGGCTTTGAGCAACCTGCTCTAGTGGGAGGTGTCCCTGCCCATGGAAGGGGGGTTGGAACTCCCTTTATGGTCTTAAGGTCCCTTCCAATCTAAACCATTCTATGGTTCTACAATTCTGTGATTTATTAACTTTGACTGCTCAGTATTTAATGCTCCTCCAGAAATAAAACATCAGAAAGATGCATCTTTAGGTGCATAAATTCTGAATTCTTCAATATTTATGCACCTAAACAGGTTTATATAAACTTTCTTTTGTCCGTAATATTATTAAAACAGCTGTCTAGACATGAAGAGACTAAATTCTAAGTACTGGCCTTCTTTTTCTTCTTAAAGGAGATAGACAGTACATTAAGCCAACTTTCTTCGTTTGCAAATAGTTTTGTATACTAAGAAAAGACGACTTATCCCTCTGGCAGATGGATGATGGATAGTCTTCAATTCCAAATTTAATTTTAGTACACTAAACATTCAAGTTAGCATTCAGCCTCTTTCTCATTTTGCAAGTTTTACCCAGCATTGAACATTTTGCATAAATTACTTTTAGCCTAGTAATAATTGTAATCTCCAGGGATGCTTGTGTTATTAACCACATTCTGCAATGTTCCTTGGTATGGACATCTGTCTGCATTTCACAATGTATTTTTTTATTTTCAACCAAATAGAGGAATTTAAAAGACATTTTTAAATAACCCCTGAGGATAAGTAATTTTGTAATTTCAGGCTAATAGTTTTGCACAGCTCTCATTCATAAAAAAAAATCATGATGTCAGCATATTGTAGACTTGGAGAAAATGCTTCTGTATGCATTACAGGCAATTCATTGATTTGAAGCTTGCCTTCATAAGTAATTCATAAGCTCTGATTTCATAATTTTTTTTTGTATGAGTAATGTATGAAGCCAAATTTCATATTTCCTCTGACATAACTTTAAGGCTGAATCCATTACAGTCAGCTTTTTAAAAGCTTTGGTGAAATAACATGCAAGAAAAGTTATTTGAACTTTCATTTTCTTTTAGTTTTATCACCCACAAAAAATGCGTAACGAACTGTTGGAAGAAAAAGTGGTACTCTACCAAATCATGCAAGCTCTTTTAAGATGCAGCTAATAATGGATCTCTCATACTGTTTTATAATGTCATGTTCGTAATGATCAGATCATATTTGGAAATTATCAACAAAAAGAAATTTTAAATCCTAAACAATTTTGCTATGTCATGAAAATCTAATTACCTACCATAACACATGAAACAGCCTAAGTTTGCATGAGGAATGATACCATGGTACATGAGACAGAAACTAAAATGTTATTAGAAATCCATTTTTTCACAAAGAAGGTAGTCTGGCAACCATATGCTCCACAGAAAGAAACTAACAGTAGGTCTACACAGCAGTTTGCTCTGGAAATGAACAAAGGGAACTGGCATGTATTCTCATGCTATCCCTGAGGACTGTAGGCATATATCATATTCCTTTCTTAGGATTTCAGCACATGAGGGAAAATAATTAAAAAGTAGTGCATAGATACCAGAAACAATCCTCTGCTTTTGGTATCCTTGGTAGATGAACCATTTCATTCTTTCTCTATTGATGCTTTGGGAGTTAAGAAAAATATGTTCAATTTGAATAATGAACTATGCCCTGAAGTGTTTAATAAATTAATACTATGGTGAAAACTGGAAAACCAGAAAGAAGAATGGGATGTTCAGAAACATTTTAGAAATGAAAAACAAGGTTCTCAAAAATCAGGGACTGTGTGCTAAAGAAGCTCTTTTCACTAGCCTTGCTGTTCTGAAGAACTTTCCTGAACCACTTCCAAAGATTTATGCTTCTTTAAGAAAAGATTGTAGAAATGGCACAACGCATATAGCCCAGGGATCATTACTGTCAATGAATTTGATCCTAGAGATTGTATTTTAACATCCTGCTTTAAAAATATTTTGTAACTTTTTTGTTTTACTTTTTAGTTTCATGCTCGTTCACTAGCATATCTCGTGCTGAGTTACTTTTCTGCTTATAATTCGAAAAGATTATTTTACTAAATCTAGCTTGTAAATATTTGATTAGAAAGTTTAAGTAAGTATTTACTTTTTCACTAGTTACTTTCAGGGACCAGAGTACCTTGGGAGGCAGTCCTGAAGGGCAAAACAGTCCAGAAGTCTGGACAGTCTTCAAGACAGAAATCTTAAAGGTGCAGGAGCAGGCTGTACCATGTGCCAAAATATGAGCCAGGGAGGAAGAAGACCAGCCTGGCTGAACAGAGAGTTTTGGCTGGAACTCAGGGAATTTTTACCTTTTGGAGAGTTTATGACCTCTGGAAGAAGGGGCAGGTAACTCAGGAAGACTACAAAGATGTTGTGATGCTATGCAGGAAAAAACTTGAAGGACCAATACCTAATTTAGACTTAATCTGGCTACTGCAGTAAAGGACAATAAAAAAGGTTTCTATAAATATTTTAGCAACAAGGCCTAAGGTGAATCTCCATCCTTTACTGGATGCTGGGGGAAACATGGTGAGTAAGGATGAGGTAAAACACTAAGGTACTTAATACCTTCTTTGCTTCCATCTTTAATAGTAACACCAGTTACTATTACCAGTTCTCTGGTAATCCAGCTGCCCAGAAGGACCTGGGAGTGTTGGTTGACAGTGAATGGAATATGAGCCATCAGTGTGCCCTAGTGGCCAAGAAAGCCAATAGCATCCTGGCCTGTATCAGGAACAGTGTGGCGAGTAGGACTACGGAAGTGATCGTCCCCATGTACTCGGCACTGGTGAGGCTGCACCTTGAATACTGTGTTCAGTTTTGGGCCCATGACTACAAGAAAGATATTGAGGTGCTGGAGCATGTCCAGAGAAGGCCAACAAAATTGGTTCTGGTCTAGAGCACAAGTCCTGTGAGGAGTGGTTGAGAGAACTGGGGTTGTTTAGCCTGAAGAAAAGGAGGCTGAGGGGAGATCTTATTGCTCTCTACAACTACCTGAAAGGAGGTTGTAGGGAGGTGGGCGTTGGTCTCTTCTCCCAAGTAACAAGTGATAGGACAAAAGGAAATGGCCTCAAGTTGCTCTAGGGGAGGTTTAGATTGGATATTAGGAAAAATTTCTTCACTGAAAGGGTTATCAAGCATTAGACCCGGCTGTCCAGGGAAGTAGTTGAGTTGCCATCCCTGGCGGTATTTAAAAGATGTGTAAATGTGGTGCTGTGGGACATGGTTTAGTGGTAACTTGGCAGTGTTAGGTTTATGGTTGGATTTGATGATCTCAAGGGTCTTTTCCAACCTAAACAATTCTATGATTCTATGATTCTTGAATATGTGTAATGATAGCTATCACACAATTCTCAGTTTCCAACCTCTGCTTTCTTGAAAGGTTCTCTTTGTTATGTACAGAAACTCTCACAGAAACTGTTTTCAGTATCAGCCATAAAGCTCCATTTTTTCACCTGCTCATACTGAGCCCATTGTTAGCTGTTGATTTGGAATTTTAGCTTAATATTTTTCTGTGAAAAAAAATCTATGGTTCTAGATTATCTACAGTACAGTCAGTCATGAAAACATCTTTCACATCTCTTTGGAGACCACCCAATGATACTAACATTGGCTGCAACTTTCTGCCTTGGAGCTATGGACAGTCATTTATTGATTTCCAGACATCTGATGCTCAGAAGTCTGGAATTCCAAACATGGAGAATAAATTCATTATCTGGTCTTGCCCTGCATTTTTTCTCAGTCTTCATTTGAGATAAATATATTCAGCATGACAGCAGTTTGAGAAGACTGTGATGAATATTTTGTTACAACTGGTGAAGGCTACAACATCAGCAAGTTTTACCACTCCCCAGTACCTGTAGAACTTTCCAATAACATAGGATAAGAGGAAACGTTTAAATTCACAAAATGGAAAATCTCTAAAACTTATCAGCTTCTCAGATAAACCAAACTGGTGAACATTAAAATGTAATAAACTGAAGCAGGACTAAATAAACCTTAAACATTTGAGAAAGACAAAACTTGTGCTTAAATGCAGAGCACCCCACTATATTTCAATATATACAGGATATACTGAGGTGGAAGATGAAAAACAAACAAACAAAAAGTTTGTGTAATGTAATAGAACTGTTTGAAGTCAGAAAGTAAAATAGAAAAATCTCCAAAGCCTATCAAACACTTCATCACCTTCAAATGCATGTGCACAAGCCAAATATAATTGATATCAAGTGACAGAAAGGAAGATAAAAATTGAAGCTTTTGGTTCTTAGATGTTAAAAAAAAAAGAAAACTCTGAAATATCCGTAATACTTTGACTGTTTCACACATACATTAAACCTACCTGTGTACTCCAAAATGTTATGTTATTCTCCACTGTAGAAATATTAAGCCTTTTTTAATGTTCTGTCAAGATGGTTTTTAAGTTTGTCATGGCTGCATAAATCTTGCAATACAATTTATTGACCTTTGCAGTCATTGCACAAAATGGAAGGAAGACTATTAAATGGGATTAAAAAGCCCTCACATAATAAAGGTATTTATTTCCACCTTCTGATAGGTAGAGATCTTCAGCTTGTCAAACCTATTTCATCCCTTCACACTTGCTGAATTTCTATAAGAGAAAGAAGACATCTTTTCACTCATTTTTCAATTTTCCTTGGCTTGCTCATTCCTAATCCACACAAACCATTTTTTCCCCTTATTAATATATTGTCCATCATTGAAGTCAATAAAATGCATTATTTTTTCTTTGTGTCTTTATCAGTTAATCTTTTGCATGATAGATGTGGTAAGAAACTAGACTGCCTTCCATGCACTGACCAGTAATATGTCCTCTCTTGTTAGATTAAAAAGATAGGTACAAAAAAAAAACCCCAAAAGTAATGAATGCATGTGGTGCATTTGTCATTCTTTTTTTCAACACTAAGTGGTGATACAATTTTTTAAAAAAATGCTATCACACCTCTGATCTGATAGTTTTATTGTCTATTTCAGGCCAAGGTACTTAGCTCATGGCACTGAGTGAACTCATTGCAAAAATCACTAATCAGTCAAATTCAAGGCATGGTGGCAACCCACAGGCCAAGAGTAATCAAAAGAGACTTCAGGGCATTGGGAAAGTTCATAAGAGAATCAGGGGTGCAGGTTGTCTTTTCTTCTGTTCTCCCAGTTAAATGTGGGGGGTCTGAAAGTAATGGACATGTACAGTCTGTCAATTCATGGCTCCATGGCTGGTGTCACTGCCACAATTTAGGGTTTTTTGACAACGGGATGGCCTACACAGCACCAGGCTTGCTGACATCGGATGGGGTTCATCTTTCTAAAAGAGGGAAGAGCATGTTTGCTCATGAGCTAGCAGGACTCATTGAACCGAGCTTTAAACTAAGTTTGTTGGGGGAGGGGGATATTATCTGGCTAACTCTTGACAAGCCAAGGGATGATGCTCCAAGATCTGATGGATGAGTCACTGGCAAAGGCCTTAGCCTGTTGCTCTGAGGTGTGCTGGGTACTCTGCAGTGTACTCGAAGTCTTATGGGGATGAGCCAGGGGCTCCTGAGGCAATAGGAACCAGGGAGTGACAGATAAAACACCTCAAAAGAAGGCCACCTGAAGAACAGCATGAAGGAAATGCGGCCACTCCAGCCAGTAAGTCAGCTCCATTGGGCGCCCAGCTAAAGTGCTTTACATGAACGCACGTAGCATGGGAAACAGGCAAGAAGAGTTAGAGACATGCACACAATTCTGGGGCTATGATCTTATTGGCATCACAGAGACGTGGTGGGATGGCACTTATGACTGGAGTGTTGGCTGTGTGGAGCAGTCGATACACTAGAGGGAAAGGATACTATCTAGAGGGACCTGGACAGGCTTTAGAGGTGAGCCCGTGCAAACCTCATGAAGTTCAACCAAGCTAAGTGTAGGGTCCTGCACCTGGGACATGGCAATTTTAAGCACAAATACACAAAATTACAGGCACAAATACAGGTTGGGCAGAGAACGGTTAGAGAGCAGCCCTGAGGAGAAGGACTTGGGAGTGCTCATGGGTGAAAAGCTCAACATGACTCGGCAATATGTACTGGCAGCCCAGAAAGCCAACCGCATCCTGCAATGCATCAAAAGAAGCATGGCAAGTGGGTCAAGGAAGGTGATTCTGCCCCTCTACTCTGCTCTCATGAGACCCCACCTGGAGTACTGTGTCTAGCTCTGGAGTCCTCAGCACAGGAAGGACATGGACCTGTTGGAAAGGGTCCAGCAGAGGACCACAAAGATGATCAGAGGGCTGGAGTGCCTCTCCTATGAAGACAGGCTGAGAGAGCTGGGGATGTTCAGCCTGGAGAAGAGAAGGCTCTGGAGAAACCTTATAACGGCCTTCCAGTACCTAAAGGGGCCATATAGGAGATATGGGGCGGGACTCTTTGTTAGGGAGTGTAGTAACAGGACAAGGGGTAACAGTTTTAAACTGAAAAAGGGGTAAATTTAGGTTAGATAGTAGGAAGAGATTCTTTACTGTGAAGATGGTGAAACACTGGAAGAAGTTGCCTGGAGAATCTGTGGATCCCTGGAAGTGTTCAAGACCAGGTTGGATGTGGCTTTGGGCAACCTGGTCTAGTGGGAGGTGCCCCTGCCCATGGCAGGGGGGTTGGAACTCAATGATTTTTAAGGTCCCTTCCAACTCTCACATTCTATGATTCTATAGTCTTGTCTTGCATTGGGAAATACTTCTTTTTTGTTTCTGTCAGCTTTATTTTGCAATTTCAGAATTCTGGAAGTTGAATATTAAATTTGTCTTCAACAATCATAGAAAGAACCATGAGTTGAAACCTGTGGATGTCTGCAGAGGCTGAAATGACAGAATGTTTTGATATCATGATATCTCCATGCTGTGTAGAGTAAAAACAGAGGGAATAGAACCTGCTATCATATTATGCACACTAATATTTGAAATTAGTGACAAAATAACAGCATTCATGTGATTATATTAATTAAAAATTCCCTTAAATTAGCGTCTATTTTCATTTCTAAATATGTACATTACAGATGAATTTTAAGCCTGCTTAACACACAGAGAATTTAAGATAAACATATGAGAATTCAACAGGATTGAAAATGAGCTCATGAGGTTGTGTGCCTAAAACAGAATTTAAATGCTAATTTTAGGTACACAAGAAATCCTAACAAACGATGAAAAAAAAAAAAAAAGCTACATGATCTTTGTGTTTGTGACTCATTCATTTGGCATGTCTGAGCACCAGCACAGATAAATAATTGGAGCCTGAGTGACAGAAGCGACAATTTTGGGTATCTGCTGTGGTGCTGGCAAAGAAGACTTGGCAGTAATACCACTAGTGGGGTTCCTCAGGATTCTCATACTGCATAACTGGATATTCCTGAAGGTTGTGGGTACATTATTGTTTCCGAAATTACCTGGAAGCACTTTAAACAGCTCTCTACTAAGTCAGTAGGTAAAGCCTACTGACAAACTACTACTTCTTCACAAACTCCATATTTTCTTAATAATTCATATTACATAATTTTATTTAATGTTCTACATGCAGATATCATTCCCATTCCCCTTAAGTGATGCTAGTTTTCTAAGCATGGAGAAATATTTGTATTACATCAGTTGTTATAAAGGGAATTATCTTGATACTTCCACTAAACTCTTTCCTTGGCACAACAAACGCCTTCTTTGTCCATGCAGTATGGACATGAAGAATGGTTTGTCTTGGTAAGCTTCCTGTCCATCTATCCTGCAGTTCAATATGAATTTTTCAATGACACTTCTTATCTACAGGAATTCCTGACTTGTCTATATATTTGTCTTTAATTAGTGCTCCTCTCTCTGAATTTGTCCATGACTTGGGCTTTTTCTGGTGTCTGACTTACAAAATACATTGTCAGATGACAAGTGAACAACCCTGACAGACAAAACGTGTTTGGAAAGAGGAGGCTGGGGGTACCAGCAGCTGTCCCCTCTGTTTCATTGTAGAAGTCCTTTTGTTTAGTGCAAAACATGTGCTTAAAAACTACAAAATTCAGTCATAAGGCAAAATTATTGTCACTTGGAATGCCATGATTTGGTGTTGTTTGAACTATAGTGTGATCAAGAACAAAGAAAATAACAGGTTGAAAAGCCCATTAAACACACTGAAGGAAAAGTATTTTACATTCTCCAGCTTCTCTGACAGTAAAAATCAAGTCAAAATAATGCATAAGCTGATGAAGGAAAGCAAAATCACTGGAAAGAGCATGATGAGTATTAATCTACTCTACTGTGGAGACATGCAATGAAAAATGAGCTGCTGGTATCCTCTAGCCTCCTATTCCAAAATACTAACTCATTACTTTTTTTTTTAATGGTAAGCTTTTCCCATTTTACCACAAACACACTCATAATGGAACCACGTCTTTTTTACTTATGATGACAAGTACGTTGCCTAATTGGAGAAGCTTACTGTGTTACAGCATTCATTTTGTCACTGACATTTGTTGTGAAATTTCTCTAATACTCAGTCCATTTTTTGTGATTAGGCCTAAGTTTGTTAAACTTTTCATTCTTTGACTCAATAAACCTTCTACTGACATCCAGCAGTCACTGTTGCAATGCAAGATTTTGTGATGTGGACTAATTTAATTATCTATCTTTTGACACTGCAATCAGTTTTTTTAAAAATTATTACGTATGTTAATTATTTATACTCATTTATTTAATTAAAAATTTATTCAATTATTAATATTATTTAGTTATAAATACTTATTTAAAAATATACTGTGCTCATATTTATTTTAAGGGCTAACCATTTATACTAATATGATTATTTGTTGGAATTTAGTTTGCAGTTCTTACATTTAATCTAAAACTTTACTCCTGCAGCTATGAGGTAGAGTTATCAGGTATCCCTGTCTCAAGACCATGCTTTATTTCTTCCACTGGTTGCATAACTAATGGGAAGGAGGAATCAATATTTATACAGCAACATTAAGCAAAGTCAACTGAAAGCAAGTTCCAATTACAAATTCGGCCTGCAGTAACCTTTTCTTCCAAGACAAGCTAGTAAAAAGGAAGGGTAAATGTTTTCATATTGTATTGCCACTGACCTCTTCACCTGAAAAAAAAGGTTGAGAATATACTCTTGAAATATTAATCCTCACTCATGGGCATTAGTCTGCTGTATTTAAGATGTTCAGATTATACTGTGTGCAGGGAGGGCTCAGAATACAATGGCAAGCAAACTGGCTTGGCCTTTAAATTTCCACAAAAAGCCTCAGCAGAATTCACAAGCTCATAGGCTGACAAGGGCTCCAGCATCAGAAGAGCTTTATTGCAGAGATCTGCTGGTGGATTCAGAGTGTCTGGGTATATTACAGGACAACTTCATGAGCATATAGTGGAACTAGAAATGCATACAGAAATTCTTAGAGATCAAAAGTAAGACAGGAAAAAATTGCATAGTAAACCAGAAGTTAAATATGGTCTTAGATCTTTCACTGAGACCACAACTTGATTACTGAAGAAGGCTGTGAAAAGTCAAGAGTAAAAAATGACTACATAGATTACCAATCACTATCAATAAGTCACTCTCTGCAGTTTTGGCACTCCATGAAGTGAACTGAGAAGCTTGGAACAAATCAGAAAATAATTGTTAATGTATGGCTTGTTACAGCTCACAAATAAGGATTTTATTCATTGCTCAGTGCAGACTATCAAATATAACAGCAAGAAATGAGGCCAAAGAAGGTAATTCCAGTATAGCATCTATGAATAAGAAATACTGGCTGCCACAGAAGCCTGCAGTAATAGTAGGTACAACAATGATAACAGGATTGATGTAATAACATCATAGTAATTAATATAACATAGTTATAATAATTAGTTGCATTACTGGACTATATTAACAAAATGAATAGCACTGTTTTCCAGGATTCCATATTTAAGCTAAAATGAAATGCTGAAAGAACAATAAAGCTTCACATTTTGCTATTAATGTACCAGTGCCAATTTCAACTAAGAAAACAATTAAAGATTTGTTTGTAAAGATCATGTCCCTGAGGCTTCAGAAGCACGAAGGCATTGAAATAATTCCAACATTTCTTCTTTGCTAAAAGGGGAATTACCCAATTGCTGATTAATTACTTCCAAGGTGGTAATGAAGTTGCATATAGAAATAAACAAAAGGGTAAAAGAATATAAATTAAATAAAGCATTTTAATCTTTATTTTAACATAGCAAAATGTCATCATGTAACTATGTTTCTGAAACACTAGTCCATCTACAAGTCATCAACAGACAAGCTGAATATTGTTAAATGGATATGTGCATGTCTCATATATTACATAATGAAGAAAAATATACTATAAGCAATCAAGTTGTTTGCTGGGTGGTTTGTTGTTTTTTTTCAATATACAGCTCCAAAATAAAGATCTTGACATTCAATATTTTCAGAATTACAGAGACACATTCTTTGTCAACTTCAAACATTCAAAGTTGTGGCATGATCTGGAACAACTATTGGGAAAATAAAGGCAGAGCGTAAGATACAGAGGCATGGGGAAGAGGGAGGAACAACTGGAATAAATGATCACTGAAGCCGAAAATAAAAAATGCACTAAGAAAATTCATGTCTACAGATCCTCTCAAGACCCGCATAAACCCAGAAGCTCAGCAACCTCTCTGTCACTGTGACACCACCTATAAGCTCTTGGCAGACAGTCCTCTCAGAGGGACCGCTCAGACTCTATGCAGGCACATTTCGGCTAAGAACTTTTAACACAGAACCGTGTCGTACCTCTAGATAGGTGTGCTAAATGAAAGAAAGGAGAAAAAACTCAATGAGGAGCAACCTGACAGTGCTTAACACCTACATTCAACTGAGGCCAAAATTAACAGAAGGTAAGCATGCCTCTCACCCATGGACATTTTGATAAGCAGAAATCAGAGGCAAAACTTTGCTCCTATGTGATCTCTCACCAGCCAAGTTCTCAGCAGGATTATTCATTCCAAGTGACTTCCTGCTGCCTCAATGAGAAGCAATTATGTAAGAGAATAACATCATCCCAAATGTACTCAGGCTGGGCAGATGCACTTATCAGAATTTAAATACATACTTGCAAATTTGCAGACAGAAACAATATGAAACATGTCAAGCTCAGTTCTCAACTTTTGTTCGTGCAGCTTTGTTTTTCTTGTCATCATTGACAGACACAAAGGTGAGCAGATTTGTTACTTTATAGCCTTGCAGAAATGTGGGCTTTAAGATTTACAATGTTGCTAATTAGTTCTCTGTGGAGAAGTAGTTATTTTAAGCCTACTAGGTTCACCTTTTTAACAGTTGATGAAAAAATTGACACCTTTAAAGCACATAAAAATTTTATATATCATAGAGCAACAGGATAGTTTAGGAGATAATCACATCAGGGAACTGCTGTCACCTTGCCACAATGATATTTTCTTTCTATTAGAACTTAATCAATAACTCAGTGAGTGAGTGATAACACAGGGAATCAGAAGCCAATGATTTTGCTTTATGAATGAAAAAAGCAAGCATTCACACATGTATTCCTGAAAGTGGGAGTGTTGTAATGTCAGATATACCAAACAGTATCACTGGGCGAAGCACAAAGAAGTCTACAAAAATGAATTTTCCCTAGCAATTACCTTAGACTACAGAAAAAGTCCTGTAGCAGTTCATCAATATATTTTAAGGGATAAATGAAGAAGTTCTTCTATTTCCAGAAATGGGACGCAGAGAGGTGAAGAAATGCTTTTATATACCTACAGTAGAACACCAGGCATGTAAAGTACATATATATGGAGATGTAACATGAATTATTCAAATAGAGAATAAAGGCACAATATGCAATTCCACTGATACAACAATCCAGTTAAAAGCGCTATAAATATATCAAGTCTCCACATTCTAGTATACTTTACCCTTTCGATCAATTTGAGCATACTTTTTTGTAACAGACACCATGACCTAAGACTCTGTTCCTTGTTAGTCAATTCAAAGTAATTGAGAAAAAATCAGGTCATTTTTGCTTTTTCAAAATATGTTTTATACCAGTGCAATTATTTGAATTAGAGTGGGGAACAGGAAGAGCAACAGCTGTCAGTTGTTGTTTCAGTGTTGTTATTGAAAGTTTTACACACACAGTTAAGAGGGAATTTTGTGAAATTATATTGGCCTATGAAAGCTGTCCATTCTCTTCTGAAATGTGGAAAAATCAAAAAGAATGTATGTTCCTGCTAAAAAACCAGACAAGCAAAACATATTATTTTTCGCTAGTGAAGACTGTGTGCATATTTTCCCCATTAAATTCTGTAATACTTTTTTAACCTGGGTCCTTATGAAAAACAGGCTTATGCATTTAGTGTCTTTCTGTGTGCCTGTATAGATACGCATCATCTTTGGGTCCCCTGATAAATTCAACAAAATTAAGCACTATAGGAAAGCTCAACATATAATTACATTCCTACAAGTTTGCTGAAAAATTTATGAGTGCATAGACAGAAATCTAGTTAATTGGTTGATGTAGTTGCTAAACCACTCTCAACCATAATTCAAGTCACAGCACTCAGGCGAAATCCCCAATGACTGGAAAAAGGGAAAGATTATGCCCATTTTTAAAAAGTGCTAAAAAAGAGGACTCTGAAAACGATTGACCAGTCAGCCTCATCTCTGTGCCTGTCATGATCATGGGACAGATCCTCCTGGAAGGTATGTTGAAGCATATGGAAGACACAGAGGAAATTAGAGACTACCAGCAAGGTTTCAACAAGGGCAAATCATGCCTGACTAACATAGGGGCCTTCTACAATGGAGCAATTACATGAGTGGGGAAGGGAAGAGTTACAGATATAATTTACTTCAACTTGTGTAAGGCCCCTGACATGGTCCTCTGAAACAATCTTGCCACTAAATTGGAGAGATATGGGTTTGACAGATGGATTGTTAGAGAAGGAGCTGGCTGGATAACCATGTTCAGAATGTTCTATTCAATGACTCAATGTCCAAGTGGAGACCAGTAATGAGTGGTGTCCCTCAAGGTCCTTAGTGAGACCAATACCATTTAATATCTTTATCAATGACACAAACAGTGTGACTGAGTGCAACCTCAGATACTTTTCACATGATATGAAGCTGAGTGGTGCAGCTGATTCGCTTGAAGGAAGAGATGTCATCCAAGAGGAACCTGGACGGGCTTGAGGAGTAAGGTCATGTAAACTTCATGAAGTTCAACAAGGCCAAGTGCAAGGTCCTGCACCTGGGTCAGGTCAATCCCCAATATCAATACAGACTAAGGTATGAATGGATTGAGAACAGCTCTCTAGACAGGACTTGGAGATACTGATGGATGAAGAATTGGACATGAGCCAGTAATATGTATTTGCCAGAAAAGCAATCCAATCCTCAGTTGCATAAAAAGAAGGGTAGCCAGCAGGTCAAGGGAGGTGATTTTCCCCTTCTCTCTTCTCATCAGACCCCATCTAGAGCACTGCATCCAGCTCTGAGGCACCCACCATAAGAAAGACATGGATCTGTTAGAGCGGATCCAGAAGAAGGCTGTGAAAATCAGAGGGCTGGCTTTCTTCAATGGAGAAAGGCTGAGAATGTTGGGTTTGTTCAGCCTGGAGAAAAGAAAGCTGCAGGGTATTGCGGTTTCTCAGTACTTAAAGAGGGCTTATAAGAAAGATGGAGAGAGACTTTTTACTAGGGATTATAGAAACAGGGGAAGGAACAAGAGTTTTAAACTGAAAGAAGGTAGATTTAGACTAAACAAAACCACACTTCTCTGAAAATTTATCTATTTTCTTAAATGTGCAATACTACAGTATAAAGAACTACTTTAAGTTAAAATCTTGTTTATAAAATTAAAACTTAAAGAGAAGCAATATGACAGATTTTATATGAAATTGAAATTATTACCTTAAATTACTTATACTGGTTTATATATTACTATGTATTATTTTGGATAAAGCAACATCAGCCTGTTTGCAGAAGAGATCATGTTTGTACCAAGGCACTTACCCTTCAAATCTTTTTAGGCATGGAACAGAAGTTTCCATAAAAGTAAGGCCTTTTTGGGGGGAACTTATTCTAGATGAAGAGTCAAGTTATTCTAGAAGAAAAAATTATGGTTCAGGCTTTTTCTGTATACAGTCAAAATTCACCAATGATCAGCCTCCTAACAATAACGCTATGCATCATCATTTCCTCTGCATCATGTTACTACAGCTGAAAGACTGCTCTAAATTACAATACCAACATACGGCCATTCCCTTGGCACATATCAGCATAAGCCGTCCTCGTGCTGAACTTTATCCTAAAACTAAGGTAAACCCAAACACTGTCTTAGATTTATCCTGAAGATGAAGTACAACAGGTCTGTAGACTGCTGGAAGCTAGAAGTTGTCAAGAAAGAAAGGTTTTTCTGACCAATCAGCATTTTTTTTTCAGGTTTTTCCTCCTCTTTAATTGTTCTGGCCTTTCACTGTTGAACCAAGATGTGCTCTGTCTTTTGTGGCTCAGATCTGAGACCTCTGTTGGAGCTACCTCCATGTTCAGAAGACTTTTTTACAAGATCTATCAGTACCAATACACAGATTGTACATCTTGTAGCAAAAAGCAAGTCTTGATATCCATCAGCCATTGAGGGATAAAACACCTCTCAATAAACTCAATTCGTTTCTGTTACGCTACCATACTCCTCACTTACCAGGTTTCACCTTTAAAGGACTTGTGTGATTGCCCATAAAGACATTGGGTCAACCAGCCAGTCAGCACTTATATTAAAATTTTAAAGTTGAAGGTGACAGTCAGCATCCTGATAAACTCCATTGTGACGCACAGAAATAGGTTGGTCAAAATATCTGTGTCAGTATCATTTGTTAACTGCAATACAGAGCAATTAGAAAGTACATACTGAGATGTTCTACTGTCTCAGAAGTATCCATTCTAATTAGTACATATCCTAATTTGTCATATCTTTTATATTTACATAAATCTCTGGGAATTTATTCTCTCATTTAATGATTAAATTACCCAGCATGTCTTTTTTTGTTTTGGATAGAGTACTACTGCTACTGTTGACGTAAAAGATTTTACCTTCCAATTCCATCTACTATTTTTTCTATTTGTTTTGAGAAATGTTACCTACAACTACAAAATCAAGAACATTGGGCATAGAGATTAAATATTGATTCTAATATCTTTGAGGGAAAGTAAAAGGGAAAATATAAAGGAAGATAATTTACCTACAGGCATTATAAAAACCTGAATTCAGACAGTAGATACAATGTAATTTCTGTGTGCATTTAAATACACATATCTGCTCCAGTGCTTATGATTTTATTAAAGGAAGCAGTCTCTTGAATCAGAGACTTCTAATGGTATTGAAATACCTAGCTTTCATTTATATCAACAGTCATTAAGCTTCTAAATATCTTTGGGAATCTGTGCTTCAAGTCAGTGACAGCGATATGCTTCTATTGCTTGGAAATATCCAACCTAAATTAAAAGCAGTTTGCAAAGCCATTAAAATCATCAGCTCTTCTATGAGTTCGGCTAAAAAAATGATCGGAAGGGTAAGTAACAAATTTATACCTATTTTTTATGCCTTTGAAAATGTTTTATATGCACAAATTTATTCAACTACAGTTCCTTTTTAAGGAAGAATACTCATGAGAAAAAAAGTAGTAGAATCTCTTTTTCATGCACCTTTGCACAGCTCAAACACAGAAGTGTGGAAATAGCACTTTACAATAGTGTTTCTTAAGTGGGCACAAGACCTACATGAAGATTAACTCAACTATGTAGTCTTGTAATTCTAAATCCACAGAGATTTCTGTCAGTAGAATCTAGTCATTTAGCTTTCATTTAAGCTTTCTTTATTTTGTTTCCTTGACCATGGTTAAGCTTGTTTTACTTTTCAGGGAAAAGATCTAATCTCAACAGTTCTAGAATTATTCAAGCTGCTAAGGGTGGGATCTGACTCCCTCTGCAAGATCCTTTCTCCAAAACCTATTTTTGAAACCAACATAGAGTGAAGAGTTACCACCAATAGTTTTCAACATGATTTGTTATTAAGACTGCAAAGTATTTCCCATTCTAAGAAACTATTTGTGGCTGCTGATTACTTGGCCAAGATAGTACTCTAACCTCTATGGTGAAGATTTTAACAGAAATTATCTCTCTCAGGTGAATTTCAGATAAAGTTTTAGCCAAAAATTTTAAACTATTCACAATTACATAAAAGGCTGTATCATCATGTTGGTATGCAAGATGAGAAAGCTGGAATTTCATGCATAAACTACCTTGTTTTGTCTCAATTTCACGGGGCAGAATTTCCGTCCTTCTAAAGTAGTTTTGTGCAACTACATAGAAGCATCATCATATTTATCATTTCCACTTTTTGCCAAATATGCAGTAAAGTTGCTTTAGTTTCAGAATCTTTGGAGGCCTCTTAACTACTTTTATTAATGAATTCATTATAATCATGGCAAATGCTTGGGGAAAAAATGATGGCTTTTCACAGGATTTCTGGGTAACAGAAGCTCTTGCAAATTGAAATTCCTTCAAGAAATCTTTGAGATGACAAAAGGTTTACGTGAATTCCCACTACCTCAGAAGTGATTTAAATATCTAACTGTGTTATCAAAAAACGGGAAGAATTGAATACTGTAACAATTTTAATAATGTGTGAATGGTAGCATAATCTTTGACCAATGCAAGTTAACATAGATTGAGTGCTGTCCTCAGAAGCAACCTGCTTGCTACTCCTGGTTTTTATATAGAAGTGGTATTGCTCCGCTAGGGTGTTAAGACATGGTTTGTAACAGAACAAAGTCACCAAAAGCTTAGGCAAGTTCAAATCAAACTTCCATGCAGGGTGCACACATTAACCATAAGAGGTAACTAGCGGTGGAAAAGTCAACCAACTGGGTTATGTTTACAGTGGTCTAAATCAACAGAATTCCAAATTTTCAAAAACCTGTAGTTAATAAATGGAATTCATCATTTAAAACTTTTGATGTTGGTCTGTATCTGTGCCTTACCAAAAAAAAAAATAATTCCCTGGTTACACATAGTATTTACACCTCTTCCGAGTTTCCATGTCTGTCCAAAACTACCACAATATTAAAGAAAACTGTTGATGACCCTTTGAAATAAAGAGGTGGGATAAAACCCAAATCAGAATCATAGAATCATAGAGTCATAGAATGGTTAGAGTTGGAAGGGACCCTAAAGATCATCCAGTTCCAACCCCCCCTGCCCTGGGCAGGGACACCTCCCACCAGACCAGGTTGCTCAAAGCCCCATCCAGTCTGGCCTTGAACACTTCCAGGGCAGCCACAACTTCCCTGGACAACCTGTTCCAGTGTCTCACCACCCTCACAGTAAAGGATTTCTTTCTGGTATCTAATCTAAATCTCTTCTCTTCCAATTAAAAACCATTGCCCCTTGTCCTGTCGCTGCTCTTCCCGGAAAGAGTCCCTCTCCAGCTCTCCTGTAGGCTCCCTTCAGATATTGGTAGGTTGTTATAAGGTCTCCCCGGAGCCTTCTCTTCTCCAGGCTGAACAACCCCAGCTCTCTCAGCCTGAAAGTGTTTATACGTAAAGAACATAAGCAGAATGATAAAGGATGGCATTATTGACATCATGGAAGCAACAGAGGAAGAAAGGGAATGTTTTGGGAACATTCCAGGAGGTTCCTGGAATGTGTGGAGGATAACTTCCTCATGCAGCTGATAAGCGACCCGACCAGGGAAAGTGCCCTCCTAGACCTGCTCCTTGTGAACAGGGAAGAACTTGTGGGGGAAGTAAGGGTTGGAGGCCATCTAGGGAACAGTGATCATGAGATGATCGAGTTCTCTATCCTTGGAGAAACAAGGAGAAGGGTTACCAAAACTGCCACCTTAGTCTTCCGGAGGGCAAACTTTAATCTGTTTAGGAGACTGCTGGACAAAATCCCTTGGGAGGAAGCCCTTAAGGATACGGGAGTCCAGGAAGGATGGAAGTATTTCAAGAACGAAATCTTAAAGGCGCAGGAGCAGGCTGTTCCCACGAGCCGAAAAACAAGTAGGCGGGGTAGGAGGCCAGCCTGGCTAAATAGGGATCTCTTGATGGATCTCAAAAACAAAAAGAGAGTCTACAACCTTTGGAAGAAGGGCCAAGTCTCTCAAGAAGAGTATAAAAATGTAGCAAAGCTATGCAGGGAGAAAATAAGGAGGGCCAAAGCGCAGCTAGAGCTCAACCTAGCTGCAGCTGTTAAGGATAATAAAAAATGCTTCTATAAATTCATTAACAACAAGAGGAGGATTAGGGAAAACCTCCCTCCTTTATTGGATGTGGAGGGAAACATAGTCACAAAGGATGAGGACAAGGCTGAGGTTCTCAACGCCTACTTCGCGTCAGTCTTTAGCAGTGGAACTAGCTGTTCCCTGGACACCCAGCCTCGTGAGCTAGGAGACAGGGAGGGGAAGCAGAATGAGGGCATTGTGATTAAGGAGGAAGAGGTGAGGGACCTGCTATGCCGCTTGGATGCACACAAGTCTATGGGACCGGATGGGCTGCACCCAAGAGTGCTGAAAGAGTTGGCAGACGTGCTCGCCAAACCGCTCTCCATCATCTACAGCAAGTCATGGCTAACAGGGGAGGTACCAATGGACTGGAAGGTGGAAAATGTAACACCCATCTACAAGAAAGGCAAAAAGGAGGATCCAGGAAATTATAGACCTGTCAGTCTGACCTCGATACCAGGGAAGGTCATGGAGCAGGTCATCTTGAATGCCATCAAAACCCACATAATGGGCAACCAGGGGATCAGGCCTAGTCAGCATGGGTTTATGGAAGGCAGGTCCTGCCAGACGAACCTGATCTCCTTCTATGACAAGATAACGAGATTATTGGATGAGGGAAGGGCTGTGGATATTGTATACCTGGACTTCCGGAAAGCATTTGATACTGTCCCCCATACAATTCTCATGGAAAAACTGGCTTCACATGGCCTGGATGAGCATATGATCTGCTGGATCAAGTACTGGCTGACTGGAAGGTCCCAAAGAGTAGTGGTCAATGGATTTAAATCCAGCTGGCGGCCGGTCACAAGTGGTGTCCCTCAGGGCTCAGTGTTAGGACCATTCCTGTTTAACGTCTTTATTGGTGATCTCGACAAGGACATAGGGTGTATCATCAGCAAGTTTGCAGATGACACCAAGTTAAGCAGGAGTGTTGATTCCCAGGAGGATAGGGAAGCACTACAGAGGGATCTAGGTAGATTGGATCATTGGGCCAGCACCAATGGGATGAGCTTCAACAAGGGCAAGTGCCAGGTTCTGCACTTGGGCCACAAGAACCCCATGCAGTGCTACAGGCTTGGGGAAGTGTGGCTGGAGAGCTGCCTGGAAGAAAGGGACCTGGGGGTTCTCATTGACAAGCGGCTGAATATGAGCCATCAGTGTGCCCAGGCAGCCAAGAAAGCCAACGGCATCCTGGCTTGTATCAGAAATAGTGTGACCAGCAGAAGTAGGGAGGTGATTGTGCCCCTGTACTCAGCGCTGGTGAGGCCACACCTGGAGTATTGTGTCCAGTTTTGGGCACCTCAATACAAGAGAGATATCGAGGTGCTGGAGCGAGTGCAGAGGAGGGCAACAAAACTGGTGAAGGGCCTGGAGAATAAATCATACGAGGAGAGGCTGAAGGAGCTGGGACTGTTTAGTATGAGGAAGAGGAGGCTGAGGGGAGACCTCATCACTCTCTACAACTACTTGAAAGGACACTGTAGAGAGGTTGGTGCTGGTCTCTTCTCACAGGTAATTAATGATAGAACGAGAGGGAATGGCTTCAAGCTCCAACAGGGTAGGTTTAGACTGAACATTAGGAAAGAATTCTTCACGGAAAGGGTGGTCGGGCATTGGAATAGGCTGCCCAGGGGGGTGGTTGAGTCACCATCCCTGGATGCATTTAAGAGACGATTAGATGTGGTGCTGAGGGATATGGTGTAGGGGAGGACTTTGTAGAGTAGGGTAGATGGTTGGACTCGATGATCCCAAGGGTCTCTTTCAACCTAGACGATTCTATGATTCTATGATTCTAAAGATAAAAAAAATAGAAGTAGGGGAACTGGATAGAGTTCGGAGTCATACAGCCAGGATACACATTAGTATTAGTAAATATTCAGGTTTATTCACATCTGCATGTTTCTTCTGCTTAGTTCATGCATGATTGCAGTATTGGATTACAATTGATTCTCAGGTCAATGTGAAACTTAATCCCTCCAACCTTTCTGTATCTGATCCCTCAAGTACTTCTGCCTTCAGCTAATGCTGTGAGGAACTTCAGAATTAAAAGACCGTGGCCATCATATTTACTACTTGGTGCTGGCCATTAAGGCAGCTGTCATGTAGACATACTTGTAAGAACGGCGCTGATTTCCAATTATTTAGACATACTAGCAAATATAAAACAAAACTGTGTTTGCAAAATTACTTATTTGAAGGAAAGACAGGAGCACGTCTCTCCCTCAAGCCCCTTGAAGTAATTCCACTTCACTAACAGTGGAATTATATTAAAAGATTTCTTCCATGGTGCTGAGCATCAGAGATGAGCTCCACATGTTCCAACTCGTTGTTTTTAGGAATGACACACACGCATTCCACTTTTCATAGACCACAGATTAACAGACCCTGAAGAACACTATACTTCCACAACAGTAGCCATATGAATTTATGAACTTATTTCAAAAGCCATAAATTTAACAATTTTTCAAGGAACACACAACAATAACAGTAATGTTAATTTGATTTTGGTTTGTGACTTAGGGATTGTTTTAACAGAAGTTGGGAAGAACAAACCTGTTTAGATTATTAATCTTCAATAGATACTTGAAAAAATAGATTGTTAAGACCTGAAATATTAAAAGCAGTGAATTATTCAGCTGTATCCCTTTGTAAAATATTAAACTACAGGTATCATCTGACATAAGAGTCACTTTTTACACATTATCAATGAATAATGGTAATGTTAAACGAACTCAAATTTTATGATTTTGGCCTTTGCAAAATTGTTCCAAAGGAATAGTCTCTTCTTTAACCAAAAGCAGTTAATCATTTCCTATGTAAGGAGGCGAACAGATAATACTGATTCTTGTTCAGTAGAGTGTGATGACATCTATCTCTACTGGATTGGTTTTTTGCCATTTTATTTTACTAAGACTGCATACATTTACTTAGAAATACCTTTAACTCTTATAGATACAACTAAAACTTTGTATGAGAAACCACTGTGCTTATTTACTTTCACAACACTGACTAGTCTGGCTTCTACACACACATCATATCCTATCCCCATGATACAGAACAAGACATACTTTAACTATGACTTAACAACAAGATTCAACAATAACAATTGAAAAAGATGGAAGAATAGATAAAATAAAGCAAAGAAAAACCAAACAAAATAAAACCAAGTCAAACCAAACAAACCAAACAAATAAAATAAAATAAAATAAAATAAAATAAAGTAAAGAGTTAATGATGTATCATTTTGGACTGTCTCTGTAACAGAATATATAATACACAAATTCACATACAGACATAGTTGTTACTTGGTTAGTACTAAAAGAAGGGGAAGTTGTAAGCAAAGTATTAGCCACTTCAAAAGTCAGGATCCCTTGGTCTTTCATGAAAGTTATTTCATCTACCAATATAAGTGTCTGTTTCATTGTATGGATATTCACAGTTGCTGTAAATAGATAAAAAACACTTTAACTGTTTATGTGAAAATAAGCTGCCTCAGCCTTTACAGTAGCACAGTAGCCTGAACTATATCCAAAAAAGTTAAATGTTAAAATAAATACTGACTTATTTTATGATATTCCATTCAACCATCATCATTCCAACACTGAACTATGACATCTCCAAACCATATTTTACAGAAACCAAGTGGAGTGTTTTCACAGATTTTAAAGTGTCAACATATCTCCTCAAAGAAATCTTGAAAAATAATTCCTTGAAGGAACAAGATATGGATATGAAAGAGCCTGTCAAAAATTTGTAGAAGGAGAATGGATCAATTCTACACTCTAGCAGAACTATCAACCTGTGATATCCAATGAGCTCGTTTTTACCTTAACTGCTGATACTGAAGAATCGTCTAAAGCCAAGCATTTTTGATAGAGGTCTAACACACTGAGTACTAATCTAAAACAAATAGTAAGTGCTTTTGCCCATTAAAAATAGTATTGTCATTGACAGCAACATGCTATGGGCCTTAGGCTAACTTTGCCACCTGCTAAGTTTGCTCTCCCCAGCCCTGGCTTGTTAAGTTTGTTATGAACTTACTATGAGAACTTGTGCAAATTGAAGCTTGATACTAGGTGCAGTATCAGGTACTGTTTAGCTTGCAGAGCTAGCTATCCAGACTGGAGACAACTCACATTACTTTAACAACCTGACCCGGTAACTTCTCATTTCTCTGTCTGGTTTTAAGTCTAGACTATTAGAAGATACAAGGTCTTCTCGCAGACCCTCAACTGAATCCACTCTGATCAGACCAGAATTATCTCCTCTACAGCTCACTATCCATTTTATTATTATTTGCACTCAAAATCTATTATCCAATCTATGTTTTTCCTGCTGTTTCTTTAAGAAAGCAGTTCACAGTTGGAAATACATAGGATGTGCTGAGTTAGCATATTCTATTGGGGTTAACTATTAAAAAAAGATTTTAAGAACAGGCTACCTACTTATTCTTTTTCTTACTGGTATTGATTGTCACATACTAGGAGACATAAAATTTAAGCTTTTTCATTTTGTTCTCCATATTTCTAGACAATTTGAACCATGATGGACCTTTTAATTGCTTTCCTGTTCAGCATATTTCTAGACTACATTTTACACCTGATGTTATGCATGGTACAAAAGTCAGAAACTAGGAATTTTGATAGATTATGGTGTTACCAATGCCCTTCAGAGAATCTCATCATAAAATTGGGACATGCTTAAAAGAGTTTAAATCCATCCTCACTGTATTATGAACCATCTAATTATTTTTACAAATTTTATAATTCAACACATTTGTCAAATTAATCATACCTTTTCGTTTGTTTAAATAGCTGCGTTTTCATGTCACCAATTGTACTGAGAATGCTTGCAATTCAGTTTTTTCAGTAATGTGTCAGTTAGTTTGGCAAATATTCAATCCATCCCACACTTCAGTTCCACCCTGCATTTACAGAGTGACTTTTATTTTATTTATCTGTGGGGAAAAAAAAAATCCAAGAACAACAAAGATCTTTTTCAGTCATTATTGACAAGTGTTACAGTCATACCCACGGGCGTTATTTATGAAACAAAGTAAGAATCTGAATGCCTGAATATTTACTTTTAAATAAAGTAATTATCTAATAAAGTGTGCATTCAATGTGTTGTAAAATAATCTGTAAAAATCTTACATTAGCTCAATGGGTCTGCATAACTGCGCCTAGCCAAATGAATTTGTTATCAGAGTGCTATAGTAAGCATGTCTCCAAATTCTGTTCTCTTCCCAAATATGTAATCAACACAAGAACATATTTGCATGCACAGTATAAAAACAAGGTTTTAAGTTATTTTGTGATGATGTTATATCACCTACGAAACATTCTTTTATGTAAACTATAAATATAAAAATCCATCTTGTCCATTGTGGCTCTTAGAAATACAGCTGATTCTCCAGTCAGGGAGAGTCTTCCCTGTATTTGTTGAACTGAAAACAGTAACACAGACCTTCTTTAGAAAAATAGTCTATAAATAAACCTGCAACTCTCAGATTAATGAGATCAGCTTCAGAATGATTGGCCAGTACTTACTCTGGCAATAAAAACACAAGCATTGGAAAATAGATTGGACCTATTCAGAGAGATAGCTCAAGCCCATTTCAGGGATTTAGATCCATCAGAGTTGATATCTATATTGAAAAGACCAAGTTTCTCTTCTCCTGTGGCACTAAGGAGAATTCTGTTCTGTTTATTGCCAACAGATGAAGCACTGAAAAATTAAATAGTACAGCCTTCCCTCTGGTATTTTCTTAGCATTTTCAGCACCACCGGGTGGTACATTGGTACACAGCAGCCACAGGATGACAACATCTAGAGAGATCTTGCAATAAATTCCATGTCAGCACCACATTACTTTTCATATATAGGTTATTTATTCAATTTTGTCACTCTTACACTCTGCAAAAAAACTCTAAAAACTACCATTACGTGTAATATCAGTGCAGAAAATCTGGGTCAAAACAAAAGCAAACTGTCGTCTTATTTTGCGGAACACATAACAAAATCAGTAAAATCATCAATGTAATTACATCAAAGAGCAAATAACACCAATAAGCACAACTCACTACTAGAAAGAGTGAAAATTAGTTTCTTTTCCATACGTGGGCAGACAAGTATTCACTGCACCTTAAAGAGTGAAAAGTAAACTAAATCTTGCCCCTACCCATATAAAAATCATGTGTCTAATAAGTAGTTTGGGCTGTCAGTGGCTATGTGACAGCAGATAGGTGAATACACACATGGAGTGATAGACATAGAGGAAACTCTGCCTATAATCAGTTGAGCAAAATATTTTTTGTGTCAGTAGGTTAAACACAGACAGTTCCCTGTAATTCCTGTTGTATATTTTAGAAAAGCTACCACCTCAAATAACAGCTCCAGTCAGGTCTACGACTTGGGCTTTCTTAATGAAATGTTAGTAATAAAATGCATGAATTTCTCTGATAACACACAGATGAATGCAGAATAAAAGCATAGTGCCATGGGGGTTTTTTTGAGACATTAAATAAATAACCAAAGAGGAGTGGGATATGGAGGATTTTATGTTTGTTGAGGTAAAAATATGTCAATACTAAGACAAATGTAGAAAATTGCTGTTAGATGTCAGAAAAGCACTTATGTGCTCAAAAGCTTGCCTAATCTTTCTAGCTATATCACAAGCCTGTCAAAAGGAAATTACCTCTACTTACAAACCTTGCCTCATCTAGCAAAGTGTTCTTTAAATATACAGAGAAGTGAAATGATGCTTATTTTCAATTAAGAAGAAAAGTAGAATACTATGACGATAAGGAGGAAACAAATAGGATTTAGGGAGGAAATATTAGTTCCTTCAATACATCCAGGCAGATGTAATGGGCAAGCTTCATGAAGTATACTTATTAGTGGATACTACCTGATGCGCAAGTTATGCAGGAAGAGAGAATTTCTATCAGTACAGTCTGTGCAACTGGTTTTATAGAAGATAGGCAAGCAGATCTGCAACACCGCAAAGTGGAACTCTTGCTCTTTTCTTCTCTGAGTGGAGACTGCTGTTCCCTCTGTGCTGCTGGCTTGGTTGCTTACTGAGCAGACTTAACTCACAAACCCAGGAGAAAAACATCCACTTTTGCTGCTGTCCTTCTTGACTTTCTCTGTTTTATGCATACTGATAAATATGTTTTCTCTTTTGGACAGTGTGAAGCATTTTTAACTTGTACTTTGTTTTAGTCTTACCCGACTTAAGTGAAGTTTTAACATGAGCAAAAAGCAGCTAGGCCCTCCTCACCAGATGGTTGAGTAAAATCTTTCTGAAGAGGATCTTGGCGATCTTGATTACCCTAGCTCCTTAAGGGATTATCTGGAATATACCATGCAAAAGTGCCTTCCAGTGAACACCAAGGTACAAAAACACTGGGAAATACACTTGCCTGACCAGAGAGCTTCAGGGAAACATGCCACACTTCTCCTTTGGGATCACTGCAGTCAACAGCTTTTGTCCTAGAGCATGGTCATTTCCTACAGGAAAAGCTGAGATATGGTCTTACAGCACATCTTACAGCTCATTACTCTGGACCCTACAAGAAGACAGGCTGCTGGACATATGCTGTATGAACTCGTCTTCAGAACTATTTAATTTATGCAGTGTATCGCACCCAGTGAATTCTGGAAGACTTCATTTAAGTATGGTCATGTCACATTTTCCTCCTGTCAGAAAAAATTATGTCCCAAGTTATGTCCCATGGAGAAGGAAGTTGATTTATTCTTTGCAGCTGCAAGGACAATACATTTTCTTCAGCTCAAAACTGTGCCAGTAGAGAGTCCACATCATCTCACAAAGTGTTCCAATGTCTGTTGGTCTTGCTGCTTTTCCACAGTAGACTGGACTGAAAGCTATAATTTAGGTGTTAATAGATGATTTATTATGACTTAGGTATGGTTTTGGTAGTGAAAGAAATTGAGTAGAAAGAAATAAACAATTAAAAATATAGCTTCATAACTTCTATTACTGCCCTTTTTTAATGGTCTGTATGATCTTCTTCAAAGAAAAAATCAGGCTTTTACAACTCATGACATAATTATGGAGTCTTGTTTTCTTCTCATATACATTGACTTGAAATCTTACTTTTTTGTATTTCGTTTGATTTGGTGTGAAATTTTACGATTTCATGTGCAAGGGTACATATTCGTAATTTTTTTCTGATGTACAAGCTTGCTTTTTTACTTTCTCATTGTCAAGACAATTTATTTTAGTAAAGCAAATAGTTATCTACACATAATAAAGATTTTTCTTGCCAAAGCAATATTTGAAATGCACCTATAGTTTTACTTAATGCTGTGGTATGAACTTGCTAAAATAAAGCATGCTAATGATCATAGCATTAAATTCCAAAATTAGACAGGATTTATCAATGTGAAGTGTGGGAAAGGAAACCAAGAACTAACATATTCATAGAGTCATATAAATGTTTGGGTAGGAAAGGATCTTTAGTGATCATCTAGTCTAGTTCCCCTGCCTTAGGCAGGGTCATATTTGACTAGATTAGGATGCTCAAAGCCTAATCCAACCTGACCTTGAATTTTTCCAGGGGTGGAACATCTACAGTTTCTCTGGGCAACCCGTGGAGACTCACAAAATCAGAGTAAAGAGGAGGATCACCTTCCTTGATCTCCTGCTCATGTCTTTTTTTATGCAGCCCAGGATATAATTGCCTTTCAGAGCTGCAAGCACACATTGCCACCTCATGTCCAATTCTTCTTCCACCAGGAGTCTCAAATCCTTCTGTGTAGAGCTGCTCTCACGCCATTCATCCCCCAGTTGGTAGTGAGGATTGCCTTAGCCCATGTGCAAGACCTTGCACTTAGCCTTGTCGAATTTTATGAGGTTTGCATGGGTCCACCTTTCAAGCCTGTCCAGATCTGGATAGTATCCTCTCCCCCCAGCATGTTGACTGCACCAAACAGCTTGGTGTCATTGGCAAACTTGCTGAGGGTGCACTCAATCCCACTGTCCACGTTGCGAATAAAGATGTTAAATAGCACTGGCCTCAATACAGAGCCTTGAGGAATACCACTTGTCGCTGATCACCATTTGGACATTGAGCTGTTGACTGCAGCTCTTTGAGTGCTGCCATCCAGCCAATTCCTTATCCACCATGTAGTCCATCCATCAAATCCATGTCTCTCCAATTTAGAGACAAGGATGTCATGCGGAACAGTGTCAAATGCTTTGCACAAGTCCAGGTAGATGATGTCAGTTGCTCTTCCCTTATCCACCAACACTGTAACATCATCATAAGAAGTCACCAAATTTGATAAACATGATTTGCCTTTAGTGAAGCCATGACGGCTATCATTGACTGCTTCCTAATTTTCCATGTGTCTTGAGTTTCCAGGAGGATCTGCTCCATGATCTTTCCAGGTGTAGAGGTGAAATTGAGCAGTCTGTAGTTCCCTGGGTCTTCCTTTTGTCCCTTTTTAAAAATAGGGGTTGTGTTTCCCCTTTTCCAGTCAGTAGGTAAATCTCTGGACTGGTGCATTTTCTCAGATATGATGGATGGTGGCTTAACAACTTCATCTGACAGTTCTCCCAGGACTTGCAGATGTATCTCATCAGGTCCCATGGATTTGCGCAACTTCAGGTTCCTCTGTTGGTCTCAAACCTGATCTTCCCCTGCAGTAGGCAGTACCTCGTTCTCCTGGTCCCTGCCTTTATCTTCTGCAAGTTGGGTGGTGTGGCTAGAGCACTTGCCAGTGAAGACAGAGACAAAAATTCGTTTCGTACCTCAGCCTTCTCCTGTTTCCTTCCAGAGAGAGCCCACATTTTCCCAAGTTTTCCTTTCCTCACTGACATAGCTGTTGAAGTTTTTATTGTTGCCCTTGACATCCCTGGCCAGATTTAACTCTATCTGGGCTTTCATTTTACTAATCTGATCTCTGGCTGCTTTGAACAATATCTCTGTATTACTCCCAGGCTACCTGTCATTGCTTCCACGCCCTGTAGGCTTCCTTTTTCTGTTTGAGTTTGTCCTGGAGTTCATTTTTCATCCATGCAGGCCTCCTAGCTTTTTTGCCTCAACTTCTTTTCATTGGGATGCATCATGCCTGAGCTTGGCCCCTCTTCCCTCCAAGGCTTTATCCTATAGTACTTTGCCAAGCAGATCCCTGAAGAGGCCAAAATCTGCTCTCCTGAAGTCCAGAATAGTGAGCTTACTGTGTGCCCTCCTCACTGCCCTAAGAATCTTGAACTCCACCATCTCATGGTCACTGCAGCCAAAGCTGTTCTTGATCTTCACATTCCCTATCAGCCCCTCCTTGTTCGTGAGAACAAGGTCCTGCATAGCACCTGTCCTCATTGGCTCCTCAGTCACTTAGAGAATGAAGTTATCATCAACATGTTCCAGGAACCTCCTGGATTGCTTATGCCCTGCTGTGTTGTTCCTCCAACAGATATCAGGGTGGTTGAAGTCCCCATGAGGATGAGGGCTTGTGCACATGAGGCTGCTCCTATCTGTCTATAGAGGGCCTCACCCACTCAGTCTTTGTGGTCAGGTGGCCTGTAGCAGACCCCCACTGTAATGTCACCTGTTCCTGCCCTCCCTTTGATCCTTACCCATAAGCTCTCAGACGGCTCCTCACCCATCCGCAGGCAGAACTCCATGCACTCCAGCTTGTCATTGACATAGAGGGCGACACCCCCTCCTTGTCTCCCCTACCTGTCCTCCCTGAAGAGCCTGTATCTTTTCACTCCAACGCTCCAGTCATCAGAGCCATCCCACTATGTTTCTGTGATGACAAGAAGATCATAGCCCTGCAGGCATGCACATGTTTCTAATTCCTCCTGTGTATTCCCAATGCTAAGTGCTTTCACATAGAGGCATTTAAGTTGGGTCCCCAATGAAGCTGACTTACTGACTTGAGTAGTTGGTACTCCTTTGGGCTGCACTCCAGGTGCCCTCCTGCTGACCTGTGATCCTTCTCCAGGCTCTGGGCACCTATTGTTGGCACTGTCATCAAACTGGAGTTTGGGAGTGGGATGGATTGAGGCTCCCCTTCCCCCGTTCCCATCCCCCTAGTTCTTCTCTCATGTGGTTCATTGATCATGCTATGTATGAGGCGTAATTCAACAAATAAGGTGAATTTTAAGGTTTTTTCCTATTATTACATTCCCTTTTTCATCCTATAATTTTGAGGAATTATGTCGCTGTTTCTCCAGATCAGTTCTGAGGTGTTCCCCATTATTTTGGCAGTTGCAGGCCCACAGCTGCCCAGATGTGCTCTAAAAGAATCTTTCAAGGCAACTTAGCCATGCACAGTTTATAAATTATTATCACATAACTACAGCATTCACAGCATCAGGGGAACTCCGTTAGCCTCGATGCAGGAGGTCGCTCACGTAGAGAGACGGATTAAAAGCAACAGTTATTTGCAATGAAGAGCAGAACAGATTTTTATTTCCATACCTAAGTTTCCAGCCACTGTCATCAACATAGGGGCACTATATACTTTGACTTTTCAATTAGTAGCTTTTCTTCTTTTGCAGGTTCAGTTGATTGTTACTAAACAATTTCTCAACCTATTTTGTATTGCATGATTTACAGGCATGTAATGAACCATTGATATAAAAATTAACCTTTTTAGCCAGCAATTACTGACTGAAATACAATCTCCGCAGTAATCACAGCCACCCAAATGGAAGCCGCTTTCTTGGAAAGGGAAGTCATTAAAGCTTTAGTGTCTAGAAAACAGAGGTATGTTAGATAGTATTATTATAATGTTTACTCTCTCAGTAATTGAACTGATGTGGAAGAGAGGATATAGAAACTGGAAAATAATCCATTCTACATAGAGCTTAATGTGCTGTCAAAATGATAAAGGCTTTAGCATGGAGAAGAAAGCTTCTATCAGCAGTCAGGTGTTGCATCTAATAATTCAGGTTGGTTGTTTTCAGCACAGTGTTAGCTACATCCTGGAAAACATCACAGAACTTAGGAATGACAGTCATTTAAATTTAACAGTGTTTATTTATAAATATTTCTGTGCATATATAATCACAGATATATAAACATACAAAACTTAGGGTAGGAATCGTTGTGGCAATTTAGTTGCATTTTTGTTATACAGCATTCAGGCAGAAAAAATTTCTGAATAAAGAGCTCAGGCCACATGTACTCTAATATCACAAGGGTAACACCACAAGCCACTTTCTTCTGTCTATAATGTTGTAACATGAGTAACAATTGGTTTGTGCCAAAATTCACTAGCACTGTGACTCTATAAATATTTTCTGCATAGTGATGTTGAATAGATTTAATTCTGTTGCTTTCACTTTCTGTATTGATCCTTTTCATACTTATTTGCCACTAGGCCCACAAACATTTGAATTGCTGCCAGAACCAACTCAAGCAACTACAAATCACATACTTTCCTGTGCAATTTTGGTAGTATAAAATTTTGGTAGTAGGTCAGAGCTCCACAAAACTACACATTTATTAGGGCGCAGGAAGAGTCAGCCGTTACTACCAAATATTTACAAAGTAAATTTAAAGGTCTGCTCAATTCACTATGTAACCTCTTCAAAATATATGGAAATCCAAAGTTCAAGCTTTTGCTTCAAGACAATCCTTCCAGAACTATTTATTTTTGCTATTTTCATTTATTTTTAATCCCTTGAAGAGAAAGCTTCCTCTTAAGAAAATTACAAAGTTCAATGCAATGCTTTCAAAATTTGGAGGTACTGAAATCTAAGTGAAGAGATGGTCTTTTTCATTTTCCTTCAGAGAAATTAACAATCCAATCAGATATAAATGGCTAAATAGGGTACTATATCTAAAAATATATTGTTTAACAGATTCCTGTTCAGAATAAAAAAGACAAAAAAAAAAGAACTACCCTCACCTTAAACTATGACAAAACATTAATGATGGTATGAATTTCATAAAACAAATCACCTATAAATACATGTCATAAGAATAAGTACTTAAGGAATTCTTTAGACATGATTAAAACTTCTATGGACAGCATTTTAAAATTCCAAAACTGCACTCGAAAAATCCACAATATATAAATTCTCTACTTCATATTAAAAAAAAAAATCAAATAAGATTAGTAAATAAAATCAAGAGAAGACTCGAGACTGAAATCTAATGTGATCTAGAATTCTCAAAAAAGCTTTTATATCCATATTTTATTTATTTCATATTTTGTCTGTCTGGGTTGGAGCTAACCTTTCCCATAGCAACCCTCATAGTGTTGTGCTTTATATTTGTGGTTAGAATAGTGTTGATAACACACCAGTGTCTGAGGTACTGCTGAGCTGTCTCTCTCCCTGACTCCCCAACACCTCCAGAGGCCAGTGGGCTGGGGGTGTACAAGAGATTGGGAGAAGATATAGACGGGACAGCTTACCAAAACTTACCAAAGGGACATTCCATGCCATATGATGTCTGCTTAACCATAAAAATCAGAACAAAGAGTTGAGGTAAACCTACCGTTAAGGCATTTGTTTTCTGAAGCAACTGCTATGTGTACTGGATCCATACTTCCCAGGAAACGTCTGGACCTCACCTGGTCATGGGAAATAGAGAATAAATCTTTTTGCTTTGCTTTGCTTCCAAGTATAGCCTTTGCCTTCCTTCTTTCAACAGCCTTCCTCTCGATCCATTAGCTCTTCATCTTATTTCTCTCCCTGTCCTGCTGAGGAGGTGAGTGATAGAGTGGCTTGATGGGCACCTGGCAGCCAGCCAAGGTCAACCCACCACATTTGTAACAGATTTATTTCACAAATAGTTTATTAATAAAACTAGGACAGAGTGTTTCCTAAATCAATTTTGATTAAGGTTCAACTGAACTGTCAGAAAAAATCAATATTTAGACAATAACCCAAGATGAGTTTTTCTTCTCAGTCATAATATAAGTACATGATTGCGTAATTGATTTCCTATGTTATGAGATTTTTACTATTTTTTGTTTTTTTCTGTACCCATCTAGTTATCATATGTGTTTAGATAATTTATCAAAAACTTTTGTTGATGTTTTTCTGCACATTCAGGAGAAGTATATAAACACTGGACTTCAAAAGAATTAATTAATCTTTTGAATAGCAAACACTTACATTGCTGCTTTGTCTCAGAAAAGTAATGCTGTCACACACAGAGAAGTGAGACAGGAAATTTGTGTAAAGGAAGAATTTTTATGAGTGCAGTTTTGTGAGTATTCCGCATGCATCTGTTGCTAAATGTCTTGATCACAACAACCTTTGTGGTTGTAGTCTGATGTATATTCATATTACCAAGATTGTCTGGACTGCATGCTTTACTGTAATCAAATGAGGTTAAATACTACAGATATATCAAGAAAAGTAGTTGAATCTAAAAGAGTTTTAAATGGAAAGTATTCACATTCTTTTAAACTCACCCCAATGTTGTTAAAGAGCAAGTTTATTTTGAAATAGGACAAATTTTAATGTCATGGCCTCTTTCTTCTTGGACACTTTGGTGAGCTTGTTTATAACAAGTCAGAAATATAGCCTGTTGACATATAAGTTGGTATCCGTTGAAATTAAAAGGATCTTTAACACTTCAGAAAATTGTTTCTTGAAGAAAAATTTGCCAAAAAAGGACCTGATTTTGCATTAATATTTTCCTTAAAAGTGTCACTTCTTGCAGCAAAATATTCCACCACAAGAGAGCATTCCAAAATATGGAATATCCTCAAAGGTTTATTTAAATAAAGGCCATTAACTAAAATTCACATTAAATGTTAAGACACTTAATTTTCATACTAGACTATTGTAAGCCTCTACCCATGTTGTCCATATTCATCATAAAAGTATAATTTTGACAGCACCACTTTGGAGCAAGTATTCAACCTCCGTAAAGATTCAAATGGACAGTAATTATATAATTACACTTATTCTCAAGGTTTTCTTCATAGGCTTAACAGCTAAAAGCATTAAAAAATAAACTGCAATAGACTCTAGGGAAGGACTGAGAGCTTTATTCTTCTAGTTCAACTGACACCTTTAGTGAGCTTCTTGTTCCTTAAGGCCCAATTTTATATTCCTTACTTTGAATAACATTACCCAGAGGTCTTCTTTCAAGAGATTTTACCTTTTAATTTCTATGATGGAATGCTAAAATAAGTTTTAAAGTACATTTCACTAGACAATGTGCATCACAAAGAAGGCTGAAAGCCAACTGTAACCATTCTTTTATAGTTTAATGGTGTTACAAATAATGTATATGCTGCTAATATTGTCAATGTACAGTTCAGAGTCTGAATATTAGTTCTTGGCATTATAGACTATTGATTGCCATAGGAAAATCTTACAGGGCCCAGAATTTCTCATACTTTTTAAGAAGAAAAACAGTATGAACTGTCTGGGAGATGATAGCATTTAAATAAATAAAACAGGCAGAATACAATGAAAAGTACAAGAAATGGTGCTCTCTCTTTACAGTCAGCCAGCAAAAAAAACCCTGTTACTTCAGCATACAAGCAGGTCACAACACACTATATTTACATTAACAGGATCTTTAAATCTTATTTTATCCAGATACAACCAAGTAAGACTTCAGCATCAAGTTATATAGTATTAGAAGATGGAGACTTTGAATGCAAGGGGAAATGTGAAGTGTCATCATGTGCTTCGCAGCAAACTTCTACAAAGATTTCACAAAAAAGTTAATGAACATATGGGAAACTTGTGGGATAAAGATGACAGTGAGGAGATACACAAAAAGCTCTCTTCATGGCACATTCTCTTATATGCTACAGAGGAGTTGCCCACACTGCATAATATGTTAGAACTTACTTGAATTTACAGATGCTAAGTACCAAGTAAAGTAATGGCTAACAACAGGCAATATTTTCAATCATCTGCTATTCATAACAATTAGAGTTAGTATCTATGTATCAGCAAAAGCAAACATGACAAACATACTGAAAACAATATTTCTTTGGGACAAAGTTTCGCGAATACAGGACTTAATGATGATTGGGTACATGTTGCTAAGCAATAGCGAGGATTAAAAATATTAAGTAAACTTTATCTATAGCTTTCAGCTTGTAGTAATTTAACTTCTGTGTGCTACCATCGTCAAGTCAATAAAGATTTCTGTAAATGTCTACTCCAGGATAAATTTAACTTACGACAACTGACAAAAACTTCTGCTTAAAGAACCACTTTTATAATAGAGATGTGTCCTGATGGCATAGTGGGAGATTACATCAGTGCAGTCACACTTCTGTAGTTAGAACCATTATAAGTATACTGGCCAAATTCTTTATCAAGTTCTACCATATGGAAAACGTGAACAATAGGGGCTTGTCAAGCTATTTATAACTGAGATATCTAATGCACATTACAGATTTCTTCTAGCATATTACAACTGCTGTATGCTGCGGACAGACTCTATTACCAGCTCAAAAGACAAATTGTGTTTGGTACAAAAAATGAAAACTCTTTTGCTTTCTTTTTTTTTTTTATTTGATAGTTAAGATGGCATTCAAAATGACACAACTTATGAGATTCTGAAATAGTCTTGATGAAGAACCTAGATTCCATAATAATCAAAGTATAGTACAGAAGAACACTATATATAAACTTTGCATGTTTATCTGAACACTGCCATGACTGTATATAGGATGAGAGGCTAACGTTCAAATTAAAGGAACAGATGCTGGGCACATCTTTATGGTATTTTATAAGCAGGCAAAAACTCACCCATTTGACTTCTGAGCTGAAAGGAAGGCACATGAAAGAAAATGTTAGAATAAAACTGGAGCTTGCAGCAATATAGATATGTCTACTTACATGTCTAAACAGGGATTATTGCCATGTACAAAATGAATGTGGTGTCAAATGCATATGAATCTTACGCATCTCAAATTAAGCAGAGCAAGCCGTGTTGCTGCCAAAATAATGTGAAGAGATATACATTCCTAAAAGAGTGGGATTTGACAGAGTAGAGCTGGTTAATTCTCAGCTCATATAAGTGTGACTTTTTGGAGGAAGAATCAGAGCAAAAAAACGGATTCTACGAGGGACTGTGCTAATATATTCATGTGAGGGCATATATCTGCCACCTTTAGTGTAAATTCACTGTGAGTGACATTGCTGGATACTCATTCTATAGGCAAAAACATTTTTCAAAACTTACACAGGGTCAAAGATCTTTCTCACATGACCATCTATACTTTTGCCACCCCAGCATTGAACTCTGCTTCCTTTGCTCACCTTGCCCACCATCTGAAATCTCACTTCATAAATTAATGAAATTGAAGGCAGTGCAGAAGTTGTTGGCAGCTGCTCAGTTATTAAGCAGTGTTTCACAGAGGAAGCCCATTACTGCTCAGAGTTCTGCAGCCTCTGCCATCCCAGAGTTAATTTGAAGACGTTAGTTCCAACCTGCAAAATGCTAACTTGTCCTAATGCTTTGTGACATCTTATCAATTAATGTTCTTATTAAAATATGAGGAAGATTCTGAATAGATACTTATTTTTAAAGGGTACATAAATGAGATCTGCCACTTGCACTTGAAATACATTTCACTTGTCCCACAAGTGATCAAATTTAATGGCCTTCAGAGCATATTCCAGTATTTATAAACTTAGACAGATTTTCAGGTACGATTTAATTTTAATCTGGCTGTGAGATATTCTAAGTGCTAAACAACTTACACTTATAACTTCCTATAAGTCTAGGGGTTGTAGTATATCTTGAAAGGGAAATATTTGTCCATTTGCCCAAAGGTAAAATTTCATTTTAACACGGGATCACTTGATATTTAGTTGAAAATTCCTTGCAGTATCAATAGAGCAATGGGTGCCCACCTTTTAATTCTCACTCAGAAGCTAACTCATCAGCTACCTTGAAATAGCATGATATGTTAACAAAGAGAGGACTGACCACTGAGGAGCATTTGCAAGAGTGAAGAGAGAAAATTTTTTTAGCTAATCTGCTCAGATTTTGAGTGAAGTCGTCTGCATAAAATTGTATCTGCCCCAGGATTCCGTATGTCTCATGAGTCTACCCTTCTCTGTCTCTGCAGCATGCACTGGCATGTTTCAGGAATTGCAGTCTATAGGTCGGTCACTCTAATTCTAGTCGACACACACAATCTGTAAATGAGGAAAGAGACTGGAAACCAGCATACTCTTTAATGTTTAACATACCCTCTTTCTACAGCTATCTTTAAGGCTTTCAAAGCTAAATATATGCTCACATATATGAAATTGAATCAACACAGCTGCATTTGTAGCTTGTGGTCACAGCTTCTTTCCCTAAGGGCAAAACCAAAAAGGAGCCAGTGACACTGTGTTTTCTATTGCAGTTTCTTAAGCAGCCTACAGAAGGACACTTTTCTGAACAAAAAAAACCAAATAAATTAAAAAAACACAAGCTAGCTTATTTTTGTCCTGCCTTACTTTTTATGCTTGGTAGAGCTAGTAATATATGTGAAGAACAGAAAAAGGACAAAGTGGCAATGGTAAACCATCAGAACCAAATGACAAAAAAGCACAGGAGTACACAAACACACAGATATTCGTTACACTAAAATTAGCATTCCTTGAACAAGAAAGTTATGACTCAAGACTAGTTATTTCTGTGGACTTTAAAAGGTGATCATGTGCCTTGTGGTCTGTTTATAGAATAATCTCTTGTTATAAGAAACTTACTTTACAATTTTCTTCCTGATATCAAGGATTGTTTAAATAAAGACAAGTGTTTCTGTGCCTGCAAACTGCTTTTGCCAAGAACACATACCAAAATAATTTTGTTGCCTCCTGAACACTGTGCTGGCAGCTCTAGAACTGCTTTGCATGCAGTCTGTTACTTTCTTTCCTTGTTCATTTAGTATCTGTGAATCCTTAAGATTCTCAAGCATTTAGTAGATTACACTCTAGCAAAGTATGAACTATCATTTAAATTTTATACATGTGAGAAAGTTTGAGTCAGAAACAATCATTTGTGCAGATCTTTGTGTAGATACAGTTTCCACAATAACTTGTCAAAATTTACCCTTTCTATTGAAAGTTGCATTTCTAACAGTTCAACAACAATGACAAGTACAAATTTCATCAGTTCTTACAGATCCCTCACAAAAATTTACTGAATAATATAACCAAGTGACAGCTGACTCTTCATAAGGCACAACGTATGTTCTTCTATTTATTGCTCTGTGGTTAAAAGTGGTTAATTTTAGTCAGAGTAAAATGTTCTTTACTGAGTAAATAGTTCCCATTTATGTCACACCTGCAGTGAAAAATTAGTATTGTACACAGTTGTTACATGCAGACATTTAAAGATTTTGGGCACCAAACAGAAAATAATTTGCTTGGTTTAATCTGTTTGACTATCTTTTCTCTCAGAAGTTTTTGTATTAAAAAACTTAAATAAAACTTTGCTGCTAGGATTCCTCTCTTCATTCCACACTGCTTAAGGAAACTATAGGTGTTTTTCCAGGAACTGTAATCGTAGATGCCAAGGGCTCTGCTCAGTGCCGGGCATTAAGCCAATATTTAACAGACATAGGCTCGGTTCCACCACTTGTGTCATTAATAAGGGCAATGCCATGATTCTGACACTAGCTAGACCATTGCACTGCCTATCTCAATACCAGTCACTGTTACATTCCAAGGTAGTTTGTTAACATTTCATTAAAACCCTTCTGAAATGCATTGTTGTTTACTTTGCGTTCTCCCTCCCTTCCTTTAGGTAATCAAACTATCCTTTCAAAGTTATTTTTCTTCTTCTTTAGCTAAAATGACAAAAAAAATCCAAAAAAACCTCAACACCTGCAACTATTATCTGAGTTTTTCCACCCCAACAGGAAAGTCAGGTGGATTGCCAAGATTTCGCTGGGAGCCAGCTCCAGATTTTCAGAATTAAAAGAAATTTTGTCTAATTACCCTCCTTATCTAGCACCTTCTATTAATAATTCCCCATCTCATTACTACTGGATGCAGTTGTGCAGTTCTATTTTAGTTAAGGCCAAATTATTCAACAATCAAATAATTTGAAAGTCATCTAATAACACAGACTTCTATAGTTACTGAATAAAACACACAAAAAACCAAAGTTAATTGTTAAACACATGATTGCCCCAGTTGTTTCATGCAACGGGGCAAGTGATAAGGAAAACAAAGAAATTAATAAATTATTCATTTATTTGAACAGTCTTTGAATACTTTGAGATAAAAAAGTGGAATACAGGACTTCAAGAATTTCTCTTTTGGAAGAAAATTGAACTACTGCACGCAAACCCGACCTGGACTGTAAGACTAGACCTATTCATAAAAACAGTTCAGTTAACATGATATAAAAAGGGCCAATGACAGTTGATTCACACTCACTGAAATTGCAAACATCCCAAAAATTATTACTTGATTGCACATGCTCAGCTGATCAGTGTAGTAATCTCATACAAAAACTCATTATATGGTTTGAGCAAAAGAAATTCGTTGACACTAAATACTTGATATTTTTAAATCAAAATATCTCATTTCCAATAAAATTTAAGTTCATTGACCTGCGTTAAGCTGTGATGTTTAACATTTTATTGACTAACCAGTCAAAAACGTTTCAGTCTTATTGAGCTGTCATCTCTCTGTTGCTACACTCATTTATTTTCTGTGGGCAGAAATGCCTACTTCAGAAAGCAATTGCCTGCACTGCCTGCCTGCTTGCTTGTGATACAGAGGCTGTATGCTGCTAATCTAATCTCAACCCTTTCATTTACTGGCAGTTGGTGTTCATGTCAATATCACTATTGAATGTGAATATTTTAGGAAGACAGAAAAATGGGAAAGAGAGGGAAAGAGAAATTGCTAGCCCTACAAAGTACTGAAAAGCTTTCATGGCAGCTGTTTTGTATAGTTCCTCTAATGAAAGGGTTGCTTTTCCTTTACTACCTGCACAGTTGCAGCGCCTTGCAGATCCTTAAGCCATATGTACTTTGGCGAAGAACAGGCATAACTACCAGCAGTAAAGAGCTATCTTAGATAAGTTTACCCAGAGAACTATTCAGTTAATGGAGTACAGCAAAAATCTTTTTCCCTACACACATCATGAGTGGGATGCTTTTCACAAGCCATATATTTTGCCATAACTTGAAATTAAAGTAAACATGCTTCAGTAGAAACGGAAGCACTGCCAGAAGTCTAGACTTCTACTACTTCACAGTTCATTCTCCACTTATTGCTGACCACATTCACAAGTGGAGGATGTTGAAATGCCCTGATGTAAGCACAAAATGAATTTTTGTTGGGCTGCTGCTGCATCCACAAAAAGGAAAGTAACTGACAATCTCGGTCAATAGTTTTCTGTCTGAATGTCTGCTGGTAAATGAGCTTGCTTGCCAAGAATCGGTGCTCCATGCAAGAAAATTGAATCAACTAGAGAATTTAATGGGAAAGAAAATATTTCATCTCGGGTGCTGTAAATTAAAAGGGGTTGTTAGCCTATTTCAAGAGAAGTTATTTTGGGTGAACACTGGACAACAAGCTGTCTGTCTATCTGAAATGCTTAATAACCCGCTATTTTCTTGAGGTGAAGCTTTGCTGTTAAATTTCTTAACATTTTATGTGGCACAGCTCAGCCAAATGACATGGTACGCTATACAAGGCAGCTACCTGGCCTCATGCATCATTGCAAATATTTTTCCGAGAAGCCTACACTATCAAGAATGTTAATCTTCAAATGCAGCTTTCTATTGAGATGCAAATTTTAAAATGGAATATACCAGTATTTCAAACATTTTTTAGTAATATTCTATTTAATTTTAATCCTTTCATCCTGATCCAGGATGCAAATATAATTACACATCAGAGTTTAGCTCTGCCCCAATGTAACTTAATCTGGCAGAACTAAACCAAATATATCTGCAGTTTTTAAGTAAATCTGAAGATGTTAGAACAGCTAGCTACAATACAGTAATAAAACACCAGAAGTCTCACATTAATGTTAAATAAAAGCAAGAATTTGAGTCTACAAACATCCACCACAGTTGATCTTTGTGGAATTTTCTTTGATAAACTGCAGACACTTGTCTTGAGAACTTAACTACAGTATGCTGATACATTAAAGAGTATATTTCACACTATCTGAAAATCCTGAGAAGAATGCTTCAAAGCTGTTATACATTTACCACAACTTAAAGGACTAAGTATTAGACACTCTCCTACTATATCTATCTGTCAGGTTGTCTTTTCAAAAAAAATTGAACATGTAACTTGTACTATAGGGG
>JAHREE010000495.1:3245342-3335953 GCA_033628505.1 Tringa tobata
CAGCTTGGACTACTTGAGAAAGCAGGTAGAGGGAGAGCTGCAGGGAAAGAATAATCTCTGGAGCCATTTAATTTCCATTCATCTCACTGGAAGAGATGAGTGGTTCATGTTTGTATCCAAGTTTGACTTGTAGTCATGAGTTTGATTCAACAACTTAGTTAAATCATGCCCTTTTATTGTTACACTAGCTTTTAAGAACTTGGTGGGCTTTGTTTGAATAAGATACAAATTCATCAAAACATATTAATATCTACACAAAAATCAAGAGCTTCCCAGTTCATTGCACAGCACTTTATTGTTGCCATGTTTTCCCAGAGAATGTTTTTAATTCTTATGCTCTTTCCATCTGTTCAGCTGAGTGACTCATCCATTCAGCATGAAAAGAATTCAAGTTTATACACAGGAATCCAAAGAGTTTTATCTGAGCCCCTGTTTCTTTTAAACAGAAGAGTAGCAGTAGAAAGACACAACCTCATCCCTCTTGCAGCAGTGAGAGGGCTTTGTTTCCCATTGCACATTATTTCTGCTACCTCAATTGGTAGGCTATCCCCACTCAACAGTCAACACAGAATCACATGCGATTGGAGGGGACCTCCAGAGATCATCTAGTCCAACCCCCCCTGCCAAAGCAGGGTTACCTAGAGCAGGTTGCACAGGAATGCGTCCAGGTGGGTTTTGAATGTCTCCAGAAGACTCCACCACCTCCCTGGGCAGCCTATTCCAGTGCTCGGCCATAACCATACAAAACCATCGGTATCTCAAATCAGATTTCTAAAGCAGCCTGTAGCTAGCAAAACTGCTCTGATTTTATTTGGTCTGACATCTTTGGTAGCTGATGCACCCAACTGGCTGCTTGATAAAGCTGTGAGTTAACAAGGGTCTTCATTCCCTCTTTCAAAATCTGTCCCTGAAAGAGATTACATACCCATTCCAGAGTGACTAAGCATTTCTCAAAAAAATTTCTCAAAAAAAATTTTCTGTAAAACATCACAAACTAACAATACTGAGGTTTTGTTGGGATGGTTTAAAGGGGGAAAAAAAGTTATTTTTTGTGAAGGAAACTCTTCCTGAAAAGGAATCAACTGTTACAGGGAGTTCATTTTGTTAGGGTCTCAAAAATGTATTTTATGCATGTACTATTTATATATCATATTTTAGATGTAATCATTTATAGAACATATTTTAATATAAGGATATATGTATGCCAAAGTTAGTGTGATTTATTGCAAACATATCCAAGATAGCTATAGATAATCAAAAGAGTCTCCTACCACACCTGTACCTGGTTCAATGTAAGCTAATTTTCTCTGCTGCAAGAGCCGAATTCTGTGATCACAGTACAGTTGACCTTTTAGAGAGTTGCCATATTAAAAACTCGGAATACAATGCATGGAGTTTCTAGTCATGTTTTTCTCCAAAAGCTGGGATATTTTAATTTTAAAAATTATTTTGAAAATGAGAAAAAAATTCCTGCCGCTCAGAAGAAATTACTGTACAATCAAGGTACATCAGAGTTCATATTTCAGTGTATGTGTTTTGTCTGAGACACAGTGACAAGACTGACAAATTTTTCTCAGACGTAGATAAACAATGCTCATTGACTTCAAGGGGAACTATATGTTCCACAACCTTCTAAAAACAAAACTGCCATTTCTAAAGTAAAGACCTGATATAAATATTTTGGGGCATTTGGACACTGGAAGTATCTTTTCATAAGTCATCCTTGAATCTTGGCACAAGTAGATGTCACAATGACAGTTATCAATATTACAGATACTAAACCCCAGGTTTTTTTCTTGGAGTTTCATTGTAAATTTTTCTAAAACAGGTATGTGTCAAACGCGTAACTGTGACAATATTACTACTAAATTTCTGTCTATAATGATTCTAACTGAAATCATCCTTACATTTTCATAAACTAGATAAGATCTTTCAAAACACAAGACCATCTAAATACCTCTGACTGGATAGTTCAATGACTAATTTTATCAACACACAAGTCTTCTGGTGTCTGGAGATGCTCACTTTAGTTCAAAAAAATGTTTCAAAAAGTATCAAATAAAATTGTTGGCTATTACGTATGTATGGCTTTCTATAAATATATATATACATAGGTAAATAAGTGTCATACATTTGTACACATACTTTGTCACAGGCCTTAATACAGATTACATTGTTGCATAACAGAAATATAGAAAATAAGTAGTTTTATACAAGTTATACCACATTGGGCAAAACATTATATAATCACTAAATATGAACAGCCTCGGTCCTAAAAAGATTAAAAACTTTAATGTCAAGTGAAGGAAAGGAGCTGGGACAGAGGCACAGGGAGATGTGCTGTAGCAGACACCAGCTCCCCTCTTCCATACTTGCTAAACCCTCTGTAACACACTAACTGCTATGTGTTGAATGTCTACCTTATATAACACCTATTTAAAGCAATCCTCAGACCTCTAATGGTCAATGCAATAATGAGGAATCAAACTCACTGTTCTTGGATAGTTCATTTTAATACATACCTTTTGAAAAAAAATTTGAGTCAGAGGACATATTTAAAATTACACCTGTCTAAAGGTACTCACAAAGTGTACTTATTACATGGTTCGGAGACATTTTGTAGCTATACAGGGTTTGGGTTTTTTGGTTTTGTTTTTAATTTGATCTCTGCCAAACCCAAGATAACATTAATGAGTAAGGAAGTAGATTTTATTTTTAATGCCTTCAAAATTGAAGGATTAGATCTAGAGTAAGAATCGGTGATGACATGGTAAACTGCTGGAAAAGATAATACACCTGTTCATTTCAGCATTGATAAAGAAGCAAAAAAATAGTGGAGAAATAAAAGAGATTTATGACACATAGAAACAACAAAATGAAGTGAGGAAAAGCTCTCCGAATCAGCAATAATAAACAGCTTTCTCTGCCTGTCTTTCAGAATATATGTGTCAGTAAAAATGTGACAACTCAAAGGCAGGAAATATCAATGTTTTCCAAATACTGTATCTTCAGGTTTTTTCTCATCTCTAAGCAAAGTTTCAATTTTATACAATTTTATTCAATTTTATACATATGTTTTGCGTAAGTCTGTCATTCAGGGGCTGATCCTCAGGGTTGGGATCTAAGCCACAGAGTTGTGGGCAAAGGGATCTTGGGTGTAAAATATACAAAATTCTTAAATACATTATTTCACACACTTTTCCAACACTAATACAAAAATAGTGCAACCATTCTAACTATAGTATGCAGTTATGTTATCCTTTTGTGCTTTCCCAGATGCTCCATGTGTGCCCTGAACTCTAATAGATGATTTTCCAGAGGTACATGATGGTGAAACAAGGCGATGAAGGTGAGAAGAAGTGTTCTGTGCAGGCTAGTGTTTGCCTTGTGACAAGAGTTAAATGTGAGATTACAGAAATGCTAAGACTAAGGTTGAGAATACTTATACGACACCATAGTCAGAGGAAATACACATCCTTCTGGTCACTCCTGGCTTCTACCTCTCCATAACAAATGCTACAAATCTGTCTAGTGAGTTGAATATTGACATATTGACTTTTTAAAACCAGTTCATTTTCATCATCTAGCCCAGTAGCCAAAGCTCTATTGCTTTTATTTATTGTTATGAGCTTCAAACAAAATAATAATGGGCTTTTGTGCAAAGAAAAGCAAATATTGACTGTTTGATAACCATCAATAAAATTTCATTTGGTTAAAGACAGCACAAATGCTCATAAATTATTTTATACAGTTATTCACCTGGCTTTTCGTCTGACTGCAACTAAAAGTGTCCAAAACACACTACAAAAGTTTCTCAGAAGTTTCCTGCAGGGTAATTTTTTTCTTACCCATATATGTAAATTAATATGCTTTCTTCAATGTGAAAACAGTCCATGTTTACACAGTCATCACTGTGTATCTCTGTCTGCATTGTAAGAAAACAACAGTTTAAGCACAAAAGGAGGTTCCAGGCTAACATCACAGCATTCATTCTGCATTCACTACCTGAATTTTAGTTTTGTTACCTTACTGTAACAACTACCTAAATTCCAGTAGAAATCTCTCTTAGTAGAGAGGAAAGTCACAGGTTTTCTAATTGCAAGTGAGGAAGCTTCGGAGAATTCCCAGCTAAATGATGCATCTACCAGAAGGACTGAGAACTAGCAGAGTAACATTACAGTAGCAAGTTTTTCAAACTTATTAAGCATACGTCCTTTGAAGTAATTTTGGGAGAATCATAGAATCATAGAATGGTTAGAGTTGGAAGGGATCTTAAAGATCGACTTCCAACCCCCCTGCCATGGGCAGGGACACCTCCACTAGAGCAGGTTGCTCAAAGCCCCATCCAGCCTGACCTTAAACACTTCCAGGGATGGGGCAGCCATTACTTCCCTGGACAACCCTGTTCCAGTGCTTCACCACCCTCACAGTAAAGAATTTCTTCCTAATATCTAATCTAAATCTCCCCTCTTCCAACTAAAAACCGCTACCCCTTGTCCTGTCACTACACTTCCTGAGAAAGAGTCCCTCTCTGGTTGGCTCCCTTCAGATATTAGTAGGCTGCTATGAGGTCTCCCTGGAGCCATCTCTTCTCCAGGCTGAACAACCCCAGCTCTCTCAGTCTGCCTTTATAGGAGAGCTGGTCCATCCCTTTGATCATCTTCGTGGCCCTCCACTGGACCCCTTCCAACAGGTCCATGTCCTTCCTGTGTTGAGGAGTCCAAAGCTGGACACAGTACTCCAGGTGGGGTCTCATTAGAGCAGAGTAGAGGGGTAGAATCACCTCTGTTGACTTGCTGGCCGCACTTCTCTTGATGCAGCCCAGGGTGCAGTTGGAACATATCTTCCTATCTCTATCTGTTATAAAACCATAATTTTTTTGAGATGCACATGCAGTGTTTTTCCCAGGGTGTCAGCAAAAGAATGGAACACTGTGTATTTTCATTAAGTTTCTCTATTTGTGACATGACTCTGATAAGGTTGTTATCTCCAGAGAGTGTATGTTTCTTCATCAAAAAAGAATATTTGAAAAACAAAGCATTACTTTTTGCACTGTAAAGCAAGATATTATTTTTTTTTCCAGAAAGTTACAAATTTATTTATCAAAGTGTTCTGATAAGTAGTGTCCAAAACAGCATCCCACCCAGATTCTATACCATTCTGTCTTTGCCACCTCGTATATATTTATGTAGTCTGGAAGACCTGGTGTGAACCTTCTGAATTGTATGTCTAACTTTACCCACAGTCTGTGACAAGATGTAAGCAACTTATACTGAAAAAAACACCCTGACATTTTTCCAGCACTACTCCTGATGATTAATTCTTCCAGGAGTTAAACGAGATTCTCATTACTTGCTACTTTTATGGAATTTAGTGTTAATTATTTGTTATTCCAAGATAAGAGAGATCATGATTTAGCCAATTCTGCATATCTCACAATAAAAATACCAAGACCCAAGAAAATTAATTATTTAAATTTGTGTCTAAACTGGAACTGCTTTTTAAAATGTGCTGATAATGTGTAAAGGTCTCAGACAGAAATTTATCCCATGACTAGCTACTCATATATCATTTGCATAATATTTTTTAATGAGTTTCTTTGTGAGATTTCATCTCTCTTCATGCACTTCTTTGTAACTCCCAGCTCTCACCACAGTTTGCATTTGTAGCTGACAGTTATCATATTGTTCCTCTAAGACACTCATAATAAACTTAGGCTAAACTGCATAGCCCCTGCTGATGTCTTTCCGACCCACTGAGATGCCTTTTCACAGGAACAAGTTACTCTTGAGCAAGTATCAGTTCCTTCAATCTTAATAATCAAGCTGTTTTCTAAATTACTCTTTAAATTAATATCAAGGGCCTTTCTTCAGAGCAGATACTTTCCAGTAAACGTTTTTTTTATTTTCCAATAGCTTACAATGTCATTAGGAATACAAATCAGAAGACAGATGATGTATCATTCCAATTTAAAGTAAAGAAAGAAAATAATTGCAAACTAGTAACAGTGGGTGAGGGGCTTGGAGGAAGAAATTATATTTTCTTTGCAGAATTGTTCCTGAGGGATTTGTCAGTAATTTTAGTAAAATTATGTATTGAATTCAATTCAAGTATACTAAATATATCCAGATAGTATACAATAATTTATCGCTGATAGAAGACATTGATGAAAATGCCATGTAGAAATGCCTGAATGCATAGATGTAGCTGGTGAAGCTTCAAGGGAATAAAACCATCTTTGTTGAAGGCAACAATAGATGGAGAGGTATTCTGGGGAAAATATCCAACATTTCACAGACCTATCAAGCAGTTTTCCAACCTATTCCAAAAGTAAAAATAAACTGACTTGCAGACACAGGACAAAATATTTTGAAAGATAATTTTTAACTCGCTGAAAGATTGATCATCTCTTCAGTTTTTGATTTAATGGTGGTCACTAAAGCATCACAGCCATTAGAGAAGAAAAAAGCCCTGCATATTCACCACATGATGCCCCTCTGCTTTCATCACATTTATTTCTTAAATACAGTAGAAGATAGTTTACAATATATGAGATGTTTCTCTAATATTAATTCTTCCTAAAAGTAATTGCCATAGCCCTCAGATATTGTCCTACGGAACATCTTGACAACCACAGCAGTTGTAATTGGCAGGGAGGGCATTTATGAGACAGCAGTAGTTGTGCTAAAATATGGCTATAACTGATTCAGTTCTAACCTTCAATTAAGGATTTGTGCCTCAAGCCATAGTGTCATGAGATCTTTGAACCAGCATACTACTGCATTGCTGCAAGTAGAAATAGTCCTTTACCTCTTGCTCCAGTCATTCGTTTCTGCTTCTTTTTCTTACACCACAGTTTTGTGACTAGATACTGCATTGATATAGGTGAAAACAAATTCATTTCTTTGGTACATTTAACTATTTGGGAGGAGAAAGAGGGAGAAATAAATTAAAAAAAAAAAAAAAAAAAAGAGCAGAACGCTGTGTAACATGTTTACCCTGAATTTGAGGAAAATATTAACATGTTATCAAAAGCTAAGCATTACTTATCTTCATTTTTAATATTTGAAAAATAAAAACCTTAGGAAATAAAGTACAAAATCTGAAAATCGAGGTCTGAATGACTTGCTGACTCACCAATAATATTCAAATTAAACCATTCCTGACTCCTCTCTAATTTCTGGGCCATGTTCATACTTACTATTTGTCTAACTTAATAGGCCAATTAGAGGAGCTATTGCTTCACTGTAATGAGTTTTAAACACCAAAAAGTAGACATATTTATTGCATTACATCCTATGGCATCCTATTACATCATTAATATTCTTAACTGATAAAAAATCTACATAAAATGCATATGAATTTTATAAATTTCACTTTTTAAGCACATTTTAGCACTCAGCAGATTACTTACCAAAGTCTATATGAGTTTTTTTCTTACAGGAAATAGAGGAACAAGTCACTAACTGTTCTGTATATGTCAATACCAAAAGCTGTTTTAATTCATTAGCACTTTTGCTTTCCTGTGAATTAAACCATAAATAACATTGCCATTTTGAGTTATTTTATTCCAATTGACCTTTTAAGCGATGAAAGTTTGTCTTCTTAAAGTTTTCATTCCATCTAAAGGAATATTGCTTCATTTTGCATCACATTTGGGGCAGAAAGACCTTGCCCAATATAGACTGGAAATAATATCAACCGGTTCAAATTGATTTACAGAGCTGTTTGCATGTCAATGACTCCACATATTTTCTTAGTTGACTTAACACAAAATTGTGAAACACCTGTTTGAAGGAGCAAGAGAATACCACACAGGCTTTCCTGGGTTTTCAGTAAATGTAAGCTTCAAAAATAACTTTAAAAGGTACTTTATCCTGCATTCAGTACATTTACTCTGAGCACAAATTGAGAACAAATTCTTAGGGGATTGCCAAGTCTGCATTCTAATATTTAGCACTTATTACTGAGGCAAAAGGACAATCTCACCTACAATAATTAATTGTCTTGTCATAACATTAAGGAAAAAAAAAACAACCCTAATGTTATTTCACGTTATTAATTCTCAAAGATTCATGCATACATAGAATTTAAAGTTTGCCACTGTCATGATAAATTCTCTTCTTTCTGTCCTTCTGTCCACTCACTGAACTCATATATATACATGTTAAGAGACAGGACTATTTTATACCAAGGCTTTCAGCACAAAAGCATCTTGACACTGTATCCATCTCACTACATTGTCAGGCTACATAAAAGGTACACATGAAACACAATGTCCTGGTTTGAGGTAAAACAGAACCTTTTTTTTTTTTCAGTAATTTTATTTTTCAGTTGAGCCTCTTCAAACAGAAATGGTTTAGACTGGGCTGGCCACCAAACAAATACCACACAGGCAGTTACAAAGCATCCAGCAGAAAATCTGAGGCATTTTTTGCAACTGCTGAGCCCATGATCTCCACTTGTCATTTAAAGGGCTCACTCATATTCCTGTGGAGGTGAGCAAGATTGCCTTGGAAAATCTTGGGATTGTGATAGACAGGACACGCTTCACAAGAAACGTCATATATGTTCAATACTGTTATAATTGGTGGGGGCTCAATATGGTCTTGAAAATCCTGAACGTGCCTTGACTCTTTTACCACATTCTTCAGATCCCTATTTCATTACAGGAATCTGGTCCAACAAACATCATGACGTGAGGACTGGTTTCTCAAGCACCAGTAGAAATAAACAGACAGAAGCCAGCTTACAAAAGTAAAGTACTTATATTTTATAAAAGTACAGAACATGAGACAGGTAACTGCTTGAGCCACAGTTACTACAGACATCAGTCAGTTTAACCATTAAGGCAATTAAGATTATATACTGCTTAAACCTAACTACATTAAAGCATGTACTGACTAAAAATCTGTGCCTGCAAAGTATCCAAAGTCAGATATCTATATACTGGGATTCCAGTCCCTTTGAAAATCTCTTCATCCACATTCTCCAGATATGAAAATGAAAGCATTGCTTACTCTCTATCCTGTCTCACATTGCAAAGTAGTTGCTAGAAAATTACTTGCTACTGCTGTTATAGAAGTGCTGTTTATAATTTATTTGCTATCCCTTTATTTTCTGGGCTGTCCACAACTCTCAAATGCCGAGCAATAAGCCTTTAGGCCCAGGAGAGAGGATATTCACGCAGGTGGAAAAAAGAACCAAGACCACCGTAGAACCCACGAGACTCCTCCCTGCTGAAGGGAGGAAGCTGCAGAGGTGGCTCTGCAGGGCCAGACATTGCCCAGCACCCCTCCCCTCAACACTGCAGCAGCATTGCATCCCTTTTTATGGTTTCTCCCAGACGACTTCACTATCAGGGAGTTTATAAGGGAGAGAGGGAGGACAAGAAGAGCTGCGAAAAAGCGAGAGCATGCAAAGGGCAGAGTAAGTATCCCAGTTTGTTCTGAAAAGTGTTTCCGTCTGCTCCCACAACCAAATGCCATGTATATCACACACACCAGAAGGGTTAGGTTTTAAAAGTGCAAATGAAAACAATAGTATAATATATTTGGTGGAGGGCTCAAATTACTGGCAGCAGATCAGAAGTTTTATTTGATTCTTCTTTCAACAATAATGTTTTTAAGATTGTTGTATTTAATATAGTGTGGGACAAAAAATATTCAATATATCAAATCTTACAATAAATACTCAGACATGCACTTTCATTATACATGGAATCACTGAGAAGCCTGCCTATCTAAAATTCCAAACAGCTCCTGTACACAGCTTTTTTTTGCTTCAAAATAAAAAAATTTAATAGTTCCCAAATCTCTCTAATTGTATCTAAGTTCTAATTTCATGTTGATTTCAAATTACCTACAGAAGGTTAAGAAACAAACAAACAAGCAAAAATGGTCCTTACAAATGATTGGTTATATGAATGTAATTTGAACCAAATCTGCTCAAAAAATTTAGCTTCCTACTGCATAGGTCTGTAAGAGAGTATTTCCAGATTCTGCCTAGTGATCCAACAAACAGATTAGTAATAAATGAAAGTCTCAGAGGGCAAGAAACTCAACTGCCTAATTTCCCTAAATAACACAGAACTTGCAAACTGAGTATTAAAATGTCTGGAAATTGGAAAAGAACAATATATTCAGGGGCAAAAGGCTAACTCAGAAGTCCATTACTCAGAAAGATGAGCAAAAATGCATAAGACTCCATGTAAAAATATAACCCCTTTCATTAATGATTCTCACAGTAATGCTATTTTAATATATTTAAATGACTATTAAAACCACTTCCACAAAGCAGTCATTTCCAGTAAATGGTTTAGCTTACTTCTACACAAAATGAATCAGCAGTTAATATGGTAGCCTCCTTCTCTGAAAGAAAGCTATGAGCAAAATTGCTTAGCTCGTATTGTGAACGTTTTTCTCACGATTGAATATTTTCATGAAGAAAAGGAAGGTCCTTGTTCAGGATGGAAAGGTTTAGAAGCCTGCATGTATATTTGAGAATGGGGAAAGTGACACAGAAGGGCCTTTAAGTAGCAGGTAAGCAGCAGTATTGTGGAAGAAATTAAAAAAGAAAAAGGAAGAAAGCCTCCTGAAGTTTGAGTTGCCAGTACAATAATTTCAGTAGCACAAAAATAATTTGCACAGCATTGTATGTTTTAGATGTGTAAGTTTTTTACACTTGCAGATACACAAAACCAACAAGAGCAACACAAGCCCCCGTGCCAATCTCACCCTCACAGAGTACCACTCCTGACATTAGTGATAATTTGCGCTTTTGTAGACACAGCTATATACTGAACAGTGTAAATGGCATAATCTGAGCCCAGACCACTCTCATGTACCCAGGAAACATTTTAAATGGTTTAAATCTCTCAGTAACATTTTTTTAGAAGTAATAGATAAAAAAGAAGAGAAATTAAGTAATTTTGTTTACACAGAAGAGCCACAGAGCCTCATACTCTGTCCCAGAGATTCACCAGAAGCATGTATCTATGGAATGGGCTGGTATGAGAAAATTCATGAGCTTATTTACTCAAACAGAGACCACAGGACCTACCAATTACTATTCAGTGACGGATGTCCAAAGGCTATAGTACACAGAAATGAAAAATTATACTGAACACAGCTAAACATCTGTGACTATCTACAAACAACTAAATAAATTACAAACAGGCTTCTTGGGTCCTGAGCATGCCTCCGAGGTGAGGTATGCATACAAATATACCAAAGAGCATACAGCATAGCAGTATGCTCTTCAGCCAGAATTGCTCAGGCTGTCACCCATACCCTCATCCTTGCCATAACCTCAGCCAAGAAAACCTTTCTCCTCATCAGCTGAGTGCTCCCACCTACAATAAACCAGTCAAGTAAAGGCTGGAGCATCACATGCTGTGTTTCAGGACCTGCTCTTTAGGGGCCTTGAAAGCAGAAAGGGGGAAGGAGAGGTGTTCAGAGAGGACCTAAGGTGTGTTAGTCTAAGTGTTTGTTTACCTCTTTGGTTTTATTTCTCAACACCAAAACCAGTCAAGTTTGTTATTTGTCAATAAATTAAATCAAGTGAAATTCCCCAACTCAATTTTTTTTTTTTTTTTTTTGTGTCCATGACAATTGTCCTCCCTGCTCTTCATGTTCAGTAGGCAAACAGGTTGCTGACCTTTTGGCCTCTTTGCCAAGAACTGAGGAAGGACCCCTCTGAAACAGCTTAATGATAGGCCCTTGACAGCTTAGCAAAATTTTGTGTGAAAGATTATCTACTGTAGCTCATATTGCATTTACCACCACTTTGTTTACTTGTTCACCTCCAGTTCTTATACTGGAAGAATAAAATAAATTTTGAAAAGTGAATCATTAGCCTTTTCAATAAGAATATAGCTCGAAAATGTAAATTAATAGAAAATTATTAGTGTTGCTGCTAAATGACACATTATGTAGCTTCTAAGTATATCTTGTTTCTAAACCCAATTAGAATTCTCTGCAAAATTTAACAAAACAGTCAATCAAGGAGAATTTGTGAATTAATTTGCTGAGCACTTGAATTTCTTTTGAGAAATGTTTGTATAAGAAGCTAATGAAGAAAACTGGTGTTTCCTGTTGTGGAGTAACATTCCCATCATGAAAAGCTAAGCAAAAAATGCTTAATGTTCATCATGGACAGAAATCAATAGCAGTGGTAATTTCAAAAGCAAACAATTTTCATGATAACTTTGGGATTAAAGATGAGGCAATTTCTGAAGTATTCAAGAAGAGCTAAGCATTATTAATTGATTGCAACTTAAGTAGATGAAATTAAGCAAAGAGTTAACAGAATAATTCGTTTAACAGTTCAGAACTGAACTTCATGTTACTGAAATAATTGTAATAAATTTCACACTGATGGAAGAATAATTTTTTTTAGTGTTTCAGGAAGGAAGCTCAACATTTGCAGCAAGTGGAGAGGCAATACAGGCCCTGATTCTGAATATAAAATGGACAGAGGCAAAGTAACAGAATTTGGGACCTCCAGTCTTCCTTCAAGTGATTTGTTGGGACAGGAGAAATCCCAGAGCTGTAACAGAAGTACAGTATATCCCACCTAAGTGTTTTAGATGTATTGGCCCTACTTTACACCTAATCGGGCACTAGGTCTCTGCTGTATGGAAAACATTCTTAGTTCTGAGACCTTCTCAGTGAATTTTGGCACTACTAAGTGCAGCAGAAAACTTAATTACTCAGATAGCTAAGGCAATGGGATGCTAGAAATCAAATTATTACTGGTTTTGTGCTTGACCTTCTAATGGCTTGCTAAATATGGCTGGGGTGCACATTAACTTTAGATTCATGGGGTAGCAACAGAGATCACAACAAAGGTGGGTGTCTGGATCTGTCAGGACCCTCGTGTGCATTGGGACCACAAGCAGGAGAAGTTGGAGCTCGACTACAGGTGAGCTTCAAGCTTGAAGCAGTCTGCTTTCTCCAGGAGAGCAGATGGAACATGGTGTGGGATCAGCTGAGGTGCCTTTTTCACTCAGAAACAACCAAACTGGACAACTAGTGTCATGGAGAAATCATTTGGAGACTTGTACTGAATTTAAAAGTAAGAATTAGAATTCAAAGTACATATTATTGATGAAACAAGTGCCTCATCACGCATGCACAAAAGATGATTTGGCCACAGATGAAAGTACTTGGTTTGTTGGTCTCTCTAAAGGCATTCTGTGCCATCAGAAATTAAAAATAATAATGTTAGTCATGAAGTAACTTGGGGGAACTAGGAAATGCTGGAAAATGGAAAAGTGGCCTCTTTTTACCTGGCACTTGAGTTTTCTAAGTTGATGGAACACATCTACCAGTCAAAGCAGGAAACAGGTACAAAGAAGTGATGAAAAACGGAAGAGTTTGATCTTGCTAATTATCAGCATGAAAGTGCATCAAGGATCAAGTAAGGGTCTAAACAAGAACTGGCATTTTGTTGTAGTCATTTTGTCCATAGGAAAAGGGATAAGATTAGGGTGACTAAAAGATTGAATGTATGAAAATAAAATCTAATGATTTGTAAATTAAGGAAAAAATTGGAAAGACCTTTGTAGCTCTTATCAAGTGGGTTCTGAGGTTGGACAACTTTGGTCATTTACAGATATATCAAAGTCAAAATAAGTTAACTAGTTCATTGCTCAGGAACACCCTGTGTCTAAAAAGGAAAGCAGAACACAGACAAACATTCACCAGTCCAGATGATTTATGGTGTGAATAATTACTTTGATTTCAACCTAAAATACATTAGAAAACAGTTATTTTTTTTCTTCTTTATATATTTGTTACAAGACAACAGACTAAAAACTAGAGAAATAACACAGAACCACCATACAGTAAAAGTGATTCTGGTTTGAAAAGTTCCAGAAAACAGAAATGTTTGGCTAAAGAGCTGAATTTTTCCATCTCTGTAAAAATACTTTAATATTTATAAAATAAATTTTTTCTTTCATATTTGTCTTCTTAAAAGAGAATTTGACTAATTACCACTTTTGTAGTGGAAGCTAAAGATCAGAAATAGAAAATATCTAGATAACATTATTTCTGCTGCACTGCATACAAACTGCTTTTTCTCCTATGAAGGAAGGGATGATACAGGGTAGAGAAGGAACAGATATTAGGAGGACTAGGGAAAAAAAAAAAAAAGAACCACCACCAAAACATTAAAAAGAAAGACCAAGGGAACATGGCTCTCCTTTGTTGTAAATTTTGGAGGTAATTTATATCAGTAGCATGAATTAACACTAACACTCTGTGACTTTAACCTGCAGAAGGACCAGAAATCTTCCAGCTGAGAATTTGAATCAGTTTGCAGACATTCCTACCTCTCCTCACACAAGGTTATATGTTTAAATTGGATTTATATTTATTGTACCTCTAGGGTCATGGTAGTGTGCAGAAAAAGTGCAACATGGTAAACTGAATTTAACAGAGTTGAACTTACCATAAAGATACTTTCGTCACTAAATGTCTCTTTTCTCCCTTTCCACCCCAAAAACATACCATTAAGATCTCAGCTTTTACTTGAATACTCATTTCCTGAAAGAAATATGAAAAAAACAGAATGACTGTTATTGACTAAGCTGCAAGCACATTTTAATGCCAGAAAACTCAAAGCTTAGGGCAATCTCTAATGACACGTGGAGGCTGATACTCCCTGTAAGTACCGGCCTGAATTCAGAATAAGTTGCATCTTTTAATACCTTACCTGCTAGCATTTCTCAGCAATATTCTTTATCACACTCTCATACTCCAGCAAACAGGCTGCCAAACACCAGAATGCTTTAACTTTGGCTTACAGGCTATATTTGGGGAGCAGTCAGTTATTGCAAGACAAGACAGACTCCTGCACTTTAAGGTTTAGCGAGTGCTTGCAGTAATTTTGAATTATTTCTATGAGGAAGGAGAGACCAAAGTGAAGCAAAACTAAAAGCACTTGGAGACAAACATTCTGATAGAAATGGCTGAATTCCAGATAGCACAGCATTAGGATAAGCCTGACTTTTATTATGCACATATATTATCTATCATATTAATCCATGGTTTTGTACATGACAGTAGTCATTTTTGATGAATTATTTTGTTACTTTTCTGTACTATAATTTCTAAATTACAAAAATAGTATATAGAATACACTTGCAGTGCACCTTTATTTAGCTCATATATCTTCACATGTTTTCTTTCCACCTCTCAGCATTTTAAAGTGGGAGGTATTGTTTAGTGTGAGATAATGGCTGAGGTCCTTATCATAAAAACACAATCTAAGATACCATTTTACATTCATTTTGTCAGTTTCCTTCTACATAGTTCAAATAAACTTTCAGAATGATGTGTCTTGCCTAGATACTGGCAGCTTAGGAGGCTGCCTAAAAGCAAAGCGTTTCAAGGAGAATAAATTTTGGCCTTAATGAGAGGAAAACAGAGTAAATAGTCATAAATCTAGTAAGATTACCTCTTCTGTATATAAGCAGATTTCAGGATAAGTAGGTCTTGTTCACAAAGCAAATTCTGACAACATTCTTCAACTCTACTTGCAAAGATACCTGTCTTGCAAGGCACATGCTGCAGCAAAACATCTATATGCTCATGTCCCTCATGCAAACTTAGAAATCAATGAGACCACAGTCCCACGATTTTCCTGGGATCTCATTTTAACTAATACTCACATACAATCCATCTGAATTGGATCACTAATCTGCTGGCCAAAAACCTAATTTTGCCACATACTTTTGTATCTTCAGCTGAAAGTAGGACTACTAAGAGACAGTCTTCACACCAAAGATTCTATAATGTAAATAGGCAAGGCAGCCACATTGTGAAAGGTGGAACAGAAATGAGTTATCAAGCCTCTAAATCAAAAGAGAGACAGAAATGGCACTGAAACGCAAGCTTTCTGACCAGTCTTGCCATGCTTTACCATTATGTCAAAAAATAGTCTTTGAAACTTCTATTCTAATGCATAATTATGACCTATTAATAAGTACTCACAATTCTCCCTTGAAATGCTTTGTATAGGTTGAATCACTGAATGAAAATGATGTCACAGACAGAATTGTGCCAAACACAAACTGTCACAATAGCAAAATTAAAACTAAGTGTGTTTTATTGAGCGGGGTTTTTTATTTTGATTCTTTTGAGTGATTTTTACTGTAAGTAAATACAACTCTAGTGAGTTTGACAGACTTAATTTTTAAATTAAAAGTAAGGTACAACCAAATCTATATGTAGGGAATCAGAAAGGATTCTTACCATATAAACTATGAGTGACATGTTCTCATTTAAACATTTATCAAATCTGTGCACCTATGGATGAGTATATCCTTCAGACAAAGAAGGACTCCCTCTACTCTGCTCTGGTGAGACCCCACCTGGAGTACTGTGTCCAGCTCTGGAGTCTTCAGCACAGGAAAAACACAGAAGTGTTGGAACAAGTCCAGATGATGGCCACAAAAATGATCAGAGGGATGGAGCACGTCACCTATGAGTACAGGTTGAGACTGTTAGGGGTGTTCAGCCTGGAGAAGAAAAGGCTCTGCGGAGACCTTATTGTAGCCTTTCAGTACTTAAAGGTGGTTTATAAGAAAGATGGGGACAGACTTTTTAGTAGGGCCTGTAGCGATAGGAGAAAAGGTAATGGGTTTACACTAAAGGAGGGTAGATTCAACTGGATATAAGGAAGACATTTTTTACAATGAGGGTGGTGAAACACTGGCACAGGTTGCCCAGAGAGGTGGTAGATGCACCATAGATGTAAACATTCAATGTCAGGTTGGACAAAACAAGCTGATCTAGTTGAAGGTGTACTTGCTCAGTGCAGTGGGTTTGGACTAGATGACCTTTAAAGCTCCTTTCCATCCCAAACAATTCTATGATCCTATGATTATAAGATTTGGAGCTACTGCCATGAGCCAGCAGCAAAAAAAATGTACCTGTGGAGAGAAAATGCTATAGCTAAAATTTTATACATGCTTTCCAGTCTTCTGTCAATTGAAATTTTCTATATTGCCACATCTCCTTAATTCCCTTTATTTAGAAAAGAACGTGAAGAATTACAATTAGTCCAAGGCTGCATGTGTAGGTATTGTAATTTAAGTCATGTCAGTTTGATTTACGCTTTCATGTTTGATTGACGTCAGCTTGATTTATGTTTTTTACTTAGTTGATGTTTTGAGTATTTATTTAAGGTAACAGTTCCCCAAGTCAGAAAAAAATCTCATGAAAAAGTTACATTTCATTTCCTAAGCAGATGTAAATAGGTGGGATGGCAGTGTATACTCTATGTCATAGCTATGCACCGGACTCTGTAAAGGGGTGAAGCAACACTTACTAACCTACTGATTAGCCCAATATTATTGATATAGATTTATTTCAAGAGATCTGTAAGTATTATATGGAGTAACTGATGTGGCGTCCCTATTTTTCATAGTTCAGTATGCTGGCCATCAAAAGACCCCGAGAAATACTCTTTTTAGTAGTACATATTTAGTGGTACATTTATTTGCAGTCATAGAAGATCTTCACGACATTCTCCTATCACACTACTCGTTATATGGATAACCGAAATCAGTATTTTGCCATTCTCTTAAACCTTTGTATAGAGCAAGAAGAATTTCATAAAGTTCATGTCTTGGTCAGTATGTTCACATTATAATCTTGCAAAAATATTTTCTAATCCTGTAGACATTCTCTGTGTTGAACTCAGGCACAAGTTACAAATAAGATGCTTTTTACACTTCTTAATCTTGTGTGTTCCAAAGAAAAAGATTTGCAGTCCTTCATATCTATCTAGGAGAGAAAGTAGGACCCAACCACAGCCAATTGCATCATATTAATTGTCATTAGATTTTCTTCCTAGGGCCTCACTTAACATCTATGCTCTTTATTATCATAATTCTTTTTCTCTGCATAACCATTTTCTTTTCAGTGCTTTCCAGAACTCTTTATATATCTTTCAATATGGATTGGAAGCATCAGAACAACTGGTAGCCTCAAAAGTTTGCTTGTCACCTTTTTTTTTTTTTTAATAATATATTTGATGTTAAAAATCTCATGCAATATGTTTGGTTGGTTGGTTGTTTAAAGTTCACCAAATAAAGACAAGAAGCAGATAACATATTGAAGTTCATTGCTGGTCTCATGGACTTATAAATACCATCACTGAAATCTACTTCATTGTGAACATCTCTCCTACCCACAATCATTTTTTTTTATTTAAAATTCAGGTGAAATTTTTGCAAATATTTTCTTGACTAAAATGAGGATGGTTGTAGGCTGGGACTCTTAACAGCTACCTTGTAATTGTCTTCCCCAGTAGGGGTAAACTGGAGCTCTTATCATAGCCTGCTTTGATTTCCATGTGGCTTTTTCCATTTCCTATCCTTGTGCACCTTGGTACATTCCAATATTTTATTTTCCCAGATTGCATAACATAGAAACCTGGTTGTGGAACAAGGAGTCAAAAAAGAAGGTCTGTTTATGATCTGGTGCTGTTGCTGTTCTCACAGACAGACATAAATCCTGGCTGTTTATCCTTCTATTTCTGTTCACCTGCTTCTTATAGCATTTTCCTATTTATTCAAATGGGGAGAAAGGCAACATTTCACATTCATCATTAGCATGTGCCAAGAATACAACAGAGGAAATAACATGCTTCATTGACTTAAGACAGGCTAATGAGCTGGAAAAACCCCAAGAGCATATCCAAGTTAGAATTAAGGTTTGTAGTTAGCATGGTATACAGTACTTCTTTTTTCTTAGTCTAGTATTATTAAGAAGTTTTGGCCACACAGAGTTGCAGTGAGAGAAGAATATTCAATTGTAATGCAGAACCCAACAAAAGAAAGGAAATTATATAATCATTGTTATCAATTCAACAAAACCGAGTTGTTTCTGGTTGTCATGGTTTAACCCCAGCCAGCAACAAAGCACCACACAGCTGCTCACTCACTCTCCCCTGGTGGGGTGGGGGAGGCAATGAGAAGAGTAAAACTGAGAGAACTCATGGGTTGAGATAAAAACAATTTAACAGGAAAAGCAAAAGCTGCACATGCAAGCAAAACAAAACAAGTAACTCATTCACACTTCCCAGCAGCAGGCAAGTGTTCAACTATCTCCAGGAAGAAGAGCTCCATCAGACAGAATGGCTACTTGGGAAGACAAACACTGTAAATCCTTTCCCGTCTTGTTTCTTCTTCCCACAGATTTATATACTAAGTGTGATGTCATACAGTATGGGATATCCCTTTGGTCAGTGGGGGTCAGCTGTATTCTGGCTGTGTCCCCTCCCAGCTTCTTGTGCACCCCAAGATACTCCCTGGTGGGTGGCATGAGAATCAGAAAAGGCCCTGACACTGTGTAACTGTACTGTACTGTTACTCCCAGCAGTAACTAAAACATCCCTGTATTATCAACACTATTTCCAGCAGAAATAGCCTCACAGTAGTTACTGTGAAGAAAATTAACTCTACTCCAACCAAAACTAGTACACTGGTATTACATTAAGTCACATAATACTGAAGAAAGGTAAATGACATAGCATTCTGGGGCTGTGATGTCAAATAAACAACTCAAGAAATTATAGATATCTGTTTTACGTTACTTACATTCCCATAGTATTCCTGATTTAAGAACAATATAGTTTAAAATTGTGGAGGTATTTGTTGAGGGCTTTGAGTTTGTTTTGTTTTGTAGATGTAGGTTACAAAGCCTACAATCACTTAAATATTGCAATTTACTGTAATTACCATGTAACATCACAGAGGAAAGATGAAGAACTTCAGAATTTAAATCCTATTTACTGAGTAATTTGCCCTTGATATCTAGCCTTTACAGCTTCAAATGCACTGAAGAAAGTTTATGAAGAAAGCAACTAAGCAGTAAGGCAGTACATAGGGAGCATGAGTCAAATGAGATAAATTAAAGGAGGGGATAACAGAACTGTCAGACTGCTGTTTGTTCTCCATAGGTCTCATTTTTAAGGTCACTGAGTATTTTCTACCACAATTAAAAGTAATGGAAATAGTAAATGTTCAGCATTTCCAGAGATAAATGTAGAAATTGCTCAGCTGTCTTATAACATCTTTGACTGCTTTTGGTTCCTGTTTTAAGATGACATTTAAGTGTATTCAACAACTACAACTATCCTAAAAAGAGCAAGAAAGCAAATCCAGGTTTCCAAACCTGTGCACTAAGTCACAGTTTTCTGTATGTGATGCCTGGAGGAGCTCATTTCATCACTGGACACAATAGCATATTAATTGTGCAATGCAAGGCACAAGATGAGTGTGTAAGGGCAGTATTAGAGTTTCAATGGAGTTTCAGGAAAAATGCAGTCATAAAAAATGGACAGAGCAAAATGTGAAAATGGCCTGAAGGTAACTGCATATTTCTTTGCTGATGCTGGAGGGTAGAAGCAGGAAGCAAGTATTCTACTTGCAGTGCCTCTGAACTGCTGTGTTACTTTCTTACCTCCTGCTTCTAAGATGCTCCTGCAGTACAAACCAAATTTTAGATTTAGAATTGAGGCTTAAAGGGTTACAAAGCTGAAATTTAATCTAAACCACCTGATTTTCTTCTGAGGTATATTAGCCTTCTCCCTATAATAATAGAATATCTCTTCTTCTCTCTATAATAATAGAATATTAAAAGCTTAATTTATATCATTTACTCCATGTTGTCTATCTGTTTTTATTTCACTACCCAAAACCTAAATGTTCAAAGAACTGCTGCTGCACTGCTGCACATTGTTGGGGGTTTTTTAAGTTGTTTTTTTTTTTTTTTTAAATGGGTAAAACTTCTGTTTTGGCAGAAGCAGAAAGCATCTGGAGCTCCAGAAAGACTACTTCAAGGAGAACGAGATGAATTATTTATAACTTACAACATATTGCCCCTTTCCCCAATTGACTTATAATAATATCGACAATCATTTTAACTTTCAATTTTCAATTTTCAATTTAATTTTCAAATTTCAATTTAACTTTCAACCTGAAAAACAAATTATAGCTTGTGGATCACACCACATGTATGCATTATGCTTGTTGCATATGCCCAGTACATCACAAGATAACATTTCTCTTCTCCCTTTGGTTGACTGATGTTTTCTAATTAAAAACATAGCTTACCAAGGAGCTTTTCAGTTCTTGAATAAAAAAATAATCAAGGTAATGAGATGAGAGAAGTGTCATTGACTTTAGTGGGTTTTAGAGAACAACGGCTACATACGTTAAGTCCTTGGTTTGAAAATTATGTTCCAGAATGCAAAGAGAGAAAGTATGTTAATCAGATTCTTGATGTTCTCTCATCGTGCAGTAAGCACAATATTCTCTTGTTTACTTCATAAATTCACTCCTGTCTTATTACTCTCTGCTTCTTTTTTCTCCTTTTCCTCTTTAAGGCTTCTCCAACATTTCCATGTCTTTCAACATTTGTCTTCTAATTCTGTATCTTCCAACTGCCCCTTCGTTGCCACAGTCACAGAAATTGCTAAGGGTTCACTCTTTTTAACCCTTCTCTCTCATCTCCTCAGCTATGGATATTATTCTGCATTCTTGACCTTGCTATATGTAGAGAGGATCTCATAGTGGCATTCTTCTGTAGGCAGCTTTCTCTTTGCATGTGAGTATGTGCAAACTTGTTTGCTCTCTGGCTTATGCATTAGACCAAGCTAGCTCTCTTCCCTGATGCTGGTATGTGCAACAATCATTGACCAAGAGCTCTAATCATTGCATCTGTCTAATCACCATATTTTTCAAAGACGTCAAGGCAGATTTTTTTTTTCCTTTATCCATAATATTTCCTGAACGTGGTGACAAGAGTTTAGAAGCCGTATTTAGCATCGAGTTTGTCGGCTTTAAAGCAAAAGTAAAGTAACTGACAAGTTTTACATTATTTATTGTTACTGTTTTCTATCTCTAGGGAAGTCAGTCATTATAAATATTTATATACTTGAAAATAGCAAGGAGAAGGAGCAAGTGTGTTTAGCTGCAACTTTCTGAAATGATCCAGTTGCCAGATTTCCCAGAGCACTGGGGACTGATTACCACAATAAAAATGTAGTTCCCATATGTAGATGCTCCAGCTCTTCTGAATGATCAGAACGTTGCACAGCCAAGATACATTTTTCAGAACATTTATTCCCAAACTGCATTCATAAAGACTACCTGCTGCTACAAATTTCATTTGAGGACATAAGAGGCTCTCAATACTTCACAGAATCAGACCCTGGGTGAAAAAAATAACTTGACTTAAGGCTGTTAATTAAGTTACTAGAATCTTTTCAAAAAATACAGATTGCTGACAGAAATATATTCATGCCTAAAGGTAACAACAATGATTATAAAAGCTATTGGAGAGTTCCATATTTGTTGTTTTTGTTCAGGAAAGCAATGATCTAGGAATTGCATCCTTTTTATTACACAGCTATATTCGTGGACATAGTTTATGGCACTGAAATACAAAACTCATTTAGATGAGATTTACTTTAAAGTTTTGAAGACATTTTAAAGAGCAGACAAAAACCAGTTGGGAATACATTAAAGCCACTAAGTACGAATAAAAGAGGAAACAAACAAATAACAAGTTAGTAGTTTCTTTAATAATATAGTGCAGTACAAAAAAAAGCTTTAGAGTGTATATTGTTCCTTGCTTCCCGGCCTTAACCCACTAGAAGAAAATCTGCTCCCTACAGATAAAGAAGCATGTCCATAGTCCTCAGTGAGAAACAAATTTCTGTGACTGATAAATGATGAGACTTTTTCTTCTTCTGAAAGCACACAGAGAAACTGCAGTTCTACTAACAAAGCAAAAATATTCTTTATAACTTACAGCTCTGAAGAAAGTACAGATTTTTTCACAATACTGTACATTGATCCTGACAACAGGGTAAAAGGTACAGCCTCAAACAACTGGGAAAAAAGAATTAAAAGAAAAAATGTAAAAAGAAACAAAACAAAATACAGCAACTTCAGCTTTTCAGTACTTTCCTTAGGATTCAGTTTTTAATGATTTGAACTTTTGAATTTCACTTGAAAGAGCAACAGCCCCTTGGAAAGGCACCTAATCTGCTTGTGATAGATGTCATAGAATTAATATTTTTAATTACTTATTTCTTAAAATTTATACTAATATTTCAAGGTCAAGCAAGTAGGTATAACTTTAGAGCTTCATGGAGCTTTCAAATTAGAGATTTTAATTTTTTTGACAAATAAATATCTTCTACGACAGGAAAAAGGGGTAAGAGAAATTTCCAATATAGAACTAATGAAAATTAGATCTGAGGTGTGCTATTTCACATGGATTCCTGACCTTTCCAGCTTGCACACAAAGCGCAGAACTGTCCCTTGCAGCAAAGGATGAGCTCTGGAAAATAAACCAGGGTGGTTCCACCTTGCATGGGAAGACCCAGGGAAAGATCAGTGGGATCAGCTGCTGGGCAGGCAGGAGCTAGAGCTGAGGGTGACAGTGAGGACTGAACTACCCATGCCCTCACCAACAAGGGCACAGGCCCACCACCCCAGTGAGGAAAGCAGCACAGGGTCAGGACAATGACGTGGACAGCCAAGAGACCTGTGACCACCCCACAAGCCCCAGCCAAGGGGCAAGTCTGAGATCAGGCCAGAAAGCCAAGCCAGTGGTTTGGGGTCAGCAAAGCACAAGACTGGGAACAAGCAGGTAAAGGATGAGAGCCCAAGATGAAATGCATCTTCTGAGTGAAGGCAGGGACACCTCAGGGAGGTTCCTCACAGGGTTTCTTCCCCCAGCTCTTCCCCAACAGCTTCCCCCAAGGCCGTGGGGCTGCACCACCCCTGCACCACAGGGCTGGCTGTGACCATGGTAAACTAAGCCCTGGGACGGGGAGGCTGCCCTCTGAGCTTTGACCAGCACACAGCCTGAGAGGCACAGGCAATCAGACTACATGAAATTTTGTTGGTTTTTTTTTTTTTTTCTTTTCTCGGAGTGATTATTTAATTGTTCTAGCAATTTTCCTGAAAAGAAATGCAGGGAACAGATGTGCAAGAACTTTTTGGGTCAAATGGGATCCTAAACGGCAAGACACATAAAGTGAAGAATGAGAAGGATTACTTGACATTTTATTTTGAAAACAATGTTAATTTATATTTTTTTTCAGACTCATTAATCTTTTCCTTTTTTACACACATATAAACCCAGGGTGCTACATGAAAGAGAGCCTACTCAGTGTTCTATCTGAAGGTAAAGCTTCAGTCATAGAGTGAAAGCCAACTCCACAGATCAGAAGACCCAAATCCACAGCAGCTCAACAGCGTCATTGTTCAAGGAGCTACTTCTTTTAAGGTTATAATACTAAAATACATTTGGTAGTAAAAATCTAGTTATTACAGATACATATTCATGAGATTAAAGTATAAGTCTTGTTCCCCAGCTGGCACTGACCCAGCAGAGGATAAGGCAAACATGTTCTCAAAAAGCCCATCATTCATATAAACTCATATACCAAACACTGTCTCTATGATTTCTTTATGGCCTATTCCAGTAGGACTGATGAGATGAGTTAAGTAAAAATAATCTTCCTTGAAGCAAATATTATGAGAAAGTAAAGCATAAATGTAATGTGTTCTATTTAAGACATTTTATTACTTGGTATTTGCATTTACAGGGCTTCTACTTTAGGGAATAAAAAGTGAAAGGAAAATAAGCATAAATTTTAAAAGTAGGATGCATTAGATTTCTTAAAAGAAGGTGTCTGAGATTTCACTGGAATGTTTGAAGTATACAAGCAGAGACAACATAACTCAGCAGATAGCCAAGATTTTGGAAATTATTAATCATGTATCTGAGCTACAAAATTTAAACACCAAACTGAAAATCTTTTTGTTTAGTGCTTGAATTTGGAACATTGTCACAATATGCAAAATTGAATAGCCCCTAATACTGATGGCTTTAGTTCCAAAGATACTAATTAAGGTGACTTATTAGATAATTTTTTTAAAGCTAGCTTGCTGTCCTACTTTTGAAACAATCTACTATCATTGTTCTTTCTTTGCTAATGTTTCAGTTCATTTCTGCTTTGCAAGGAACACGAGTAGTAAATTCATCAATTGCCATGTCGTTATTTATTTTTGCAAGTCCCTGTGCAGTAAAAGTAGAAGCACTAGCTGTAAATCTATGACCATAACAACAACATTATTTAATGGCATAGATAGGTAGTCAGCAAACTCCAACAAAAGAAAAATGAGTAATGAATAAAAGCCAATAAGGTGTATTGCAGGAGGAAACTCCACCCCAGATAATGTTCCTTCTTCCTGAAGAAGTCTGAATTTTTTTTCCTTTATTTCATTTCCAACTTGAGCAGGACAGGAGCCCTTTGCTCACCAGACCAGTTAACTATGTCAACCTAGGCATTTTGCTCACCACAAGTTTATACATTTACATCTCCTTTCTTAAAAAAAAAAAATCAGTACTCGCTGAGCATTTGACTCAGAATTACTGTTACAGCAATTAGCAGGAAAGATGTGTGCAGTGCAGTACTGTACCAACAGCTTGTCCAGGGTCAAGGCACTGGTTGAAAAGTCATTTCCCTCTTCTTTTGAAGTAGAGTCTTAGACAAGACACCTCTTCTAACGTAGGCATTATTAAAGGAACATAAATAAGGTAATGATATTTGAGTTCAATGCAATCACAACAGTTACACTTCTAATATTTTCCTGAGACACTTTGCATCATGTAATGTTGTCAACATGTATGCTTCCACCTCTCTCCTGCCTGGGTTTTGGGGTTGGTTTTTTTTTAGTATTCACATAGAGAAATCTGAAGGTTAGTCATCTAGCTGGATTTGTTTCAGAATGGAACTGCAGCTGACTGATTTATTGAAGCAAGAGTATTTGGCTTATTCTTTCTAAAGTCAATACAAAATGCTTAAATGTCAAGAAGCCATTTTCAAGACATATTGCTGAAGCACAGAAAACTGGTATAGTATGTGGATTAAAGCATTCATATAATCTATGCAGCTATATTTTGGAATTCCGACAATTTTTACTCCCAAAAGTACTTAGTCTTTTTCCATGAACATAAGGAATGTTCATAGAAAAATCAGCAAAATCAATGGGATAAATGACAAACAACATGAATAGGGGAGAATAGAATAGAATAGAATAGAATAGAATAGAATAGAATAGAATAGAATAGAAAATTTCAGTTGGAAGGCATTTACAATGATCATCTAGTCCAACTGCCTGACACCTTCACAGCTAACCAAAAGTTAAATTATGTTATTAAGGACATTGTCTAAATGTCTCTTAAACACTGACAGGCTTCAGACATCAACCACCTCTTTAGGAAGCTATGTTTTGTTTGACCATGATCTCAGCAAAAAAAAAGATTCTTAATGTCCAGTCAAAACCTCCCTGGTTTTAGACTGGGTGCAGCTTTGCAGCTTTGAACCATTCCCATGTGTCTTATCACTGGATACCGGGGGAAGAGAACAGCAAAAGATCAGCAAATGATTCCAGTAAAAGATGGAGAACAGCCCCCATTTTAAATAATAATTAAAATGCAAGTAATAATCCTCCTTAACTATGCAAGAAAAGTAAGAAAAATATACAAATAATAGTCCTTAACAATTTTTAAAGTATTTTTTGTGTATAACTTTTTTCTAAATTGTGAACACTCTAGGTTAATTTGCTCTCAATTATCATTACAAGCTTTGTCTTCTGTTTTTCATGAATTGCCCAGAGCTGCTATTACTATGTGAAAGGAATTCTAAACCAAAAGAAAGTCTAAGATAACTCCTGCTGTCTTACTCTTGATATCAGAAAGTAAGCATTCTTGCATTATTTAATCTATGCAGGTAAAGATACCAGTGATAGCTACATGGCTCCAGCACCTGTTCAACACCACAGATTTTCCCCACCGAGAGGCTATTTTCTTGCTTGGTTAAACTTGCTGTACTACCCATGCCATTTTTTAAGTCAGACAGCTGTATCTGATGACCTGTGCCAAGTCAATGCAAATTCTTTATTGTGCAATTAATCTGAATTGATTTACCCAGCAAAAAAACCTTAAAATGTATTCCCTAGCTACAGAATTTTTACCAAAGAAAATAACCAATCAGAAGCACAATAGTAGGGAGTTTGGTTTTTAATGTATAGCTTTATTTGTGTTAATTTAAATCCTTCCATGACTGGAAGACTCAGATGCATGTCAAAAATCTCACATCTCTGTCCTAGAAGAACACTGAATTCTGAATTTGTCACAGAATTTTGAATTCTTAATTTTAAAATATTAATTTAGCTTAGAAATGAAAAACACAACTGAATAGTTCACTCTGTCACCCAGGTATCTAGGTTCTGATACATCTCCAGAAGGACATGTACTTCCCTAGGCATGAAATTAATTTATCTTGCCTGTAGGTTTGTCATGCCTGGATGCTTTACTGTAAACTCCTTGTGTATTAGACTATATCTGATTAGGAACAGTGATATTCATATCTGCATTTTGCCTTTTCAGGCCAGCTTTGATGGGCTTAAATGAATTTTCCTATATAATTTTGCTTACAAACACAGAATACAGAAATAATATCCAGTTTAATGAGGGCATATCTTTCCTACCTTAGAAGATTGTTCTTTTTCATTTTTTTCTATTTTTTTTTATTTTTTTATTTTTTCCTGACTACTACTATTACTTAGTTAAATAAAAGAGCAATCCATCAATATGATTTTAGAAATATGTAACTGGAGATATGGTTAATGCTTAAATCTTAAAGGAAATGTATTCCTAAAGCATTAGATTAACAGAAAAAGAACCAATGTTTTTTGACAGCAAGGTTTTATATGCTCTTCCAGCATCACAGAAAACAGTACCAAACTGAGATACTGCCAGCAATAGTCAAATCACTGACCTTTGTTAATGGGAAGAACCATTATATGTGGAGATAAAAATATTGGAAAGAAGCATTATATGTGGAGATAAAAATATAGAGAGAGTCTGCTCTGAGACTCACTTGCTGTAGGAGCTGCTTGTCTTTGATATCATTTGCACTTCTAGTTTGTAAATCCACCAGAGAGGGGGCTGGCTTACACAGCTTGAAACTCCTACTCTTTAGCACTCTATATTTACAATGCCATATAAATGATTTATAGGAAGACGGCTATCTTTACCAAGACTTCCTTGATTAGCCTCATAAATTTCTTCATTTAAAATAGCCATCTTCAGGATTTTATGTGACTCACTGACTTTATTAGAATGGGTGTAAGTGTTACAAAAGTTTTCCACACAAGTGTACAGGATAATACCACTTTGAGATGAATGCAGGTTCCTAGCACTTGGGTGGTGGGTTGGAAAAGAGGCTCCTGCTTGGCAGTGGATATCAGCTAGCATCAGCTCCATATATTTGCATTACTGGATGCAGTAATGGTACAGCTGCAGGGTGGTCTGCCACCACTCAGTTACAAAGGCAGCCTCTCAGGGGTTCCTACAGTCTCTCTTGACTTCTGGCCAACTGATTTGCCCAACATCAGTCACCTGTGAAGGAGGATGGTTGCACAGCACCAGGCACGCTATTTCTGTCTTGTTTCACTAACAGAAAGTACACATTTCCACCAGTGCTAACCACTGAGATGGTCTAAACTTTTTTTGTTTACATGTCATACAAACACCTCATAATTTTGTCTGCTTCATCAGAAAACCTTTCAAAGTAAAATCTTAAGTCGCAGAAAATTACTTTTTTGTCATTGTCTAAAGTATTTGTGTAGCAAGGGATTAAATAGCACAAAAGTGGACAGTATTTTCAATTTCATGTTGTTCAATTACTGATATTGTTGAGAATCACTTTTAAAAATAAACACCATCAAAAATGTTCTTCTGTGAGTATCAGACTCTAGGGCTCCATGACTTCAGCAAAATTAGTGAAGAGGTGAAAATGTAAATTACTTAAAAGAGCTTTAGGGTCTTAAACCACCAAATTTTCCAAATTTAGTTTAATGCTATGCAAGGATTGAGTCTTGGAAACAAAACGTATTATTAAAATTGTTTTACTAGGTTGGGGTCTCAAAAAAAGGTGGAGGAGAATCTGATGTATTTGAAGGGGGAGGGAAACTATGGTCCTCATCTATATCCTACTGTCTTTTCAAATGCCATCTACAGCTCTTAAAAAAAAAAAAAAGAGAGAGAGAACAAAATCCATGCATGGTTTTATTAAATTGCTCCCTTATGTGAATGGATTGAACATGCTTCCAGTAAAAACCTTACAGTATGTGATTACTGCAGTTCACTTCCTGCCCAACAGCCACAAGAAGCATAGGACTTTCATACAAATTGTACTGTTTTCTCCCATACTCATGCTGTCACTCACTTAAAAAATCCATTTCTCAGAAATACTTCATGTGCTCGCCTCCAGAATGACTCCTTCATTCAGGTCCTTCAGTCAGCCTTTTTCTCAGAACAGCCGCCTCAGAACACCTGTCAAAACTAACTGATACAGAAGGCCACTCAACAAATGAAAAAACTGTCCCATGGAATCAGGACTTCATCTGCATGAGATATTTGAGTTATAAACAGTCCTACATGTTCACAGCAGGCACTGCCCTGTGAGCCAGGAAAGGGCTCAGTTGTGCCTTTTCATGATATCTCAGCCAAATAATTTCTTCTCTCTGTTCTTCAGATCATTCACCTGTAAAAGTGGGATTACATGCACCTACTCACAGTGGGGTAGAAAGGATCAATATATTAGTGCTGTAAACCCCCCCTTCTAAATCCCTTAACACACAGTCATGGGCAGGGAGGGGATGAGACATGAGCTTAGGACTAAACCAGCTTTTTTATTAGACCCCGCTGTGGCATTTATAGGGAAGGTCTCTCTGAGCTTTGCCACGTTCCTTGTTCTATGTCCCAATGTTTCTCCAAGCAGCTCCAGATAAATTTTTTTTTGTGTTAGATTATAAACTTAGTCTGATGAGCACAGCTACCACCTACATAAATAAGAATAAATATAGATAAATAATGATTTACACTTCATATATTTATCTCGAAGGTCCAGGTTTGAATGCATGTGTCTTTTTCCATATATATTTAGTGTGTTTAAAGATGTTACATAAAAAACATTTACAAAAATACAGATATTTGGGCTTCCTTGGCAGAATGAGGTTTCTGCTGATTTAAAAACCCAATATTCTGAAGAACTCCTCAACAATAATTGTATCTAATATCGTATCCTTATCTGCAGGAATTAAGACAGCCACAGTCCTATGATCTGAACACGTTCTGATGCAATAAAAGAACAGAAAAGTTAATGCCTGGGGCTATCACACAGTGCTGCAAGGAACACCACTATGTTTTCACCTACAAGACCCAGGATATGACCAGCTTTGTCACTAGCATGTGCTGATATCTTCTACATGGAGTATCACAAAGAAGAATTTCAAACAACCAACCAGGCTATCCTGTCTTCACCGCTTAAGGCTCTTGGTACCAGCTACAGAATGGGGTTTCTTTGTGATGCTTTGGGCCATTAATCATCTTTGAGTAGACAAGCGAGTGCTCTAGGATATAGAAGACACATTTTTAATATTTACTATAGCCATTGGAAGTCAACAGAAAGTTACATAAATAGATGGATGGATAGGACAGTAACATTTCATGAAAGACATCAGCAATATATTTTCCAGAAAACATTGGTGCAAATTTGAACACGAGATACATTTTTTCCACAGGCAATAAAAAGGATTCTTTCTCACTCCCTGAGTTTAGAAGAAATTTGCCTGAAAAATGAATGTCAGTTGTTAGTGTTAGTACACCATCTTGTGGATAACCAGTCTAATTGGGTGTGTTGCTGTTAACAGCTAGCAGTGTCCAGTTGCTGAAAGTAATGGAATTGCTTCCTATTCATACAATTCTTAGAGCCACAGCAATTCTCTGTTTTATACACATCATGACTCATTTCCAAATCTGCTTGTTAAGAATGAAATCTTTGAATGTAAAAGAAGATCTACATATATGAAAAAAGATACTTATGATTAAGTATCAGTTACTGTAAATTCTTTTAGGACATGCTTGAAACCGCTTGTTTGGAAGAAACCAAAGCTATTGAGCACTTGACCATACTAGAGTAATAACCCCAGACATAGAAAACTACTTATCTAATATGCTGTGGACTCTCATGGTCCACTAAGGTTACCACTGGCCCTGTGGGCTGCTCTTGGGTGCAGATCAGCACTGGAAGAAGATGCTACCTTTGAGATCACTTGTTGTTCATTAATACCAAAGACTCTAACTAGCTCTCTTCATAGATTGGACATTGAATTAAAATGTCTTCATGATCTGTGGTGCTTCCAAAACATTATTTATACAAATTTCAATATAATTTCAGATCACTGGAAATGAAAAAGAAAAAAAAAAAAAGAAAAAAAAAAGTATAGACTAAGCAGAAGGTGTGGGAAAGGTCCAGGATTTTCATTTTCTTCTTTTATGATTAATGATCCCCTTCTTTTCAATTGTAAGACATAAGCATTAGAAGGTGATTTGATTTTATTTGAATTCCTCTAGGCCAGTTTCCATGGCCTGAACCATCCAGATATATTATGGAGAAGACAAGAAAGCTTAACATGCATGAACCAAAATGTAGCTCCCTAGCTTTTTCAATCATGTGGTGTTTTAGTGCATGAAGATACAAAAATTCTCATTCTCCATGACAAACATTTTCACAATGAAGACAATGAAGCAGTGGCACAGACTGCTTTGAAGGGCTGTGCAGTCAATACACAGAACATTGCAAAATCAATCTGAAATGGTGTAAAGGCTACTATCAGCATGACTTAGCAATACATCGGTTTAGAACAACTACAAGTGTCCAGAACAAGGGAAAGTATAGCTTCTTGAACTTAATTCCTATACACTGCCTTTTTTTGCCCACACTTTATTCTGCAGACAAACATAAAGCACTTGAAAAGGTGTTTCAAGGCCCCAGTGCTGTGATCACCTGCTATGAACGATATACACACTCTGCTTGCATGGACACTCATAGCCTCTGTGTTACCATCCTGAAACTAATTCATGCGAAATACTAGAAATGACAGAAAATACGGTCAATTGTTTCATATACTATCCATTGAAATATGTGTAGAGCAAAACCTTCTGAACTAAATATTCTTTCAAAATGCTACTCCAGCAGTCCTATATGTATTTTAAAGAGTTGATTCCTTTCTCTTACAACCCTTCCCTTGCATTCTCTGCTGTTACTTCTGCCTAAAATGAAGATTGATCAACACTGTCAACCAGAAGGGATAAAAAATTTTGAAACAAGAAGAATCAATACTTACAATTTCTGCCTCCATAGCTTTGTGTTTCTTGCTGTATTTCATCATCTACAAATACAGACAAATCAACTGATATTTATTATGTAATACAATAACTTGGCATTTTATGATACAATGAATTGAGTTCAGTGTTCTTTCCTGCATTCTCTAACATTGCAAAAAAATTTTAGTAATGTTTTTTTTTCCTTTAGCAGAACACTCTTTATGGCTGATTTATCTCTAGAAGCTATACTGTTTGCCATTGTATTTTTATGAGGATAGATGTGCATGTTTAAAACCACAACAGAGACAGAATAGACACTGGGATGTTATATCTGTCGGCTACATCCAACTGGGCAAGGAATCAATCAGTACAATTACTTGGATCATTTGGAAACAAGCGCAAACAAGTACATAGCTGTAGCATTATGTGGCTTAGCACGGAATAATTACAGCTCTTTCAAAAAGGGATTAAAACCTGAGTGCACCAAAGTAGAAACAATTCTGAAGGGAATATTGGTGGTATAATGTTACTTAATATGGTTTAAATTGCCAGAGTTACAGAAAAAAGTCTGAAAACACAGAAAAGCAACTAGAGCCAATTAAATTGAATATATTTGCATTCAGCATATGTAACATAATGAATAAAGTAACAAGGCTGAGATTCAGTAGTTTAGGGTTGTTTTGTAGCATACAGAGCATCTGGTACAATGCTGTTGTGATAATTTTTCATTATGTGCTCCGTTGCATATTTACTACACATGCCTTAAAGTAAAAAAAAAGGGTTACACTACAAAGTTACTTCATAACTTGTTGACATTTTAATTTACCTCATTTCACAGTTAGAAAAAATGAACATTGGAACAAAATGTAAACAAAATAGTGCCTTTAGAAAGGCAGCAAAATACTTAAAGCTGTTTCAGCTGGTTGGCCAAATAGACATATTGACAAAACTTTCAAATCAACATATAATGATTTTTTTCCTGACAGAACATATATGCAAAAGTTTATTTGATTAAACTAATTAACAGTTGCAAATCAAGAAGAGCTCGAGAAAAAGAATTTATCTGCAGAAGTTATTTGACCTTATCATGGTTTCACATGACAAGTAATGTTTTGCATTGGTAGTGCTTTTAGAAAGCATCTTGCTACGAAGTGAAGATGATGTATAAGGAAGGTGTCATTGGTTTTGTTTTCCCAGAAATTTAAAAAACATTTCATGAACTAGCTAACTAGTAAACTATTAAGACAGTTAATACTGTCCTGGAGAATTCTTTCATTTTCCTATACACTGTTGTACAAATCTCCTTCAAAGAATTTCTCAGGTAGGATCTTTCTTTCTTTCTTTTGGTGTCTGAGCTACTTGTTCTGATTTTAAGAATGGCTGAGCAGGTCACAACTGCAACTGAATACCATGGAAACTTCTCTAAAATTAAAATCTAAAAAATCATGTCTAGCTGTTTAAATTTGGTCACTGGGAATGATTGTACACTTTCTGGCCTTTATGTGTGGTGATAAGAAATTTATAAAATATGTGCTTCTAAAATGGGAAGAAATACCCTTTCAGATACCTGAGGTTTTGAATCATGTAATTAATGTTTGTGAGCCAGATATTATAGTTATAATCAATATAGAGAAGTTTCAGAAAATGAATTATTCATCTTTCTGATACCTGCTGAACAATGAAGATAAAATGAAATATTAAACACCTGCTTTTTATGTGAGCATCACCTGTCCTGTGTTCTAAATGAACTAGAAATTCTGCAAGAGAATAGTATTGTAACAATATATTTAAGTATTTCTTAAGAAAAATAAATAGTAGGCAAGAGTTTGTACTCTGCTTTATCTCTATCATTTTCTAATTTCTGACATTATGACTATGCAAGCTATATTTTTTACTATGTTGGAGAAACGAAAAAGAGGGCATTGCAGTTATAAGACAATGCAGTGACAGCTGGAGGCTTGTACTGGATACCCACGTTCTGTGTGCCAAAGCACAATCCAAATTATGTCCTAAGTAAGTGCATGTCAATACAACTGAAAGCAGTTACATTTTGTATACATCTAGGTGAAGCATAGGAGGAACCACAAGGAATCAGAATCGGATCCTACTGCTCTTTTTTATAATATTTTTCTACACAATCTTAATTAAAAAATAAGAAATGTAATATACAGTAAATATGTAACACATCTCCTATGTAGAGATAATAATTTTATATAAAATTACATTTCTATTAATATTATATTATCCTATTAATTTTATCTGTCATAGCACAGTCGGCAGCAAAAAATTGCTGATTCCACCTCTGTAAGCTAGGACTGTCCTCACCCAGCCAGAATACCTTAGAAGTAGACATCAGTGAAAGAGAGGAAGAGCAAGCTTCCTTGCTTCCTTGCTGGGCACTGCAGGGCAGAGAATTGGTGTCCGAATTGGTTTGGGAATTGAAATCAGATTGTAGCTATAATTTAAGAGAGGCATTAGGCATACACAACATTGAAAACTAAAAGACACCCACACCCTTACAGGGTTTCATAGTATCTTTCCAAGCTGAAATTATCTTCTAGGTGTCCTCCCATCATTTTGTACCCACTATTTACTAATATTTGTTAATCACAATGAACTTTAGGATCATTGCATCAAACGGGCTGCAAGAAGAGTGGCTAATAACTGAGGTACTAGAACATCACTTACACATCTAAGGGGAATTAGTGACAAATTCCAGTAGCATTGATCTCAGTTCTGGTAAGTGCAACTCTGTTGACATCAGATTGATTACTGATTTACAACACAATACATCGAAAGAGAATCAGACTCTACACTTTTGAATCTGCTTCACTCAATTTCACTGAATTTTTTGGAGTTAGAAGGGACCATAGAGATCATCTAGTCCAACTCCCCTTCCTCTAACTAGAAAACTATGTTGGAGGAAAACAATGCAAAAATCTAGTGTTATCTACACAACTACCCTATCCCGCTACTAGCAAACTGAAGATTAGGAAAATATGTTGATATATGAGTAACTACTGGATCCTTTTCACAAGTATTAGAAGCTCAGTCTATAATCTACTGCAACTGTAACATGGTACATATGATTTAACATAACATTTTAGATGTGCTTTGAGGGATTGGAAACTTTATGGGACATTAATTTGCAATGAATGTTATTTATGAGAACACTTTGCCCGTAAAAGTGAAGGTATTTCTTTTGTAATAGGTGTATGTCTCATTTTAAGATGGCTTTACCAGACAGCCTGTTCAAACTGCTGTCTTGTAGAGGCAGATATATGCCAGGGTGAAAGATCGTAGTGGTCTGGAAGGAATTGTTATTACTCTTCAGTCAAGATCATCCAGTATTTCTCCTCATCTTAAAAAAAAAAAAAAAAAAGTTGGTGTAATTACTATAACAGGACTGTTTTGTTATCTTTGTGACTGATCAGTCAGGAAGAAAATAAATTTTGAAGATTTTGAAGAGCTTCTGAAAAATGTAAACTAGTGCAACAGTTTCACAGAAAACTGAGTGAAAAAACCAAATTTGATTCATACATTGTATTTACTTTAAGTAATTTTTTTCTTAGGTGATGTATGAACTAAGCTGTGGAATTTCCACACAGTTCCATGTGCAGATGCTTATTACATGAGAAAGACAGGAAAATCTCCGCTTCCACAATAACAATTCTAAGAAGAAGATATTCCCCAAGATATATATGCAATGTATCAATATTGCCTTTAACTTCTCAAACAACAAGCTAAGATATTTTTATCTGCTACTGTTGCCTGTGTACAGGCAATATCTTGCACGGGGACATAAAAAATGCAAAACAGTCAACGCTCCATTCAGAGACCAGCAAAAGGAAGAAAGCAGTCACTAACAAGGTCAAATACGTTCTGCTCTGAAATATAAAAAAATGATTTCTCCATCACTTCCTGTATCATGTTTGTGTGGCAAGGTTTTGGAAGCATGAGGATTACATGGGTGATTTCCATGAGGAGCTGCTAGAAGCTTCCCCTATGTAGAATAGAGACAATGACAGCTGGCTCCAAGGTGGACCTACTGCTGGCCAAGGCTGAGCCCATCAGTGATAGTGGAAGTGCCTCTGTGAGAACATATTTAAGAAAGAGGAATTAACCTCTTGAGGTTTGCACAGGCCCACCTCTCAAGCCTGTCCAGGTCCCTCTGGATGGCATCCCTTCCCTCCAGAGTGCCGACTCCTCCACACAGCTTGGTGTCGTTGGCAAACTTGCTGAGGGTGCACTCAATCCAAATATCCATGTTACCAACAAAGATGTTAAATAGTATTGGTCCCAGTACCAGTCCCTAAGGGACACCATTCCTCGCTGCTCACCATCTGGACATCGAGCTGTTGACCCCTTGAGTTGTGGTGTAATGCAAAGCAGCCATGAGTGAGTCCTGCAGAACAGTAACAATATTTTCAGTTTTAATCTTTATTTAAAACAGGAAAATGTTCCAGAAAATGAATACTTTCACATGCCCAATGCAAGCTGTACCTCAGGACAATCACATTGGGTAAAGCTTTGACTATGGTTCAGAGTTTAGACCTTCCTGGAACAGGATCTAGCTAACAAAGCCTTCTCCATAGGCAAAGAATAAAACATAAATGAAAAGATCCATAAGGCATCCCTCTCATAGGCTTGAGAATAAGGGACATTTCAAAGATACATTACTGTACTGTGGTAAGTTTCACTTACATTCTTTATCTCATAACCAAGCTAGATACATGTTAGATAGATGTATGATAGATAGTTAGATACATGTGAGACAGATGGTTTTTATTACATAGCTTCCCTCTTATAATAACAAGTAAGCATAAAATTTTCAACACACATCTTCCAATCTGCTACATTCAGATCCCTCACAGAAATGTTTGATTGTGTATGCAAACCTCAACTCTATTTTAAAGGGACATTAAAAATAATTTTCAAAATAACTACAGTGTAAAAGGTATGGATAAATATATGGCCATATTAAAAAAAATTGGAGGAGGGAAATACACAACGCATTCACTCTACACATTAAAAAGAAAAACTCTTCATTGATGATGGAAAAATAATGTGTGTACTAAAAACGGAATCTTTTTTTAGTTTATGAAATATAAATTGGATCATGTTTGAAAACTGTTGAGACTTTTAGAAGAAATCATTCTGTGAGGGATGCCTTTCATTTGTAGTCTTGCATCCAGACTTCCTTGACATATGTAGATCAGGCAATGCCTAATGAATGATGCAGATAAGCACTGTCTGTATTTGAATGCTCTTCAACAACCCCAAGGTAATTGGGACTTCAGCCTCCACTGTTCGTAAAAGGAGAAAGAATTCCATCACCGGTTCTATTAGCATGGGGTGCAGGGGTGGAAGTGCCTGGAAAGCTGCAGTATCCATGTGCCTGAAAAATCTTATATAAAAAAGTTAGGACTCTTACTAATATAGTCAAGAACAGAGAGTGCTTTCTTTCCTGGTCCCTTCTGTGAATATATGCAGACTAATTACAACCTAGAAAATGCAGTAGAAAATCCTTTTATATATCTGTAGAACAGAGCTCATCAACTCACAGTTACAACGCATGCTGCCAGAATGCTTTCCAATTACACAGCTAATGAATACTAATAAACAGTTTTCAGTTCAAAAAAAGTGATAAATAGATGCCATTACCTTTCAAAGGTGAGAACTGCTGCATCTTTACAGAAAGTCTAACTCATCCCAAACTTTTTTTAAAAGTTCGGATGTAATCCATTTTAAAAACATGTTTTCAGAACACTTTAGCCTTGATAATTTCTTTTTTTCACCCACTTCCCATAATATAATAGATCAAGTCTTAGATATTTCCTTTTTCTCTCTCTCTCTAACTCTAATCATACTATAGGGAGAGCTACAGCCATGGTTTCCATGAGAAAGGGATGTTAACTAAGAATTTAGTATATATTTCTCTATATTTTGCTGCAAATTTTCTTCTAAAATGACAGAGTGCATTTTCAACAGTCTACTTCAGCAACTGGTCTGCTGGCCACTGATTGTATTCAACAACAGCCTGAGGGCCCTAGCTTTTCTCTCACTGTCATTACTCTTCTAATTCATTCACTTGTCTTAAAAGCACTCCTCTGCCTCCTTGTGTCTTATTAATTGACTGAAATAAAAGGAAAAATGTTGATGAACAAAACCTACAACTTACTTTATGTGCTATTACAATGTGTAGGGCTTTTCTAGTGCCCTCCACTTAAACCTCTTTTAAACCCAGATAGCTGGACTTAAGTGGCAGGAGAGACATGAATGAGCTCTTTCCAACAAGATGAACTGATAAAGAAACCTCGGTGTTTGTAGAGTCTCATTGAAATGATGGAAGTGTTTTCTAATTACTCTGGGAATGACAAAGTCATCTTACACACACTAGTATAGTCGCAGTCCTCAACTTCTGACAAGAAAATAACGGTGAGGGAAGATCTGTGGCACCCAGCATAGTGCTGACCCATGGGAAAGAGGGCTGTTTGTCATCTATAAGAAAGGATGTACAGGCAGGAGGGAAGTTAAAATACAAACTTAGTTCAACAGACTTCAGTTAAACCACCTTTAAGGGGGCACAGTACCATCTTGTTTGCAAATACTTTACTATTTTTAGCTTTTGCACAGGTACAGTAAAGCACAGCATTGAAAAATGTATAACTGAGCAGCTGGAAAACAATGTGCAAAATCCCTTAGAAGGAATGGCCAGGACACGGTATGAAAAAATTTAACCTATCAGCAACCTGGACACCAAAGACATCATATATCATTTAAATGATATCTTCCTTTGTTAAAGCTTAAAACCAGAGGAGGTGTTCTGACCAAAAGCACTCAAATCTTGTCAGCGTGGCACTTCAACCCAGCTGAAAATCTGCTGTGCTTAAAAAACTATGCTGACTAACCAGAAAGTGGACAGAATTTACTACATATGCTTTGCCATGCATCCAACTGATCTGGTCTGAAAAACATAGACTATTTTTATGCCTATTATTAATTTTCTAGGCAAATCTCACTGTTCATTTTTGCTTTGTTACCAGATGGTTTCTGACCTGTAGCATTATTTCAATTCACCTTATTCAATTTAGTATAAAGATTAAAATATTGTGACTACGATTTTTTAAAATACTCATAGGTCTGTTAATCACTTGGAACTTGCACCTTGGATGGATTAACAGATTGAGACTAGTGCACTGAACTACATCTCTAAGTGATGGAAGTTTCTGCAAATAAGCAGGCTCTGGCAAAGCCAAAGGCACATATTCTGTGAAAATTATTAAGTACAGCATATGTGTGTCCAGAATGTGGAAAAATCAGTGCAAGTGATGGAGGATTCTTGGCCTTTCATTGTTGAAATTTAAATTAATATGATTCTCTTTTGCATCTGATAAAGAACAGCTGATGCAATATTTCTTATCTGGATTGCTCAGCTTCTGTAAGAGGATAGAATCGTGACCTACAATGTGATTTTTTGTTTAAAAAAACCTCAGAAGTGAGATTCTATCCTTGAGTTAAAGTCTAATATTGATTTATAATTCAGCTAACTGTTAAAGCTGTTTCAACTGAAATGATAAAACATGCAAAAGGTTGCATAGAAATTCTTAAGATATATATGAACTTTTAAATAATTGAATTGGAAAAAAATGGGAATATTAATCTGTAAATGTCTATGTGGTCATAAAATGGAAAATCTATGGAGGTCAAGCATTTTGATGCATGTCATTTTATACTGGGAGAATTGACAATGTCACGAGGTTCTAATATATTAGTGACTTTTGTATAGATCTTCATTAGTTTACAGGTTGCGTCTAAAAACTCTCCCTGAAGTCTCTCTATTCCTGAGCTCTGCAAAGACCCCAGTTATACCAGTTGCCACTTCCATTCACTCACAGAGCCCCACCTGGAAGCAGGTGGCTTTGCAGGAACCCAAGTCTGAGACATTATGAAGGTTAGAGAGGCTCATCTGTCACCCCGACAATTCCTCACATGCTAGTCAAACCTGTGATCACTAATGACTTTGCCAGGGATTTGGTTGAGGGTGCACTAACACTTACATTCTTTTAGTATATAGTTAAAATACAGGCAGTTGTATCCAGCCTGTACAAGTGTTGTTGCCATCTCAGACTTCACTGGCAATGTGATATTACATTGTAGGCAAACAAACAATGATGAAATTCATCTCAGAAAAAAGGGGACGAGCAGCACTGGGTGCAAATCTGCTGTCTTGATGGGAAGGACGTTTTTCAAGAAGATAGGAGAACAAAGAAAATGTTGGCAGGTGATTATGAAAAATTAAAATCTATAAAAAGACTAAGAACTGCAATAAAACGGAGGAGGGCAAGAGGTTTCTTTGTGACAGGGGTTAAGCAAGCACAAAAATTAAAAAGTAGGTCAAAATACTTAATGCTTTGACTGTGTGCAAAACCAAAGAAGTATGAGGAAAAAAACAAAAGGAGCTGGCAACTTGAACATGTGATCAAATTCTGACTTAGTGTCTCTTCAGAAAGATGAGAAGACCAAGAGAAGATGGCAGCTTCTGCATGGGGGCTGTGACAATTTGAGAGGAATAGGCTGGAGTAAAAATTTGAGACCAACCACAGAATCACAGATCTCATGATTATGCAAAGGAGAAAAAGAGGAAATAGAAAGGTATCTTTAAGAATATTTATTTTAATAAACTAAGAAATTTGGCAAATAACATTTCATGGAAAGAAAATCTAAGTGAATGAAGGATTAAGAAAAAGCAACTCTTCAAAGAAATTATACAAGAAGGCATTAAGAATCGACACTAAGAAATGACACTGAGAGATACAAAATATTCTGATACAGAGAAAGAAGAGAGTATAATAAGAGACCACACTCTACTGACAACACGAAAGAAAACTAAGTTTGAGAAAACTGCATATAAGGAGTATTGAGGGTGTTTAAGTACAACATTTAAAAAGGCAAAACTTGAATTCCAACTTGCAACAAACTAGTATGATATTGTCAGGAGGAAAACTACGGAGAGGGTTGATTTGTAACTTAAAAAGATGGAAAATTTAGTGGTAGGAAAGATAGAAAAGAAAAGATGAAGTGGTGGGGTTTTTTTTCAGTTGTGGTAAAAAGAAGATATTGATAAGATTGATTAAGATTGATAAATCCAATTGACTGATAAGATTGAAGACTGATAAGCCCAATACTAATGACAAGGTGACAAGATGTCAGCCTAGAATAGGGGAAAAGCAATATTCAGAGTACTTAGACAAATATTTTCAAAAAAATTTGGACTTCGTGAACTTCATCCCACAGTACTTCGAACTTTGAAGCAATTTTAGAATTATTCACCATTTTTGAGAGATTTTGTAGGAAAGAATGTGATCTGGCACAGCTACAGCAGTAGCAAATGAATGCGAAAAGTAGTAAAAGGCATATGTTAAGTGTAATTGGCCATGTGTAGCCATGCGTATCTCTATCAGGCATGTGTCTGCCTCACAGTTAGTCCAAACACAAACCCACCATGAATAAATGAAAAAATGTGAGGATTTAAACAAAATTAGAGATCATTTTATACACTGAAAATTTTTCATGTCAGCCAGTTTTGAATTTCTTTGTTCAGCCTTTCAAAAAAAAAAAGAGGTGGCAATAAAACATCAAGCAAAGATTTTTTCCAAAGGACAAAAATGAAAAGTTACTTCCTTGCTGCTCAAGTCAAGACTGTATTCCTGGAAATTTCAATGCTGAAAATAGTTCACTGATAATAAATAAAACCTCATAAGTTTACTATGCCCACCCACAAAGATAAAAGTAGAATTTGGCTAATGGTACACTGGAACAATGACAATGTTGAAAAAGCATATCTTAAAAATTTCTATGCAATGGTAGCAACAAACATTATCTCAGAAGAGATCAAAGCTTGTTGTTCTCTAAAAAGCAGCACAAGTATCTGTATACTGAAGAAAAAAATATTCATTTAGTTGTTACTGATTATGCCTTTGAAAACCTTCTATATTTGATTCTGAAAATGCTACAGCTTGGATCTTGAACTAAGCAGATTGTGCTAATAATACATTCAAATATGCATCTATTTTGAAAACAAACTCTTTGTTAATTTTCTATACTAATAGCATAGAAGTGCTTATCTTCTTGCATTTCTGCCAGAAGATTGTGGATGTTACCATTCATCCAGCTTCAGGAAACTGTGAAACATTTATCAGTGGAAATGTGTTGAATTGGCACTAGGAAACGTTAAGAAAATGCAAAAGGAAAAAAATTATGCTAGCTTTAAATGGCAAGATGAAATAGACAACATTTTTTTCTATCGATTTCTGTATTTGTGTGGTCATATACAGTTATAGAGACAATTCTGTTCTGTGTTAAATATAAAATTATTTTAGGAAAATTAGTTTCGCAAAACAGCCATATATGCTAATTTACACAGTGTCACAAAATGGTTGAGGCTTGAGATTGGCAAGTTTGGCCCTCCTGCTCTGCAAGCTAGACCTGGTTACCCAGGACCATGTCCAGGTGGCTTTTGAGCATCACCAAGGAAGGAGATTTCACAACCTCTCTGGACAACCTGTGCCAGTGTCTGGTCACGCCTACAATAAAAGTGTTTCCTTGTGTTCAGACAGAAATTCTTGTTCTTTAATTTGTGCCCAGTGCCCATCATACTTAGTCAGTGGGCACTGCTGAGAAGAATCTGGCTCCCTCTTCTTCCTTTCTTCCCATAAGGTATTTATACACATAGATAAGATGCCCCTGAGCCTTCTCTTCTCCAAGCTGAACAGACACAGCTCTCTTTGCCTTTCCTCATATGACAGAAGCTCCAGTCTTTTCATCATCTTTGTGTCCCTGACTTAGACTCATCCCTCTAAGGCCATATCTATCTTGTACTGGGGAGAACAGACTTGGTCCCAGCACTCCAGGTGTGGCCTTACCAGTGGTGAGTAGAGGGGAAGGATCACTTCTGACTTGCTGGCAGCGCTCTTTCTAATGCAGCCCAGGGTGCTGTGGGTCTCCTACCTGAAGAAGGCACATACCTTCTACCACAAGAAGGCACATACCTTCTACCACAAGAAGGCACACTCTGCAGAAAGTGCAGGCAAAGAGAGAGGAATATGCACATATCAGATAGTAGAATGTTACCCCTTGTACTTGATCAAATTCTAGCTCAGATTGAATACTCAGATGGAGTATATCCTAGATTATATACAAAATTATTTATTTCAACTCCTGCAAATGCAAATTATATTGGTTTTGGATTTGTTTGCCCAGGACATCTTTCAGTAGTTAAAAGGGGACTACAGAAAAAGGACTCTATTAGTGAGTGTAGCGATAGGACAAGGAGCAATGATTTTAAATTGAAAGAAGGGAGATTTAGATTAGACATTAAGAAGAAATCCTTTACTCTGAGAGTCATGAGACACTTGAACAGGCTGCCCAGAGAAGTTGTGGATCCCTCGTCTTTGGAAGTGTTCAAGGCCAGGCTGGATGGGGCTCCGAGCAACCTTGTCTAGTGGGAGGTGTCCTTGCAAATGGCAGAGGGTAGGAACTAGGTGATTTTTAAGGTCCCTTCCAACTCTAACCATTCTATGATTTTGTGACATGTTAATATGTTTCCTCTTATGAAGATAGATGCAGAAAGAGGATTTGTTTCTGAAGAATTTAAAATACAAATACTTTGCAACTTTTTTTCCCTCACTATCTTCTTTTCCTACTTTTCAACTTTTCTTTCTTGACCTCATCACCATCCATTACTTTTCCCCGGCTCAAGAAGACTGTTCTCTCTAGAATAACAGCAGTAGATGCTAAAAGAAAATAATATAATAAATGGCAAAGAAAGAACAGGGGAATATCAACTCTGACACTTAACATTTTGCCGTACTGTTACTAAAAGCCTCTCACTGACATCAACAAATAAGTATTCAAACCTTTATCCTTTAGCTATATATTCTAAATCTTTTAATAATCAGGAATTATAGGGGATACAATATTCTTCTGCAGACAAAATGGCATAATTCATGTATAAGGTGGTAAGGGAAGAGCCTTGCAGATGAGTGCCTGGATAGGGTTAAGAAAAAAATTTAGTTCTTTTCTTCTCAATGAGGATCACAATATCTCCTTTAGCATTCATACAAATAACAGATACATTTTGGATTCTTTTTATTTTGTTTCCTGAAAAAAATATGTTTTACTGTGAGATAAGCTAAGGTAAACTATTCTGCCTTAAAATTCTTCCAAAAATTTTACCGTAGATCTTTTCTCCTTCGATTGGTTCACTTTCTTATCCCAAAGCAATTCTGAAATTAAAAAAGTCATGTAAACACATTAAAATATTTTTGTATTTTCATACTTTTACACAAGTGTTCTAGGATGTTGCAGCAGCTGATAACACTGCTCATTATTATTTAGTTATGATTCAAATTTGTTGAAGCCCCAGAGTAATGACTTATTTTGTAAGGGAAGACAAAGAATATTCTTTTAATGTATAATTCCTGCAAAAAGGATTGGATGAGATTTTAGATGTCCAGCCAAATGAAGAACAAATAAAATATTAAAGGAGCTCCCCAGTGATAAGAGCATCTTCAAAAAGGTAGGAATGCAGAAAATACAATTTCAAAGTGAAGATTTACTCCAGGTTCTTGTCTTGACAGGAATACTTCTGAGTGTGTGCATGGTCACTCCCAAGAGGTTAAGATTCAGAATTAGAGAGGCTTGATTTCTTTTTTCTTCTGCTCAAAAGACTAAAAAATAATAAAAAATAATATTTATATTTTTTACATCAGATGGTTTTAGTCTTTTAAAATGTCCAGTATTATGAACAAAAACACAGCTTGCAATATTTGCCATCAATTTAGACTATGTTTTATTAATCTTAAGATACTAAGATAACAAATATTTATTATAATAACAATAAAATAACTTTTTAAGATTCAGTTTTATCAGATACCAAAGAGGTATCATTGGACCTAATTCCAAAATACTCCCTAATGTCATCTGAAAGAGCTTGAACATAATATCCATTTTTGCTTTTACATGAAAGTTACTTAGATGCTTAAACTCTTGTTGTTGTCTAGAAGCAACTAAATCTTCATGGTACTGAGAAAAATAATGCTTGTCTCATGCCTTGCCTTTGTTTAGATTGAAATTTTCAGCATCTCTCTGTCATGCCTACAGACTTAGTCTGCTAAACATAGTCCAAATATATGATAAATAGCCACATTATCCATAAGACAAATAGAGATGCATCTTCATCAAAAACGTATGGATCTAAAATTTAACAGATAAAGTAAGGGAAAGTTCTACCCTTTGAGGTGATTCAAAACTTCTTCCATTTCCTAAAAGGCACCCTCAGTAGCAACTGTCGCAGATCTTCAGTGGCTTTCAATCAATATTGCTGGAGATATTGACTTTAAATGGAATGATTGACCATTACTGAGAAGAAGAGGAAGAAAGAGGAAGAAAGAGAGAGCAAATATGGGTTAGCAGTCATGACTGCCACTGACAGCATGGGAGACCTGTATTCCACTCCCTGCCTCTCTGAAGAGTAAAACCACTAAGAACCATATAGCTGGAATTAGAAGGCCACAATCCACCACCCTCCAAAGTAAGAGCGTAGATATTATAGCAGGGTGAGCAGTCTACACTTTTTGAGTCATACAACTCTAACAAGCTATTATGATGCAGCTGCCATGCTGGGGTTATGTTGCAGTGCAAAATTAGTGCTGGAGCTGCCTGGAAAACTCTCCACCGCTGAGAAGAAGGGGCCTAGTAGAGGCTTCTGAAGATTACAGAGTCACAAAGGCAATGCACTTGGAAGGCACCTCTGAAGATCATCCTGCTCAAGCAGAGTCAGCTAGAGCAGATTGCCTAGCACCCTCCACAAATCAGAAACTCCACAATCTCTCTGGACAACTCGTGCCAATATTCAATGACCCTTACAGTAAAACAGTTTTTCTCATTTTTAAATTGACCTCCTTGTATTTCAATTTGTGTCCACTTCCTCTTGTACTGCCACTGGATACAAACGAGAAGAGTCTGGCTCTGTCTTCTTGATTCTCTCCTATTAGGTATGTATACACATTGAAATAAGATCCTCCCTAGCTCCATAAAAACATTGCCAGGTAGTTCATGGGTGAGAACAGCTGGCTACCTCATAGGCTATCTAGAGGTTCCACTACATCTTTGGCTTCGTAAGTATTTAGTAAGTGTATGTAGCCTTTCAGTGTGAAATACAAAACTTCTTTAAATTTGACAAGGTAAGCATCCTAGGGTAACTGCTTCTGCAGATAAAAGCAGAAAGTAATTGGGAACTGTAAGAGCTGCTACTAAACGAAGATCTCTGAGCTGTGAGAAAAGGGAACAGTGTTGTGGGAGAAAAGTTAATGAAGTCTCTTGTGTGCAGATATGGGAAAGTATGTGTGGACACGGGCAACACAACTTGGACCTTTGCTATTTTCTTAGTTGTCTGCCAACATACATATATCTTAATTGATTCACTATAAATTGATTCCCCATATCCTGATGGATTGTCTTTGCAAATATATGCAATGTAAATATTATACAAAATTCTTCTGGAATCCTCATGATTTTTAAATATTGAATAAGAGTACTTCAAAAAAACAGCACCAAAACCCAAACCAGTACTTTCTCAGGATCTTAGAAATTATATCACACTAACATTTGTGCAGTCATTTTATTGTTCAGTCTGGTTTTGGTTCACTGCAGTGTTAAATATTTCAGCAAGTGATTCATGTTAAATTTCTTTTGCATCCCAAATGTCTCCCATATAATCAGAAGGTATAAAATATACCATTTTATATTATAATGAAATGAAATTATCTCAGAAACAAGAAAAAACATTTTGCATTTATAGAAACAAACTTGGCCGACTTCTCCCTGAGTTGCTCCTCTGTAATCTACTGCTCTTGAGAACCTGATATTCACAATCACTTGCTGGTTATTTTTCATTAATTTCACATGATCCTCATCAATACTTTTAGCAAACGAAAAATTAGAGTGCAGTGATTTGCATAATCCATACAAGAGCACACCAGTCTTCCCAGTATGATTGATTAATAACCTTTTAGGTATGTGTTTGAAATCAGAGTACTAAGGATGTTTGCCAAAAGACAGAAAACAGATTTATATATCACTCTTTCATGCTGAACCAGAGAGTTTTCATGTTTCACAGTTTTCATGTGTTTCATTGGGTTTTAAGATGGAAATTTTGTAGTTTTCATGTAACAGAAGACCAAAACTGATAAATAAAATCTTTATATAGATAGTAGTATAAGGAAACATGGAACATAATTACCTTAAAAAAAAATATGCCGAAAGTCAACAATATCAATATGGGCCCTTCTGTATGGGCAATATGGGTCAAATATTTCTCTTTCTCCACTGAAGACCTTTGAAACAATGATCAGGTTGAGAATGTTTTGCACAAGCTTTCATGTGGAGAAGAGGTTTCCTGAAAAGTTATAGGTATGACAATCAATCAGTTCTACTTCTTAGTAGGTAGATGCATATTTAAAAGATGTGGAAAAGAAATGAATGCTGCCTATTATTATTAAAAACCTTGAATTTGATAACGTATGACTTATGGTTAACCTTTCTTTTATTGATAGAAGCATATGTCCAAGAGTGGAATGAGGAAACAAAATGAAGTGACCAGAAAAATTATTAAAGTTATTTGAGAGAACAAATTAATCAAAGCTACGTTGCAGCTTAACAGATAAAGATGATCAATGATGAAGAGAGGGGGAAAAAAAAAACCCAACCACCACAAAGAGGCTATACAGATAGTAGACATCATAGGAAATGCAGCTTTGCTGGTAGAAGACCTTAAAACAGACAAAACTCAAAAGCCCCTATAGAGAAGTAATTTAATGAACATGAACAACATGAACTCTGAGTAAGACAAAATGTCTTTGTAGAGAATTTCTTCAGAAATTAAAAAGAATAAAAAGGAAATATATTAATGTATCACATTTTTGATACATTGACAAGAGATAACAAAATGTTTTGATGCCAACATGACAAGTACATGACAGGACTGTCTGAAAAAAGGAAGCTGTTGTGTAAAATAGTCTAAAAGAAACAGCCTATAGTTTAATATTCTAGAATAGTCCAGTCTGTGCCCAGCTATGAACCCAACCCACCTGGGCCGCACCGCAGGCTGCCTGCCTGGCCAGATGTCAGCCCTGCCTCCTGGCACCAGATCCCACTGCTGTGCCCTTCCTCAGCACCGGGGCTGGTGAGTGCCCTGACCTGCTGGCTGCTGTCCCACCCAACTTTGGTATGAATCACATACAAATTCAGGATGTGATTCACAATGACTATGAATTTATTGATTAAAAAGGAGAAGACGATAGGACATATAGCCTATTTGATAAGATGTACAAAAAAAAAGACCTTGTTAATGCAATGAAATACCAATGTCTTCCGTATGAATAAAGCATGGACCTTGTTTACACATCTCATAATTATGGTAATATTGCACGCTTTTGATACTTTGTACTTGCAGAATAAAAAAATTTTGAAAAGGAAAATGAAAGTTAGTAGAAATTATGGATCTTTGTTTCATTCATCACAAGAAGTGAATGGCCAGATGGCCACAAGGGAACAGAATCAATAACTTCAAAGACTGTTGATTGGAAGGAGACCATCTGAAAAAACTCCAGCAACTCAACTTTGGAAACACAATGTTCATATGAAATGGCAGACTTTTTATCACTCTCTCCTTATGATCAAAAAATGTAGTCATATAAATAATGCAAGATATATTTTATTGCAGAAAAAAGAGAAAGATGGAGTTAGTTGAACAGATAAAGAATACATTGATTGGTCAGGCATATGAAGAAGTAAAGATATTTAATGAATAATACCAGATGATCTTCTTTCCTGATTACAGATTCTACAAAACTGATGATGATGATTCACTGTAACTGGGAATCTACGAAAAAGCTCCTGAAAAACAGCTAATCTCACAGATTACAGAGCCTACTTAAAAAATAACAGACAACTACAAAGAACATATACGCTCCTTTTCTGCAGTGTGGGAAATATAATAAAGCTTCTAAATCCAGATCTGAAAGAGACCTAGAGATACCAGACTTAGGTGCTGGAAATTAGGTACTAAAATTCCAAAATTCAGCTACCTCATCTGTTAATTAAGGTCTACAGACAGGTAAGTGCTGCCTAGAGAGAGATAAGACCCCCAGTCAGAACAGTTAGGAAGGATCTTGATTTAAATCTTAGCATGGAAATATGAAGGTTGAGTTTCTGTCCTGTGCAGTCCAAAACGGCAATTTCTTTGCCCAAGCAAATGCAGAGACACCATATAAGATGGCGTTGATCCAGCTGGTGATACCTGACATGCTTTAAAGGAATGTTGGCTACTACAGAAAGTGAGCACCTCAGGCTGAGGCTTGTTTAGCTCTTAGAAAAAGAGTTTACTTCAGAAGTAGGTTCAGGGTCAATGATGTTGCTTTGCAAAAGACAATAAAAGGAAAAGATTTAAGATTAACATGGTCCCTGTGTTTCCTCATTGACTGACTCTCAGGGAGCATTTCCTCAGCAGGTGAGGTTCCAGACCTCCCTCAATTTGCAACCTACGGATAGTGTAGGCAGAGCAGACACACTGTGCTGGGCCTCTAATTCCACTTGAGAGACCACACACCAAAAAGCTCAAGGTTGTAACATATGTTTTACTTATTTAACTCTTTTTACTCTTATACAACGTATTACTACGCTTTCACTTTAATGACTAATGGGTTTGGGAGATTTTTTTTTGGAGGAGGGTTATTACTCATCCTTGTATCTTTTCACTAGCATGACTTTGCCAGAATGAAAGTCCTGTTCTTAAAGAATCTAGTTTACTACTTTTAAGGGTCTTCTACAATAGTTTTAAGGTCATGTTACCTACAAGTAACAAACCAGATGACTGCTCCTGCAGGGATCACTTAGAATTCTTATAATTTATATTCTAATAGCTTAAAACAAGTGTCATCACTCAAGCAAAAACATCCCTAACTTCCACCAGAAGCAGCACTTTTATGTGCTTCCTATGCCCAGGAGCCTAGATACTGGAAAGGCTTACTCTTGGCCAGACATAGATTCACCAGTGTTAGATGGAAGATCTATTGTTCCACCTAGCCCCCTTGTAGATCTTGGAAATGAGCAAAACAACATTATTCAGTGTTTCTCATCCATAAAAAAAATAGGATAAATATGTCCCTTCTATAAGTCAACAGGATTTGGCACTCCTCATGTTCCTTAAATAATGGAATAACAGAATACAGTGCTACCAATTTATACCCTGTATGTTAATCATTTTTCAGCACTTGAAATGTTTAAAAATATGAACAGAACATACTACAAATAAAAGTGATATGCTACAGAGACACTGGGACTCATTTTATTCTCATTTAAACACGTATCAAGAACAAGTGTAAAATCAGTACAAGTCTGAATCAGTAGAATTCAGTAGCACAGAAGAGGAATTCAGCACATTGCAAAGAACATACAATAAAACATTTAATGTAGTCTGATACATGACTCTTAGGTGTACCAATTCACCTAGGCAGAATGCACACAAAATTGGCTGTATTTGACTGATCTAGCACCAGAGCTGGGTGAGATTGGAAGGTATCTATCAACCCTGTGGATGCTGCGCCATTACAGCTTCCTCAGTACCCTAATGACTGTAATCCACTCATGAATCAGTCATGAGTTACACAAAAGAGGCAGATGATACCGAGCTCACAGCAGAAAATGGCATGCAAAAGCGAAATGAAACCATTGACCTTCACGGCTTTTGATATGGAAGGCTCTTAATTTTACAACTGAACAAGAACTATGTAACCAACTATATCATGAAGTGTACATGTGTGAATTTTTACTGAATTTACCCAAGCATATTGCTAAGGAAGACATTCAAATTTCATCTATTTATATATGTTTATATATTTATAAAGTTCAGCTACATTGAGCTCACTCACTACTGTCCATTCAAAATGCTAAGCTAGATCAACCCATTTCTACATGGCACTTCAAAGGGAGAGAAAAGCAAAACTGGCACCAAACCTGCTAAAGATGAGATTTTGAAAAGGTAGTACCAGTGAGACAGCACAACAATAGCAACCATGCAATACAGTCAGTGACATTATCATGTAAAGTGAGAATAGAAAACAGCAGACACAAATATCTGACATCTGTTGCCCAAATTTGAAGAGCAAGGTGAATATTTCCTGAAGATGCTGACAGTGTAATGAAAACAAAATATAATCTTCAAGCCTACAGTTACTAAACACTGATAACACTGTTGGGGTGGGCCTCTGCTCCAAATACCTTTAGAGTCCAGAGTAGCAATAATTTGCTGGAGAAGGAATAAAGAACTGCTAAGGTCTGCTAACTGATTTTCAAGTATATAAAAACATAAGAAGTCCTGCTCTGCCACTGACAGTGCAGTCTGTCAGCTAGCTAGAAGAGTGAGAGCTTTAAAAACATTTCTCAAATTAATAGTTAAATAATGATGTTACTATGAAGAGACGCTACTGTAGGTTGCTTTATTTCAAGTAGACGGAGAGGCTAAAGAAGGACACAAAAGAAACATTTTTGCTCTGGATAATGGAGTGAGAAAACATGATTAGACCCATTTTACATGTGCAATTACATTACAACTTCTCTTGCATAGGAACCGGTTCACTTTTTTCAGAACCGTTTCTAAAATTAGAACATCGTGTTCATACATAGCCAGATCCATGCTCGCTGTAGGGAATGAGGCATATTATCAACCCCCAAATCCACCTGAGTGTTACTCAGTTACTGAGTGTTGAGATGTGTGACAAATTACTTCAGTGTAACACACTATACGCAGTGAATCTGTCCCTCTACTCTGCTCTCGTGAGACCCCACCTGGAGCACTGTGTCCAGCTTTGGAGTCCTCAGCATAGGAAGGACATGGACCTGTTGGAACAAGTCCAGTGGAGGGCCACGAAGACGATCAGGGGGCTGGAGCACCTCTCCTATGAAGACAGGCTGACAGAGTTGTGGATGTTCAGCCTGGAGAAGAGAAGGCTCCAGGGAGACCTTATAGCGGCCTTCTAGTACCTAAAGGTGGCCTACAGGAGAGACGGTGATGGACTCTTTATCAGGTAATGGAGCAATAGGACAATGGAGTAATGATTTTAAATTGAAAGAGGGTAGATTTAGGTCAGATATTAGGAAGAAATTCTTTACTGTGAGGATGGTGAGATGCTGGAACAGGTTGGCCAGAGAAGTTGTGGATGCCCAATCTTTGCAAGTGTTCAAGGCCAGGCTGGATGGGACTCTGAGCAACCTGCTATAGTGGGAGGTGTCCCTGCAAATGGCTGAGGGGTAGGAACCAGGTGATTTTTAAGGTCACTTCCAGCCCAAACCATTCTACAATTCTATGATTCCACCAAGAACTTTCCAAACATAGTCTGCATGGTCACACTTCCTTTCATCAGCAATGGAGATAAGTTTCAGTAGTTAGGTACTTAAGAAAGACAGAGCACATACAAAAGTGAGAAGACAGGTTACAACACATACATTAAAAGGCCTTTGCTAGGGCTTTTCATTTGATTTTAGAAAAATTATGTTCATTTTATTAAGCAAACTTCTCTGTTAATATTGATTCAGCCTAGCGTAGTTGGTGTGAATGGAACTGAGCCAATTTAGAGCTGAGGGCATAGTCAAATGATTTTCCAACCTCTATCATTTTGTGTGTCAGAGGGAAATGTTACTGTGTAAACTGTCAGCTCAGATGCCTCTTTGGTCTTGTCTCTATAAATGTGAGTTGAACATTTCATGTTTAACTCTATGCAACTATGGCAAACCTGCTAATAAAACAGTAAGGTCAAGGTCATTCGAAGACAGAAATGACATTTATGGAAAGTTTTACATTTGATTAAAGATGACAAAATTTGAGCTAAATAGGCATGACTAGAAGACCTAGATGCTAAATTATTCTGTATAATTGTGTGATTCAGAAACATGAATTAGTTGATGCTCAAGGGAATGAACTGTTGAAGTTGTAACATGGAAAGTTCTGCTTATTTCCATTAATAAGAACTGCCCTGACAAATAATTCCCCCTCACATGCCACATACGCCCATGCAATGATGCCCAGCAGGACATGCGTAGTAAGTAATTAGCTGCAACATCTTCTGAAATCTACCTTATAACATGCCCGGACTTTTCATAATTCTGACACTTGCTTTCAGAAAATGAATAATACATGATGATGAATAGAGCTGTGAAGTTAAGATTTGGGCTCAACATCTGCTTTGAATGTACTATGTGGAGATATGACAAGGGCAAGGTCCATCAAAATGGTGCATATATCACAGTGGCAGATCAATGAGGTACAACATGGTCATACATCCCTTCTATCTGTAATGGTACATTAACAGAATTTTTTTTTTTCACAAAATAATTGTCTGGGATGAAGGAAGCAATTACAATACACAGTAATTGTTTGAAAATCTTTCTGAAAGCATGAGCTTATATTTTTAACAGATGCTGATGTGCATATTCCTCCTTAAAATATTTTCGTCGCTAAGAAGGGAAAATCGGGTTTGCATGTTCAAAACAAAACGGTACCATGACGGTATTCTGCATTTGAACCTACACTTTATTCATTTGTTTTGACTTAAAATTATAAATTGATGTTTTATATATAATGTTTGGGTTTTCTTCTGAAGCTTTAATTCTTTAAACCACTTGTATATTGTAATACGAATGTCAACCAAGATCTCATTTAATTAATTTTAGTTATCAGAAGGTCTGCTTCTCTTTGAACTTGCAATTTCAAGCAAACCAGTACCCAACCCAAAGTAAATATCTGTTCTAAAACTGCATAGTCACACAGCAGCTGTACAGCAAGTAGTTGTATGTTATATTATGTATATATATGTAATGCTATACTATGGGTTTCTGCTATGGTTATTGTGATCCCTCACAATATGGACTATCTATTTGTTCTTGAAACTCCTACTGGTTAATAAGAAAGGTAGATTTATAAAGACTTAACCATAATTTTGAAAAATGTTAGAGAACACTAATATAGCAGATTTTAAAACAAAGAAAAGCACCCATAACGAGAATGAATCATCATCCATTTCCATTTTACAAGAGCACTTATTCTAAAGGATGATGTCATAAAACCATAACTTTTTCCCTGCTTTTTTTTAACCACTAATGTAGTTTTTTTAAGAGCTCATAATACCAAAATTTTTATCTTGAAGGCTGATGATGACAAAAAAATTATACTTTTCAGCTCTTATATGCTAAGAAACAACCGAGTCCACTTTCTTTTCAAAACTCAGATATGGGTGCAGTTAAATATATTTGCAGTTTTCAGATCAAATATTTAGAAAATTCAGTTCCCTTGGCTCTACATGTCAATTCCTTTGTACATGGAAGTCAAAGGCAAAATTCCAGCTTACTTCAGTGACGTACCAGAAAACCTCATATGAACATAAAGAGACTTTCAAAAACACTCAAAGTCTACAAATAGCAATACAGAAATATCTGCATTCTTTTATTAAATACATTTACAATATCCATTTGCATTTTTTCCAAATAATACCAAAATTTTATGTTAGATAAACCATCCTGGAATCTCCTTAGCAATTGTTATGTGTTAAAACAGCACATGGACACAAACACAATTAAAGTAACATACTCATAGAAAAAAGTTTACTTTTCATTTTTATTATCATAAATGAAAAACCAGGAAAATGTTAAGCTGCAGCATAGCAGTAAGAAAGGTGTCTTGATCATTGAGTACCTTCTGCAGAGAGTAGAAAATGATAAATAGTGATTAAGTTTTATCTTTTTTCTCTAGACATTAATTAGCTCATCTTTTATTTTGTTGTCAGATGACTCACTGCTATTGTTCCTTGCTTATTCATCACTTGAAAGTTTGACCTTTAGTTTCATTCCTGCACTTTAAAAATGCATTGCACATTAATAATAATAACAACAAGGAGGATCTTATTGATCACAGAAACAAATAAAATTTGTCCCAGACCAGCTTATACATAGTCCTGTGTCCAGGAAGACCTACTTTGGCAACATACTGGTTACAGTGAAATGAATAGCAAAAGTCACATTACATCAGTGGGATCAAGCCTTTGCCTAAAGTGACATCAAATCTTTACAGTACTTTTCAAGTTATGAAAGAGAAATTATCTTTAAAATAATTCATATTTATTGTGAGACTGCTAACAACTCTTTAATGAATAAAAATGTTTTTTGAAGAAATTATAGATGCTACCTGAATTGTTGTTACAGAAAAGTAATGTTCCTAGTAGCCATTTTCTGGTCAAGGAATCATTATAACTGTGACATACCTATCATCAGCAAATGATTATTCATTTATTCTCTCGCATGCATGAAACTACTTGCAATTTCACTGTTACTCTAGTCCTCATTTGTACTGCTCTTCTCTGCCACTGTGTGTATGTATTATAACACGGTTCTTGAAGTTCTGACATTAGAAAACAATATCTTCAATTTCTTCTGTACTTGCCTTTTCACATATTTACAGATTATTAATTTTAGTATTAGATATAGTTTGGAAATATACTACTGTTAAATTTGTCTCAGATATTTTTTAATACCTTTATTTTCTGCATTGTGTTTACAATGAACTCAAAATAAATTTGTATGGCAATCCTATGCTCATGTCCTTGTGAATGTATCAGTATTTATTAGTGTAACACACACCAGTAGGTGACACTTTTGAAAGCAGGCAATACAGGAACTTAATATCCAGCTTTTGGTGGATGGAAATAGCTAACAATTAAGAGGAGTTCACCACTTCTAAGAAAAGGAAAAGGATTTAATACCTCACTTACCTAAGAATAAGAAATTAAGTATGGGAGAGGAATGTCCAATAAAATGTGTACTTCACTGCTAGGTTGTGGTTAAAGGTGAGAATCGTTGTGAAGTGCTCCCTCCCAGAGCAAAACTGGGACCAAGAAACAGCTTTTATATTCAGTGATAAGCACTCATGTCTTAATTCATTAATTTGCAAACTAATCCTTGGTTCTATCACCTTTGCTGCCAACATTTGATCTGCTTGAGACTATACTTGAGCTAATTGCTTCCTTCTGCACTGAAATTGATTGTATACAACTTGACAATTTGATCAGAGATCCAGCTATTTGTCGGGTAGAAATACCACGCCATTGGGCTGCATAAGCCCCAATGGGCCTGTTAGATATAGCTTGGCAGTTCTCCATATTGAGCATTACAAGGTTTAAAGGACTGTGCATATGCGTAAAGAAAACTATGTATATGAGAGCCAGCATGTGGCACATTCCTACTTCTGGTTAGTCACTCCACTCAGACTCTTCTATCACTGCTTCTGCAATACAAAGTAATGTGTTGACAGCTGTATTTATCTTTCAAAGCCACAAAAAGTTAGAATAAACATCATGGATTCCGTATTGGGCAGGATAAATGTTAGTGTGCAAGAAGAACAGTAAAATTTAATGTAAAGTATACAAAGTATATAAAATTTAATTTAAAGAATCTAAGATTTTGAGTTGAGAAAAATGGTGATGATGACACTGAAAAAAATCTGCAGTTACAGCAGAGCACCGAGTACTTTGTTTGTGGATTATACAAAAGCTCTCCAGCCAAACAGCCACTGAAAAAACTTGTTAGGCACACATAAACCTGCCTGAAGCAGGCTATTTAAAACTGCATCTGCCCAGAACAACTTGTTATTTTCTATTATAGTACTTATATCCCTTTCTTCTAAAGAAGTTGGTACTTGAAACGACAGAGCAGAGCTCTCAGGCCAGGTGTTGCACTGGAGAGGGAACTCAGCCACAGGGACTGACAGTGTCCAGATCCCCAACTTCCAGAAGACTCACTGAGGAAAACATGACAAGCTGCAAAATGTGGGTCTGGGTCTAAACTTCTAATATAAGATATCACTTTGCATCCGCTGTCATTACTAAACCTACTCCACCATTACACATGCTTTTCCTGGTTCTACTTTCCCTTGCTTCAATCCTCATTTTTGTATCAGACTGCAATCTTATTTTGACTAACTTTTGAGCAGCACAACTTCACTAGCTTGAAGGAAACTGAATTTGATTTACAGTGGTGGAGTTATATCAGAGTTAAACCAATGATTTTGACATGATCACTGCCAATGTTAGATTCATTTTGCAAAAAGCAGATTTTATCCCCATTTTCTGTCACTATGGTAACAACAGCCAATGACTTGCTGTGATAGCATGAGTAGGGGTGGGAGTTGTGATGAAAACGAAGCCATAAAAATATTCCTCTTGGCAACAAATTAAATCTGAAGTAGAGTCATATTACTATTTTTTCTCCATATATCTATCCTTTCCATGCTACCTTTCCACCAGATTGTTAAAAATCCCTGGTTGCTATTTCTAAACTGTGTGATGCATGAAAAGTTTTTTGCTTTGGCACTTTTAAGATTGGAGAGTGCTGAGGCAGAATTCTCAGGCTAATAAATTCAGGATTTAGCGTTTACCTTGGCTCTTTAAGGCAATATTTTATTACTGCTCATAATAACAGGAAAGCCCTGAGGGAACCTTGGGTGATATATACACTATAAATATGAATATTGATTCAGTCAGTCAATCAGCCAGGCATTATTTTATAGATTACATCTACCTTTCAGTGTTCATCTTTGGTCACTGCAGATAAAAAATGCAAAAATAATTAGAATCATAAATAAAGCTTCTGCACAGGAAGAATAGTTCTGACAGAAGATGTATAAATAACAAATATGCACAAGAGAGCAACTTATTAATAAGATAACTAGTATTCTAGATTCTGCAGTTGCATTCTCACTAGTGCCATGAACCAGATGCCAACCACATTCCCTAGAGACGAGCTATTAATTCCTTGGCTAAGCAGCAATATAAGCAACATTACTTTAAACATGGGCTGTTTCTCCTTTACTCTTTAACTATCCCACAGTGCTGAAATTGTAATAAAAAGAGATGTGGAGCTCAGACAGCCATTTGCAATTCAGTCAAGTGGATACAACTGCACAGAGACAGGTTTTTTCTGTTTATGCTTTTTATCAAATTAAGACGAAATACACTTATTTTCTAAAAATTCCTCCTTTCGCTCCTGTAAGCATATGTACTTCAAAGTGACCTTTTTCTTTGTAGATTTGTACAGATTGGATAGGACACATGCTGCATGGTGCTAATCCAGCAAAAGATTAAAATGCATTCTTAAATTTATGAGTAATCCAACTCTCATTGAATCAAACATCTCATCTTATTTTTGAGAGTGTTCACTAAGTTTGAAGTGAAATATATGTATAAGTGCTTTGCTAAGTAAGATACGAGGTTTTTAGATTTCCACTATTTCCTTGACAAATAATTGACATTACAAAAACATAAAATTAAAAATTCAACAATGGAATATCTGAAATCTGCTTATGTTCTGAATATTACAGTAAATGTTGTTTAGTAAGAATAACTTACTAAACACAGCTATCACAAACACAGCTCTCAAAATAGCATTCATATTTACCAACAAGCTGTGTTGGGCTGACTCTGGCTAGCAAGTAAGCCCCTACCCCCCTACAGCAAGATGGAGGAAGAACAGGAAGAACATACATGAATTAAAGAAAGTTTAATAAGCGAATGAAAGAAGAAGAAAGAAGAAAAATTTTTAAAAAAAGGTGATACAAAGGCAGTCATCACCTTCCACAGGCAGCCTGATGATCACAGCCGGTCCCCAAGCAATGGCTACCTACCCAAATCCCATCATCCCTCCAGTTTTAATGATGCTTATGGTGTAATATAGTTGGAATATCCCTTTGGCCAGCTGGGGTCAACTGTCCAGCTGTGTCCCCTCCCAATCACTTGCCCACCCCCAACCTACTCACTGGTGGGGCGGAGAAAGAGGCAGAGGAGGCCTTGTACACTGTGCCAGCCCTCTCTGCTTAGCAATAGCTAAAACATTAGTGTTATCAATACTGTTTCGGTAACAAATCCAAAACACAGCACTATGAGGGCTGTTATGAAGAAAGTCAACTCCACCCCAGCCAGATCCACAAAAGCTGTAATTCCAGAAAAGAACTATAGAATTAAATTTTTAAAAAAGACTGTGATTATTTATGCATCAAAGCACTGTTAGATAATTTTGCAAGTAAAACCGAGTCTGTCCAACAAAAAAACAGAAAGTGTGAAGATAAGCCTGCACAAAAATCTACACTCTAGTATCTTTCCACTGACTAAGGCTGATGATCCAGCAGTTTTTTCCTAGTCTTACTTCCCAAGAAAAGTACCTGTTCAACATACTGTTTATTCCAGTGGGAGTACTTGTAAAGCTGTCTTCTTATAAACAGGACAGCAGAATTTTTCCTAGATAGCATCCAACCTTAGATCTAAAACCAATTTTGAGAAATTATTTTTTATCTGTCCCACAGTCTAGCATGAACTAGTACCAACCTACAGCTCAGTGAGTGGCCTCTGTTAAGTTAATCAAATCTGATCAACACTGTTATAAATTAACAGACTGCATAATACCTCATCCAAATCAGATCTGAAGCATTCTAATAGCATAACATTAGCTTGTTGCTTCCAATTTCCTATCTATTCAACTCATAAGCGATGTTGTTTGTCAATGATGTTGATATATAGCCTCTTGGCAATATTAAATTCTTTTAGAGAAATGTGAATTAATGCCTGACCATTTAGTTGTTACTCTGTTTGGTAAACCTTTATGGGATACTTAAATAACAGCTGAATGAATAATGGAGTTCAGCTAGAAAAGAGTAATTTACTAAATTATGTCAAAGTAACATTTACCAGAATTATATTAGTGAAAAACACGTTATTGTATTACTTATTACTTGACACTTTACTGAAATATAAAGTACTCTTTGGTGAGGTCAATAACATTTCACTTTTTTCTGTTAAATTGATTTGATATTTGATTTGGCAGTTGCTCTCCATGCTTTAACAACTAAGCCTATCCAACTGTATCATAGAAGAAAGCTTTTAAACTGACAGTCTAAGGAACAGAATGTAAATATCTTTATATTTTTCATTGAAGCACACACATATTGACAAGTACACAACTGCTGTGGTGCAAGAATATTCCAAGAAATATGTAACAGAGCTTCAGTACCAAAATCAGTTTGAATTCTTATCAGTTTATGTAAAAATTTATATAATTTATACTTTATATAATATTTCATAAATAGGGGAATAATTTTGAAGACATTACTGTTTACTTGCCAGAGCTGACCAACAGGTTACTATTCCCAAAATTCCCAGAGCATCCACATGAATTTGGGTATCCTCAAAACCAGCCCTATTCCCTCTGAATACAATTTGTCTTAATTGTCTTTGCTTTTGAAAAATGTCAGGTATATAAGTAATGAATATCATTATTAGCATCATTACTCTAACAGGATGATTGAACACTGAAGAATGTAAAGCCTCATTTAAGTCTCCATTTATTAGATTCAGTCTGCCCAAAATATATTTACAAAGACTGTATAAACCAGTCTTTTGCGAACCTCTCTTTACCCATATATTTTTAGGGGGGAAATGTCAACATTTCTAATTGCCATTTGGAAGGACAAAAGGGACGCTTTGGAAAAATGGATTTTCAAACTCTCTCATCTTGGTTATTTAAAGTTTATAAAAACTTCAGAAGTAATGAATATTCGTCCCCAGTAAGGCCAGTGAAAGTAGAAGATGGTCGACGATGCAGCCTAGCACTTTATAGGACGAAGCTGAAGTGCACCTCATTGTGCACATGTGTGAACATCCCTTTTAGAAATGTGTTGCTGTAAGCTGATTCCAAATAACACAATAAGCTTTCTCAGACTTGTCCGCATGCTCTCTTTTACTTAAGATTCCACACTCATAAGCTCTGGCAATTTGTAATAGGGACAACAAAATGGACAGTGTATGAAAATCACAGCTTCATTCTGGTGGGAAGGAAACTTAGAACCCTGTCAACCTCCTCATTGCCCCCCCTGACACCACACAGTCTGCCCACCTCTTCCACCTGTGCAACTCTACCAGGACCACCATCTTTTCCAGAGGACGAGAGGCAACAGGAGATTCCTGAACTCCAACACCTGGACAGTAACGTCCTCCTTCCAGAGCTCCAGCTAGGTTGATGCTTCTGATGTGTCAGGACAGCTTCTCCAGCTGGTGCTGAGATCATCCTGGCACATCACTACTGCATCACTGTGCAGTGCCAAGCAATACCATTCTGCCTAAAGCAGAGTTTCTAGTGCCCTTTACATCCACCTTCACTGCCAAAGCCACTATTAGTTGCTTCTGTTTGCTGGACCCCTGTTAACAAGATAAACGCTCCCACAGAGCCAGTCATCTGATCTACTCAAACCATGTATCAGTTAAAGACTAAAGATGAAGACCTTTCCCTAATCAAGAATTAGATAATTAGGAAGCACCTAACAGAAGCCATTAGACGCAGATTCACCCAGACGCAACTAAAAGCAGAACTGCAAATATAAACAAAGCAACGGCTAATGGGCTGCAACATGAAGCACACCCCAAAGCCTTGCAGAAAGGTTAGGAGTTCCCAGAGGAGAAGCCCCTCTCTGCAGCCCTCCTCAGCCTGGCACCTGCCTACCCTGCACACAACATCAAGCCTTCAGCAAGGGACAGAGATGTCTGTGGGTTCCAACAGGGCCCACAGTTCAGGAAAGATGCCTGCAGTGACTTGGAGGCAAGCACCCTTGTGCAACTGTTGCCAGTCTTTCTCATGATTAGGCAGATCCAAGTTGAAGGCCACTTCCAAGATGGCCAATCTCATGTTCACTGCACCACTGTGCTTTCTAGGCAGCTCCTACACAAAGAGGGCTGCCGTCCTGCACCTGGTCTGGTGTCCACCTCATTGTGCAATCCTCCCAGGCCTCCATGTCCTCAGGCTTCTGCAGCCAGACCCCTGAAGAGCTCTGCCCATCCCTTCTCCCACCTCCTTCCCCTCTTGTTCCTGGCCATCTCCTTCCCACTGTCTCTGGAGCTGAGCTAGCTATGTGGCAAACTGGCTACATGGTGAATAAAAAAGTCAGATTACTTTATTGCTTACTTAGTGAAGGATGGGATGGGAAGGCATGGCTGGTATCAGAAGGAAGACAACAGTGGAGACAAAAGGAGCATCATCTCAAGTTGCTAGAGCTGCTTCATAGCATTACACTTGGGAGTCTTCTGTCTTCCCTGTTATCCAAAGAGCATCTGCATTTTTCAACTCTCACCTGGCAAAAACTTTGCTAGTTTTTTGTTGTACCTGACATGGCTTTGTGGAAACAGTATGTACGAAGTATGGAGCGCTAAAGATTTGCCCCTCTTGCTCTGGTCATGGTTACAGCCACATTTATGTGTTCCATACAGAAAAAATGGACAATACTCTACCACAAATCTGGGATTCCCATTTAAGAATACACATCCTAGGGCACTTTTCTGCAAGAAGTTGTTCATATTTCCTTGTTTCTTCTGGTACATAAGAAGAAATTACGTTGTAATTTGCCTTGTTCTAAGATTGAGAGAAATTTACCTATGTCTGAATGAACAAATCAACAAAATAGGGTGATGTTCTCTTTTCTAGCAAAATCCCTGCTTTAAAAAAAATGTATTTAACAAATTTGTATACAACATTTATGCATTAGTCAATATTTGGTCACGGTGACTTATGCCAAGAATCATCTGTTAATACTCTCCAACAGCTGTCAGAAACACTAGATTAAGATGGCTTGACATAATACTGTTCGTGTAAATACATAATTAAAGAGCACTAGAGACTGCAAGAATGTATAAATCAGCTTTAGTAGATAACTGGGATGATTATACTCTCAGCAAAAGATGAATTGAGAATATAACACAAATTATTTAATGCTGGTTTTGTGAAAGGTTTTTGTTCGTCAAAAAAGTTTCTCTCCTCGGGCTGCACAAAATTATGTCTCAATCTTGCATATTTGTTTTTTAACACCTCCCTTTTAGAGATCTGATTACTCCTGAAGCCACAGTCTCCATACGGATCTAGTGATTTTGACGGATTGACACACATAGAGCTTCTGATTAGATTCCGGTACAACTGAAATCTTTATAGTCATAAACATTCAATAGATGAACTCAGGAAGATGTATTACTCTCCATAAACAGAAACATGTCAATGACCTGTAGTTTAAGAGCCGATTTTGTCTACCCGAAATAACTGACTCAGAATGTTCCTTGCTAGTGAGCACACTAATAGGCAGTATCCATCTATCACTCATACTCCCAGTGTTTGCATAAAGCAGTCACCATGATTTTAATTGACAAACACCACTTGTAAAACATCCAAGCTGCATTTAGGTAGCAGTACCACCTGCTGGGAAAGGAAAATCTGCCAAAATATAAATGCATTTTTATGGTATGAAAGGCTTTCTGAGGGGATGTGTATTCTCAGAACGTACAGGGATAAAGCACTGCATTCACGCTAGGGATCATAGTTGTAACTATTTAAGTTAAACTGCACATCCACAACTGATAATCACACCAACCTGAAATGTGTACTTTATCTCAAGGAACAAAAACTTTTCCATTATTTTCATATGCAAATTAAATTTGGGTGCAAAATGTACTTTTTTGCACAATGAGAGGAGATACGCTAGACTCATTTCTACAGAAATTGAATTGTATGTAATCATTCCTCCAGCTGCTTACAAAAAATAAGGAAATTTGGTCCCAGTTACTTCTTTGTTTTCTTATTCTGATTTAATGGTATTATTTTTAAAGGTAAAGTTAAAATGCAGTTCAGTTCTGAAAAGGAAATCTCTAAATATTGTTTTATTATGTTTCTCTAACTGCAAGCTACTCTTTTATTCTTTCTAATCAACAGCAATAACATAACCTCTCTGAGATGCATTTAAAGGGAAGCAGGTTTCTGCAAAGTTTGTATGCTGCAAAGTTACCATTCTGCAACGGACAGTTAGTCAATACCTAAGAAACCTTTGAAATACAAACTGATTTGCAGATTGACATTTCTATCATTTTTAAAATTACAGACCACTTTTCTGTAGTTTTAATTATGCATTTTTAGCAAACATTTAAACCCCCTTATTTCTGTAAATAAAGAGGCAAAGCTTGGAACTCATGCAGATAATAAAAAAAATATTGCTTTACTGAGTCTTAATTTAAAATAGAAGTATACTTAAGTCTCTTCAAAATGGAGCTAATAATGATTTTTTCATATGTGAAGTTTCATTCAGTCACACAATTGTAACTTCTTATTTGAGTCAGGCTTATTCAGCAGAGAGTCTTCTACAATGTCTAATGGCATTGTATTATGGCTGCTGGAGGGAAAAAAGATCCAGGACTTGAGCATGAAACGGGAACACATGAGAACTATAAACAGAAATTGAAGCACTATGCAAATACAGCAGTGACGAAAACTTATCAATCTATATTTCAGTTGAAACAGCTTGTACTCTACACTTCTCCTTGGGATATACATTCACACTTCATACCAGTGAACAAAAACCTGAAGTCATATCTGAATTTCTAAGCTCACGGTGTCAGAGCCTGGGCTGTAGTGCATAGCATCCTCTACCCTTTCCTAAGGGTTTGTGCTCACAGCCAGCCCTGGGGTGGTGCAGCCTGGTGGCTGTGGGGCAGATTGCTGGGGAAGAGCCGGGGGGAAAACACCTGTAAGGAACCTCCCTGCAGCCTCCCTGTCTTCATGCAGAAGATGCATTTCAGGTCTGACCTTCATTCTTCGCCTGCTTGTTCTCAGCCTCATGCCTTCCTGACCCCAACCAGCTGGCTTGGCTTTCTGGTTTGACCCTTGACCTGCCCCTTGGCTGGGGCTGGTATGGTGGTCACAGATCTCCTGGCTGGCCCTGGTCATGTTCCTGACCCCGCACTGCTCTCCTCATTGGGGTGGTGGACCTGTGCTCTTGTTGGTGCAACATGGTGCTGCCAGCCTCCTTGTCCTTGTGGAGCTGTCTTGCTCTCTTGCTACCTGATACCTGTACTTAAAACAGATCTGGTCTTATAGCTCAATAGCAAGTAGGCATGGACTTTTTATTTATGACTGTTAAAGATGTGACAAATTAGGATGAAATCCAAAATCACATGCTGGAAGTACATGGGTTTAAGTTAATTTCCTATATGTGAACCTTAAACACAGGCCTGTAGTCAACAGAAAAATTGTGTACAACTTCAACTGGTTCACACTTACAGTATTTACTATAACAAGAATACAAAAGGCCCTCGGGGCTCACAGAAATTCAGCGTGTTTGCTTAACTGTGTTTTTGCTGCCGCTATAATGCCCCTATGATGAACTGAGTAAGAACTAAAAACCCACAACAGGCACAGGGCTTTCTTAAGCAAACTGTGGACCTTTTCAATGTCGCAATTTCAAATTTAACTATACCTGTAATTCAAGAAACCTTTTTCTTCACCTAGACTATTCTAGAACTCAAAATTTGCCAAAGTGCCAAATGATAATGAGCCAGAGCTAATGTATATACTTCATGTACTCTCATTCAGTTTACCTTTTTTCTTGTGGATCTCAGATACCCAAAGTGGATAAGTAACTATTTTCAGAATCATTGTGTCACAACTAGGTTGGGGTCCAGAATCTTGGAAGAAGAAATCAAACCCAGCAGCTTTGTAAGGGAAAAAAACTCCACAAATGTAATAAAGGTCAAATAATGCAAATGAGATGAATATCAATCATAACTTCACAAAAATTTAACTCACCGTTGCAGCACAAAATGTCACTACACAGTCACCCGATGAAATTCCTGTGACTGATTGGAAAAGAAGTTCAGTTTTATCTCCTGTCATGAACTGTTAAAGCATTATAATAAGCTATGTAAGTAGTAAAGAGACTGTTCAGCTTTATCAGTTTTGACAGCTAACCCCAGGAAACATTTGTTTCCATGATAATTGGTTGTTCTCATTACTCTGTTGTTTATAGAATTTTTTACCTTAATCAGGTCTCCTTGAGATCCCTAAAGGTCCCACCTCTACACTTTTATAAAATATCAAATATATTACAGTGTGCAATCAGTATATAGCAAGAGCTTGCAATATTATGCCTAATTCAAACAGATAGTGTTAACGTGTTTCATTAGTCAATAGAGCTCTTCTGCAGACCTCCTTAACTACAATCTTTTTTGCTCTCTCCTCTCCCATACCCGGTGTGCTGCCGTTTGCTTTTAACTTCCTCAAAATTCAGGGTCTTTTGTAATCACTGTGATTAAAACTCTCCTGGTAGATGTTAGTCTTCTCCTATAGCAATTGTACTGCCACATGTCTAAGTTCTTATTACCTTGGTTTGTCCCTTTTCAGTTTAGAAAGTCACTGTCAGAATGATCTTTCATACTTAAAAATCACAGTATCCTACTTCCTATTATCTCTTGTGATACAATTTCTGACTTCTCATAAGCCTATGTCATCCTCCTTAATTTCTTTTCTTGCTTGTTTTTCCCCAGTAACCTCACTATCTAACCAATTCTTCAGTGTTACATCTTTGCCTGCTTAAGCCTTCGTGCCTTCAAGATGTGGCACCAACACCAGTCCTAATCTACTGAAAAATGCCACCTCCGAAAAATGGGTGCAATATCCCGCATATGTTCTGTAATTGTCAGTGCCCAATAACTGGCCATTAAGACGATTCTGCATATTTGAAATGTGCCAGATAGCACACCTGTGCTTCAAACACTTAACAACAACCAGTCTGTTCTCCTGTACCTTGGAAACTGATTGCACATCCTCATTTTCTGCATTGCTTCTCTAAATTATGTAGCTATTTCTCACGTCTTGTGCAAATTGCAAAATCTTCGGAACAAGAAACATACACTTTGCTCATGTTGATAAAAGTATCATTTATAGTGGCCCCACACAGATGTGCTGATAGTGATAATTTACTAAGGTCTTAGGTGAAATCTTCAAGCTGATTTCATTTGCAGTGAGCTGTAGTGCAAAATTTAACACTCGCTGTAAGTTCCTCTGCTGGATTTAATCAGCATTTTGTTCTGGACTTGGTTATAGATAACTAATCTACCTTTTCTATCTGAACCTCTGTAACTACTCCTAAAAAGTCACTCTTTGCATAAATCAGTACAGTTTCACAAAATGTGAATCTGGCACTAGTGTTTTGCGTGGTCTTTTATTCAGGATGAAGATCAGGCAAGTGGAAAAGTTACTCTGTCATGCTTTCCTATTTGATCCTGTTGCCATGACTCATTCTTTCTTACCTTCTACAATTAAATCATAATAACCAAGCCAAAAAAAATAATCTTTTATTCCAAAAGTGTATATATACATTTTCGTTACAAAAACCCACCAATTAAAAAAAGTATATGCATTTACTGACATTTATTTTTCTCATTTTCACTGTACTTCCTTTATCGCCTATGCTTTATTACCCATGAAGCCAGTATGGTTTAGTCATGTCTTCCCTCTGGAGAAAATCAGATTTAATACTGCAACCATTTAATTTTTTACTATCCCCTTCAATTTAATTTAGATTTCACCTTGAATTGTTAATACCTTCTTCCCTTTACTCATTTGCACTTAAATAAAGGCAGAAAAGTTCATTGGCAATGCAATGTCATTTCTTGACTTCTACATTTGTTTTTACATTTTAAACTACTTCACTTGTTTTATTATTTATTTTTTTTTACTTTGAAGCTGTTTAATATTCTTTTTGAAGGCTCTGTTTAGCTAGCAATTAATTCCTTGACTCAGGTTCAACACAAACACAGAGAGCTGATGTTCCAGAGTCTGTTTTCTCATTAGCTACTGAAGAGTTTTCTCCACATAACAGTCTTTCCTTTTATTATTTCCACATAAGTCAGAAAGCTTCATTTTAATGCAAAATTATGCTTCATGGTGTTTTGGTTAATTTTGCAGTGGTCTTCTTTCTTAAAAAAAAAGAATCCAAAGAATGAAAGCATACAGGGAACAATTCGTAGTGGATTTACCTTTTGTAGAAAGGTGTTCTTTGAAAGGAGTGATACGCTTTCATGACAATAAAAGTAAAACAAAGGCTGAATTAATCCCTCAGCAAAGCCTGCCAAGAAACCTCTAAGATAGTCAGAACAGAGCAGTTCAAAATAAGAAGCAAAGCAAAATGCAATAGCTCTTCCCCTACTTGAGTGTATTCCCTATGCAACATGCTCAGAATCCACTAACTGACAGAAGACTGAATGGATTTATACTCAAATTCATCAGCCAAAAGTGAAATTGGCAATCACTAAGATATTATGATTATGTTGAAAAAATTACAGGAATTTAAACTTTTCTAACAAATTGTATGTAGATAGATGGAAAAAATAGATATATATAGAGGCAGGGAAGTTTAATTTTCCAGTACCCATGAGATTTTCAGCTATTTTTAGAGCAGTGTCTTAAGGGGGCTACTAGCAACAGTATTAGCTAAAATTGACAAGGTACTCATTGTGACATATTATGACAGGGAAGAATTTGTATCGCATCTCTACTTTAGCACTTCAACATATTATAGTAAATTAGCTTCATGGCCTCAGAAAGATATTCATGTTTCCTCTCTTTTTATGTTTTGCAACTCTATCATATTTTCTAGTGTATTACTACAAGTATTCTATACCACCAATCAGTTAAGTGATGTATCTCTATAAAACATGGTTTACATCTCCTAACCACTGACTTGATGACATATCTCAATGCACAGATACATAGAAGAGCTCTTGCTAAAGCTGCAGCTTAATTTCCTGTTTACCTTGAAATGCAAGAAATCTTTGAAACTTCAGAAGAAGTATTCATTCAAAGTATTCATTCTAGGTGTTGGGCTTTTGATTTATTATTTGTTGGGAGTTATTAAGTTTTGATCTTTCTGCTTTTGTTAGTACAGAATTTTGGTGCATCTCTGAGGGAGCAAAAGAGTTTAGCAGCACATTAAAATAGACTCAATACTGTGCTTGTTTGAAGCTATTAATGACACTTCATCAGAAACACTAGATGCCTGCCTAATCTTTACACTAATGCCTCCTAGATGAAAGGATTTTTGGCATGCAAAACAGCACAGACAGGAAGCCTAAATGTAACTACAAGAGAATAATGTGTTTCACTTAATTTCTTTTTTTAATTGGTTCTTAAAGAAAAATATGGCTTTCTGACTTTGAACATTGTGCATTAGTGGAAAGGGAAGTGAAAAGTGCTTTTTTCCTTCAACAGTAATAATGACCCCTACTAATGTAAACACTGTGAAAGTTTTCAAAACCTCCTTTAAGCTATTGTTATTCAAGCAATAGTTCAGTATCCTTAGCTGAATTGGAAGGTCTCCAGCACAGGACGAGTGCAATTAGGTATTTAAGGAAGTATGACAAACAAATTGTCTGCTTTTTGAAACTTAGAGACCATGGAGCATGGATACATCTTTGTTCTGTGCCAGATTTTTTATAACTCAACAGCTCTGTATGAAAATTTCCACTTAAAAATCTTGATACATATAAAAAATATATAATTAATATCTTAAAAGCTACAGTACATAACATCTAAGAGCTTCTTCTGGGTCTATGCAATAGTCTAGCCCAATTCTAATATAATTGCTTCTGTGGTACTTTTGTACTTATTAGATGCACAGGAACATAAATGGAGGGCAATCTTCTTTTGCCACTCATTTGTCCCAATAATAAATCATAAATTCTAGGTTCTCTGAGTAGAAAGACCATATTTTGCTAGCATCATCAGTATCTTTTCATGCAGGCTCTGCACAGGGATGTTAGTTCCTTTCTTTTCAAAAACCATTAAAGCAGATCTTCAATAGGAGAAAGGCTAGGAAAAACTCTAGGTGATACTACTAAACCTCTTTGCATAGCTTTACCTCACAAAAGTCAGCTGTGCAATACAGATCTTGTTTTAAAATCACATTTTTCTCCATGTCATACAAAATGCTACAATAGAAAAAGTCACCATTTGTGTTTCAGATGTGTAAGAATTTTATGTTTCCAGTGGTATGACGGGCACCATCTGGAAAGTTGTTGCAAAACGGCCTGAGCAGAACTGCTGAGAGGGTCCCTGAAAACACGGCTAGTCTGCATTTGGCAGTAATAACATTCAGAATTTCAAGATGATAATTGTCATAACATTGCACTTACAGCACTGAGCAAGGAATTTCCTACACACAAACCAGTATCCTCAATCACAGGAGCCATTGGTTTAATACCTGTGGTATAATAAGTCTCAGACTTTGATCACACAGTAGTTTCACAAGAGCTACTGAGACCTGAACTTTTGAAGCGAGTTGTTTTTAAGTCTTTTTACTCCTTCTTTACTATATCCTCTTAGTTGTTTTCTTTCTCCCTGATGTCCACCCAGTAACAAAGGATATGCAAGTCAGCTCACACATCACCTTTAGGACATTCAGACCTAACAGAAAAAGTTTGAAGTATTGAACTAAATCAAACCAACTCCTTTCTTTCTTCAGAAAACACCCAGAAGTAGGAGATACAGTCTTGAAAAGATCATCTACTGGTTAAGGTGAAGGACTGCAAGTCAACAAATTTCAGTCTTTCCCTTAGCTTTGTCTCACATCCTTAATAACCTTGGGATGTTTTCCACATCTGAAAACAATGACAATAATAACTGCCTAACAGCCTCGAAAAGTACTCGTGAGGCTTTATTCTATTGTGTTATTAAAAGCAGTGAAGTGTTTGTTGGAAGGCAAAGAAGTACACAACACTGTTCTTTCACATGGAGTGGACTGTAAGAAGTATGACATCTGGCAGGATGACCACTTTTCCTTCTGGGTTCATGTCTACAAGTATTTAAGACTGACACCTGGGCCTCTCCTGTTTTAAACAATTTTTGAAGCATCACTTCAGTTCTTCACTTCTCTGAGCTGAAAATGTCCCACATGCTTTCCACAGGATTTTCTGTATTTTATAGCAGTAACATAGGATTAATGAGTACTGCTAAAATGACTTAACCTTGTCTGCTATTGTTTCCAAACTCTGCAAATGATTTTTAATATACAATTGCTGACATACCTCTGCACAGAACAGTATTGTCTTGCTTGCAAGACAGTATTGTGAAAACAAAGTTGGCTGAGTGTAAAGCTGTATAAATGGATCCACATTTGAGCACAAAACTAGGCAGATGCCATCTATAGAACTGACTGAATAGCAGCTCAGAATTGGATTATTGCCTGAAAATATCAGCTTCCAGCTAAAAACACTTTCAGAGTAAGTAGTTGTAGACGAAATGATGCCTACAAATGCTTCAAGACCAAAATTTGAAAGTACTGAATTCTGTAAGTAGGGGTGGGAGCAAGGAGAAATGAAAAGCTGTGATTCATTGTTTTTCCATGTTTATGGCTGACATGCAAAACTTTTCTCTTTTCCATTCAGTGTAAATACTCACAATGCTCATTGTATAAACAAGTCTATGACAGAAAGTGTATGTAGTCTTTAGAAATAAGTTCCTTATTAATTTTTACTAGAAAGAACATGACTGTTTTAGATCAACAGTTTCTACTGAAATGTTAGTCTTCCTGGTTGGATTCAGATTAAAAATTGACCAGTGCCACAACAATTCCACATTTAGTGAATAAAGTTATATAATTAATACTTATACTAATGCTCATTGTGAATTTTCCACATGATTTTACCTAAAAACAGATTTTCTGATGTAAAGTCAAAATCAAATATTTTGCTGTAGGTCTCACTGACTCATACATTTTATACTGCTCCAAAAAGGACATTCTTATCTTTGAAATAAAATATTAAATAGCATTTCCCAGGCACTATACTGCATTACAGAAATTATATGTCTGGTTTCCATTACATTTTGGCCTAGGCTCTCCAAAAAATGTTTCCTACAATGCAATATGAACTTCTCTCTGTTCAAGCTGGCTGGTGGTAAATGAGAGAAAAATTTGAATTCATTGTAGAAGGAACTGGAAAGCAGAAAGGACCATGGATGCAAAGGCATTGCATAACATATTTAAAGTAGTCTTTTCTTTCTTTGTCGACTACTGGAACACTGAAATCATATACTAGTTTAAAAAAAAAAAAAAAAGGCTGAGAGCTGACTGGTATCTCTCAAAGCAGGATTTATCTGAACTGATGTCTGAAAAAAATAGGTCCCAGTCTCCATTAATCTTCTTTTACCATACTTTGTGCATAGAACACTCTTTTAACTGCTAGCACAGATTTCACTTTCTGTGTTGAACCAGGTTGCAAATAAACCAACTTTGCTATCACTTAAGTGCATTCTTAGTGTCAGAGTAGTTTGTGTCAGACCCAGTGTTAGAGTCTTTTTCTTGGCAGCCCATGAGTGACCTGCAAACATGCTCTTGAGAAATTTCAGCTTCACAAAATTCTAAGAGAAAGTTTCACTGCTAGAAAAATATCCTACACAATTTTATTCTCATATCCTATTTATGTGTAAAAAACCTTTAGATTTTTCTGAAAATACATGTCTGCTTTTATAGTTGTTTTTTTTAATTTTTAATGAAAATTGAGAGACATGTCCGTTTCACTGAATCTCCTAAAGAAACAATACGTTCCTCAAATCTTTCTACTGGACACTTGATGTGGTGGAAAATGGGTAGTACTGCAAGTTCTTGCCAGTGAAACATGGATAAGCTCTAGCAGAGTGCTGTGTCCTGACAGCTCTTCAGAGCAAAAGCTGGACCAGCTTTAGCAGAGTGCCACATCCTGACAACTCTTCAGAGCATCTTGGCTCTTCTGAGGTAAGAGCTCTCAAATGAAGGATGGCTGGCTGCTGAGCGCTGGTAAGTGATTTTCCTGTGAAGAATGATTTAGTCCAGATCAATAGACTGGCAGGTGTATTTACAGACCACAATCTCTAAAACACCTTTTGGAATCTGAGAATCATCTATCAGCCATTCTTGCTGCCTTTCTTCCATCATAAAGTTGCCTAGGGTTTTCCAGAGGAAAAAAATGTAGAATGAAGGTGAGCGCACATTCACATGTCTGGCAGTGTAAAAAGAAAACTTTGCAGAACATTTTTGCCTGACCACAGTTTTAGGGGACCAGAAATTTCTTTTTTATTTCTTTTGCCTTTTGGCAGCTCCATTTCACAGTGAGGCCCAGACAGGGCAGGGAAATAAAGGAGTACAGAAAGTTCAAATAAGAAACAGATGTTGGGAAAAAGTGTTGAAACCATATTCAATATACCAACAGTTATTAGTTTCAGCACCCTGAGTGCTGACCCCAAGAGTGTCACAAGAATATATCATAAGAAAGCATATACCACTATGGTGATAGAAATTAATAACATATCAGCTTTTAAAAGTAACTGTATAAATTAAAAAGTACTGAAAACAATATTCCATATTTCAATAATCATTTATGAACTAATTAATTTATGATTTACATAATTACATTTTAACCTAGAAATAGCTTGGTAATACGATTTTATAAGTTATTATACAGCAAATTATCCTGAAACTAAATTCATAAGCAAAACCATAACTGAAATGAGAGTTAGCAATGAAATGCTAACTTTTCAGCAGCTCCAGCAGGAGCTTTTATGACTACCATGATTTTGGTACCTGTAGAGTAAACTAAATGCCATAATATTAAATTACTAATGACCATGAAGACTTTTCTGAACTGAAAGTCCTGTTTTGTTTCAAAAGTCACAATGTAGACTGACACAAATAAGAATATTCGTGCACTGTTTTATCTCTACAGGCAAGTTAACTGCCCTTTTTTAGTTAGATGAACACAGTGATGTCTCCAGTGAGGATCTCGGAGCACGAATATCAAGACAGCTTTTCTATCACATCATTATATGTACTTCCTGCTCCATACAATACATGAGCTTGGGAAGAGAACATGCCTTATGGGATACTTGTTCTTTCATTTTCTTCCATTGCAAGAGGTCTGTGTCATTGTGTTACATCCAGGTGATCGCAGTTGGTTGGTTAGGCTGCCTAAGGGGTTTTCAAAGGCATTTTGTCCAGTTATATTTTTATGAAGGTAATGGCACCTCACTGCCATTACTGCTTGCTATTATATCTTGTAAAGAAATCAAAAGAAACAACTGAAGAAACATGTTTCTTACTTTGGTTGAGCTATATCTCATTATAGATCTGTCTACTTCGTATACACATTCATATACTTTTTATACTAGTTGAGTTGTATTTGAGCATATATCTCACTATATTTCAAATCTGGGATTTTGCCACCTTTTCTGCAGTAGTGAAAAGGCCTTTTCTAAATGAGTTCAAACATTTGCATAATTTTTAAACTTTACCCTCTAACTTCAGCTGCTGTAATTTGATGTTACAATATTGCTATCAGCTACTGCCCATCATATTCTTTGCCACAAACCGTATTGACAACAACTGGTTGTAATGACAGCACTCTTACAGAAGGCTGCTGTAATAATCACCGTGATATCAAGCAATCTGGAGAGAATTAGCAGTAATAGTATCATTAGTACAATTCTGTTCCTCATGTTTCTTGTTCTGTAGAGAACTAGAAATTACAGACTTGAGCTGGTATTCACTTCTAAAGCTGAATAACAGTGGCATGTAGATAGAAGGATCAATTTTATACGTTTCAGAAAATCACAGATTTCTAAATGTAATTCATTTTTGCTTATAAGGAGATGAATATAGTAGTAACCTTTAGACTAACCTTTGTGGACTTTTTAAATAAAAGCTTTGTAATCCCAAGAAAGCACAGGATTTAAGGATGTATATACAAAACTATTTTCTACCAATATACAAAGCTACAAGGTCTTCATGAAAGAAAGCAGCTTCACAACTAAGTACCTCTCCATTAATGTGAAATACATCCATAAAGTCAATATCATATCTAAGCATTAGATTATATGCATATATGGAATTTATATGTGCACTTATATATGTATATTATATGTAAATATTACATATGCTAAATAAACCAGACCCTAAATTCTGGAAGAACAGAGGTTAAACTTGTAATACTAGAGAATATTTACTCTCAAAACAAAGTAAAAGCACCTGATTGGTTTCTTATGACTTTAAATAATATCAGGGATCTTGTGATTAAATTCAACTTTCTAAACTTTATTCACAGATTTTTAATTTACTCAGATATTTTCTGGGTCTCAGATATTAAACGCAGCTAAGAGAAAAAACTCCAGGGCAGTAAAATCAGCTAATGATACACAAGTGTTAAGAGTTTTGTTACCTTGAGAAGTGGACGTGAACATTTCTGCATCTCATCCCCACTGTCAAGATTTCCCTTGAAGATTGAAAAAGAAGTAATTTTCTTAACAGTGTAAATTTTCAGATAAACAGCGTGAACTTTTAGAAAGCTGTCCCTTCTAGCAGTCCTTGAACAGGACTTGAATAGCCGAGTCCTTGAATAACTGCAGCAGTAGTCTCAATTGTCTTTCTTATAAATAAAAGGATTTCAGTATCAACACAACAAAAGATGGGACACACATGCTTATAAACACCTAAAAGCCTCCTTCAACCTGTGCATACTTCCTTCCCAAAGGTTATTCCAGGTTCTGGTGGTAGAAGACAGGCTATTTATTTGTTAGTGGGCAAAATTTGTAAGAACGGCCATAATACATGATTAGATCTGACTGTTGAGTGATGTCTGAAGGCATTGTTCAGTGATATTAAAAGCTGGAGAATTTCTCCTTCCATATCCACCTTAATTAGTAGTTGCATAACATAAAGCTACAAATATCAGCCTTTCATTTTTACTCTTTCTTCTAAGATAAAGAAAACACATACTGTTCCAATACATTTAGTGTGCCCTGTGGCCCATATCATGTGCCTAACTATTCACACAGGCTACTATTCCTATCAGGTAGAATTACCACGCATCAGACATGTGGCATAAAGCCTTCTCACCATATAACAAGCACTTTAATGGATTTGTATTCATAAAAGAGACAGAATTTGGTCAGCATTACTTTAAAATTATTATGAACTATTTTCTCTCTCCTGACTTAAGCAGATTGAAAATCCATTTGATCAATGTGTCACTAAAAATATGCTACAAAATGTATCTGAACATCCATGTAAATGAATGTTGGTGGGTTTTAGACCTCCTGCTGATAATAGCCAATAACAAACTCTGTAGGATTTCTTCATTTAGATGCATTATCCTAATTGCAAATCGGCCTTCTGAGAGTCATATAAAATAAGGTTTGCAAGATTTGTGCATTTTTTCAGCTTTTAAAACATTAGGGGCAGTACTGACTTCTGCTGCCAGTACAATCATTCCTCAATTTACTGAACATATTCAAAATGCATTTAACACTTCTTGCCATTGAACTGACAAACATAACAATGAAAGAGGTTTAGTTACAGAGGCTCTAAATGATATGCTGCAGGGAAGAGCAAATTTAAATAAATAGTTTGCTGAAAATCCAGCTGTAGCCAACCCAGAGCTATTCAAAAATAGGGGATAAACTTACTCTTTCTGAGAAGAAAAACAGAGGAATAGAAACTGGAATTCAAAAGCCAAGGGAGAAAATATTCTATCATTTACTAAAAGTCCAAAGGTTGGGTCTGCTTCACATTTCTCTATTTCATTCTTCACCACAGGCACCAGAACGGCAATTACCTATGACAGTATTCTCAACATCAAGTTAGAATATATCCCAAGGTGGATTCTTTTATTTTTGAAGTTGCTCTGTGAATGTATTTATTAGGTCAGAAAGACAGAGAAAGTGAGGAAGAATCTATAACCCATTACTTACAGATATATAACTTACCGATATATAACACAAAAATCCGGACTCTAGACCTTGCTGTGCTGCACAGTAAATTTATGTAACTCCAGAAGGAGTTCACACAAAAGATCTATGACAAACCAAGAGAAACTGCAATTCCTAATGTATGATCAAATTTAAAATTAAGTTGCTATAATAGACTTGATGGGAATACTCAAATTACTGGAATATTAATGTTATTAATATTAATTAATAATGTGAGGAGGTATATCCTCATGTAGGAAGGACAATAACGTTCAGGATGCAGAGGGAAAACACCTGAAAATATCTACACTTTGATAAAATCAGAAAGTGGGAACTTATAACGTAGTAGTGATAATGTTACAAGAGTAATCTACCACAGACAACCCATATCAGGGATCTCAGGTAGAGCTAGCATCTTATGAGTCAATAATAGAATCATCAAAAGCGTCACACATGTGGCTTTTTAACCTTTCAGACACTCATTGCAACAACAACAACAAAAAAAAAAGGCAAAATAAAGACTGTACAGCAACTTCTTCGAATAAAGTGATGGTAATTTATTGATAACTTTCCTACAATTTGTCAGACAATATTACAAAGAAAGGTGTAGCAAGAAAATTTCTCTTTTCTAGATGATCTTCCAAATGCTATTTCATACAATAAGAAAGATGTGATTTTAATACGAGGTGCAAAATTGGCATAAATCACCACTATTTTAAATTTATAATCAGATCATTTTGAGCTTTTTTCCTTCAAGTTTCCAGTTTTGACACCAGGCCACAAAAATTAATTATTCACACAGCATTTTTCAGGCTGTGCATGCAAGGTGAATCTCCTCATTCCTTTTGCTGTACTTGGTAGTCCATGGAGGCTCATGTATTACTTTAATGACTGTATAATCATTCAAAAAGCAGTGTGGAAATTGGCTTCTGGTCTTTTTCACCAATTTTTCATTTTAATGGTATCATAAGTAAACTCATCATCTCTAAAAGAAGTACCTTCTAGAGGTAATAGAAAAAACCCCATCAGTCAGATCATTATAATGAGACTAACCCTCTGCCCCTCCCAAACCACTCAGGACTCTAGAGTAATCTTAATTAGCGAGCTTTAACAAGAGACTCGAAATTAATTTGTATAAAAAAGGTCTGGTTAAGTGGATGAATTACTGATATGAGCTGAAGCCAAACTCTTTATGTGTGAAGCCTACACACAAGGGTGCTTATGCACTGCACATTTCAGATACACCAACTTCAGCCTAGATTTTCTGATTCCCAGATGACCTATGTTAAGCAATGAGTTCTTAACGGGTTTGAACTTCCAGCAGCCCCACAATTGGCTTACTTGACCCTCACATAAATTAAAGTATCCTGATAGCCTGCTGTCAGTTATTGCAGAGAACAATGCAGTGGCTAAGGGCTGTCCTGACCTTGCTTCCTCTCTCCAGGAGCTTCCAAGTCAGGGTGAGGACCACAATCAGGATCCATTAGCATTCTTTATCCCTCTAGAAGTTATGCAGAGAAGTCATATGGAGGCTGAGCTATCAACTTTCTATCTACTTTCCAAAACTATTGCATCACACAACAGTCATGCAGAGTCAGGTCTTTCACCTATAAATAAATGAATGAGGAACCAGAAGAAGGAATTATATAACCTTCCTTTGGAACCCAGTGGTTAAAGTGCTGTTAATGCAGTAGATAGGCCATGAGGCTGAAAAACAGAACTAACTTTCCCTGTTTTGATCACAAATTTGAGCGAGAACTTTAAGCAAACCACTTAGGAACTTAACAAGGTAAATTCTTAAATGCAAGGGATCTGAAAAGGCTGTACTTCTCTCTAAAATTATCCCAGAGGCAGGTATGATCATTGGAAAGCAAGAAATCAGAGGATATGAAATAATTTCACAGGATTTCTTAGTCATGTATTCAACTGAAAATTGCTCTTGTGATTGGAACAAACTGAATATACTTGTTCATTTTCCAGGCACGACTGCCGTGAATTGAAGAATTACAATCAGGTATTAATCAAGATACTATTATAGGCTGTAGGGATTTTGTATGTCCATTGGCAGAGAACCAAAGATCACCGTGTGCATGCATTTCTTCATAAAATAACTGCTATTCATTCAGAGCCTTATATCACCATAACTGACATCCACTTACGAATATTCACTTATGATGACCATTTTCAGGAAAACTCATATGCATATTTACAAATTATATCAAGAAAGTCATCACTTTCCAAAACCAATAAAAACCAAAAGCCTACAACCAGGTCCAAAAGATTGTGATTGAACGATTGCCCACCACTGTTGTCAATGCTTTGTGAGTTTTCTGTTGCAACTGAAGCAATAGAGAGGCCAAGAAATGCACTTAGGCCCTCTCCTCTTCTCTTTGCTTCACAAGAAACAAAATCTGTGGAGAGCTGTGCCTGCATTAACTCAGTCCTGCAAATGCTGCTGTACCAGCCTTATGAAGACATTGTGAATGAATTCCTGTAAATCTTCCTCAGTAGTACAAAAGACTTTGCAATTTATTCTTTCATGTAGTATCAAAACAAAGTCACAGGTTCATGGAGCACATGTGAAAGTCAAGCTGTGAGAAAAAAGAAACACTGATGTATGATAACTTATTTATTAACAGGCTTAATAAATTTGTTAATGCTAAAAAATCATGAAAAAAGCAAATAAGAAATTAGAATATTCTTTGTACAGCTATTATTAATTAATGTGCAGAGGTTAATAAAAGTGCTGGAGTGCTAGCTGAAAACTTCAATGCATTTGAAAGAGAAAATGAAAACAAAAACAAACAAAAAAGAAGTGACATGCGTATTTGCACAATCTTATTGCATTAAAGTCAGGCTTTTATTACATAAATGAAATACACAATGAGTTAGAACATAGACCAGGTGTATATAATTTAGACAATTTAAGAAAAAAAAAAAAAACAGGAAGAGAAACCAGGAAATCCCTGACAATTACCTATCATTAGGGAAGACGTTAAATACTATCGACCCAGTATTAAACTCTGAAGTATACCACCAGCTACCAGCCTCCAGTTAGGTGGTCTTCTTGCTGATTACTAAACCCTTTTTGCTCAGCAGTCCAGACAGTTTTTGATCCACTTTACTTAGCTCCCTCTACCTAGTCCCTGCTACTTTGGTTTGCCTGTGAGGAAGTTACAGGATAAGCTGTCAATAGCTTTACTGAAGTCGAGATAAACAACCACTGTTCATCTTGCCCACCAAGACAGTCACCTCACCATAGAAGGCTATGAGGTTAGTCAAATAGGATTTCCCACCCTGTAAATTGAGCTCACTATGCTCAATCAGCTGCTTGTCCTTTTTATTTTGTAAATGGTTTTCAGCAATATTTGATCTGCTCATCACCTCCGCAACTGAGGAGACTCTGCCTGGCCTGCAGTCCCTCCCATTTTCCATCTTGCCCTTCCTGAAGATAGGAGTGACATTTGCTTCTTCCCAGCTGGCAGGAATTTTCCCCTCACCACGCCCCACCGTCCCCAAGTTGGTCCCACCAGAACCTTTCAAAATTGACTGAGACCAGTGACAATGGCCAGCTTCCTCATTAACTATGGGTGCACTCCAACACGTCCCAGGGACTTGAGTATGTCCACTTTGTTCAAATGTTCCCTAACCTGGTCATCCTCCAAGGCTAAGGCTTCCTCCATCTGGACTTTCCCACTCGTTTCAGGGTCCCAGGATTCCTAAGGTTACTCTTACCAGTAAAGACTGCATTGAAGAATGAGTGGCCTTTTTCACGGCCTTTATCAGGAAACTCCTGTCCACTCATCAGTCAGCTCACATTTTCCCTAGTCTTCCTGTGGCTGCTTATATTCCTGCAGAAGTCCTCTGTGTTGCCCATCACGTCCCTCACCCTACTCAACTACAGGTCCACATGCAGACAGTGTCTCTACATTACTCCCAGGCCATCAGCCCCTGTTTCCACCTTGCATGCTTCCCTTTCACATTTGAGTTGGCCATAATCTCTTTGTTCATCCTCCAGGCCTCCTGCTGCCTTTGCTTGACTTCCTTTGTCTTGGAATTGTTCATTCTTGAGGTTGGAGGTGGTGGTACCTAAAAAATCACCCTCTCATGGACCCTCCTCTAGGAATGCACCCCCATGGGATTCTTTCAAGCTGCTGCCTGAGAAGGACGAATTCTGATCTCTGCAAACACAGGGTTGTGATCCTGCTTAGGTCTTTTGTTCCCTTCTGTTGGGATCATGAATTCTACTGTCTCGGGGTCACTGTCAGCAAAGCTGCTCCTGACCTTCGTCTTGGTGACCAGTTCTTCCTTGTTTGTATAGATCAGGTCCAGCAAAGCATCTTCCATCATTGGCTTCTCAATTACTAGACAGTTATCATCAGTGCTCTCCAAAAATCTCCTGGATTCCTTGACAGCTGTGGTTCATACCACTGCAGCAGATAGTGGGGTGATTCAAGTCTGCAAGAGGCTGTGGACATAAGGCTTCTTCTAGTTGTCCGAAGAAGACCTCACCTCTGCCCCAGGGAGGTTGTGTGCACAGTCACAGAGGAAAACTGGTGGCAGGGAAAGCGGGGCCAGGGGGCTTAGCCCAGCACTGGTGGGGCACAGTGTGTGCAGCCCCACTACTCTGAATGTGCCCAGTCTCAAAAGTTAAGCAGGGGTGGACCTGGTTAGTATTGGGATCGGAGATTGCCCTGGGACACAGTTTTGCCTCTGCCCCTTTCGGTTTTGGGCTTTTCTGCTCCCCCTCTTGACCTGGATTTCACTGTCCTTCTCCTAAAGCCTCCTCACACATGATATGGAATTTTACCACATGGGTGCTAACAGGCATAGGGCTACTGACTTGCCTCCTTTTTGTTTGGGGTGGGTGAAGGTGTGAAGAGGTCTTTCTGCCAGCCAAGATGGTGTGGGGGCTTCCTTTGTCTCCCCTCTGAGGGGTTGGGGCCTGGGTCAGATGGCGCCTGTGGTGTCCTGGGAGGTGGTGGGAGGCAAGGGCAGGAGAAGGCAGGCAGGGCACTGGTGGCAGAGCAGCAGTGCTGTGGATGTTGGTGGGGAGCACAGGAGAAATCAGACACTAAACAAGGCTGGACCTTGCTGTACGCGTGCCCCTGAGAGGGCTGTGCTGCTGTGGTGCTTTGGCCTGGAACACAGGGCATGTGTGCACTGCCATGGGCAGCCTTTGCATGGTGGGAGCTGCATAACGTGGGGAAATTGTGCTTTGTGAAGGGGAGAGGGTGCATGAAGTCATCTGGAAGGAGTTCTTTGTCTTTGTATCAGAAATAGTGTGGCCATCTGGACTAGGGAAGTAATGGTCCCTCCAGGTTTGCCAAACCTACCAGGTTTGGCACTGGTGAGGCCACACCTCAAATACTGGTTTTGGGCCCCTCACTACAAGAAGATATTGAGGGGCTGGAGCACATCCAGAGAAGGGCAACAAAGTTGGTAAGGGGTCTTGAGCACAAGTTTTGTGAGGAGCAACTGAGGGAACTGGGGTTGTTTAGTCTGGAGAAAAGGAGGCTGAGGGGAGACCATATCACTCTCTACAACTACCTGAAAGGAGGCTGTAGTAAGATGAGGATCAGTCTCTTCTCTCAAGTAATAGGCGATAAGAGAAGAGGGCCTCAAATTGTGTTAGGACAGATTTAGATTGGCTATTAGGAAAAACTTCTTCACAAAAAGCGTTGTCAAGCACTGGAACAGGCTGCCTAGGGAAGTGGTTGAGTCACCATCCCTGAAGGCAGATGTGGTGCTGAGAGACATGGTTTAGTGGTAGACTTGGCAGTGTTAGGTTCATGGTTGGACTCAATCTTAAACTAAATGATTCTATGATTCTATAAACTACCTGATAATAAAGCCCAAAACTGAAAAAACAATACTGCCTTTCACAGACGTCACTTAGCTATATTCAGAATCCAGACTCCAATGTTCATGAATCCCAGAACAGTTATCTTTTTGTGACATTAAAAAAATTGCTAGATTTTCCAAACCAGACAAATACCAAAGAAAGTATAACCAAAGATTTGATTATCTCATAAATCAGAAGTAATCAGTAAAACAGATTAAGAAATTATAAGTTGTTTATTGCTAGAAGTTTTGTATATAACTTCCTACAAAGAATTATTTTTTCACTGAAAATACAACAAAACTGAAACGTAAAGTGAGGAGCATATATTTCATGGAAACTGAAAAATAAGTACTATCTTTGTTTGTAGCATAAATATTAGAGTAGTAATTCTCTCATCATCATTTTCATGCTAAAACACTTTCACTTCAAAGTGAATATAGAAACTACTGTGTAGCCACTGATGTTACTTTGAAACATGGCTGCAATAGTGAAAAGATGTATTTGAAACTAAAAATAATATATTTTATATCTTCAGAATTCAGGAAATTATGTTTGGTTTTCACTGGTTTCACAGGAAATATTCAACAATTGTTCTGACATTGGATAAAAACCAGATTTTTTCCATCGTTTTCTGGCTTGAAAGCTCAGTAAGTTTAACCTTTCCCAAAGGATCACAGTACATAAACTCTGGGTATATCACATAATGCACTCTTCTGCAATGATACAAAGCGTTTTTAAATGAAACCTTTTTTTGCTATTTGTGCTGGTTGAACAACCTTGTAAATTTAGAAGACTTATAAATTTTTCAGCTGTATTTTTGAGCTCCATTTATAAAAACCTCAAAAGCATGATTCTGCTAGTGCTGCTGCAGTTACAGATTAATCAGTCAGAATTTCCACTACAGACTCTTACTCTCAAAGCTACGTCATAAAATTGTGTTTAGGTATTAATACTAGACTCAGATTGCTTTCTAAGACTAATTGTAAACTATTTCTAAACCAGGACACCATAAAAAAATCTTTAAAGCATAATCTTCCAGTTGTTTTTTTTTTCCTGTATGTTTACAAAATTAAAATCAGCCTGTTGTATAAACCATGTTTTGACAAGAGACTATCCAAAATTTAGTTTTAAACTCCTCCTCATTTTATTGAAGGAAACTATGCGTTCATCTTTCCATCATCTATCCAATCAATGGATACTACAAATGTGATTCCATTGATTGGACTCACATGCTTAAAAGTAGAACTTACTGCTCTGAAGTAGCTACAATCCATGTTATATTATACGCATCTTCAATTTAACAAGTAACATAATTTCCTATTCAGAGTTGTAACAGATGGCTAGGTGAAAACGTATAAGGGCAGTTTATGAACATGTATGAGAACAGAAAATACAGTATGCAGCTAATATTGCAACCTTCACTCATGTTCTTAGCCACCCAAACTTTTTAGAACCTCCTTTACTTCTGCAAGTGATTATGCTCATAAGTGACAGCAGCTGCTTCTTTAAAGCCAGAACACCAGTGACAGAAAATGGGATTGTTTCAAGAACTACTGTGACTAACTAGTTACTTTAAGAAGACTTATAATGCATTCCATACTTTTGCTTACATTTGGCTGATTTTCTTTGAAAAAGAAAAAGTTGGGGTTTTTTTCTAGTATAATTTTAGTTTACTTTAAGGACAGGATATGAGGAAACAATCCCTTTAAGGAGCTTACGTTAAAATGCAACAATCCGTTGCACATTCTGGTAAAAACAATCGTTAATTAGGAAAGTCAAAGAAATTCGGAGAACTTACACCATTACAAATTTTTTCTTGTATGTCTATTATCTTTCTTGATATCTCAGAACTATCCTTAGTATCAATGCTGAAGCAGGATTCTCATTAATCACCACCTAACTATATTGTGCAAAGATGCAATTCCGAAGCAGTACTCTTCCAAACTCTGATTATGAAAAACTAATCATTTGAGTTACCAAACTAAGGGTTCACTTATAAAGTAAACAGGCTCCACCAGATCACCTTCTGGTTGTGGAGTTTGATGAGTTCCTTTGAATCGTGGCTCAATTCTTCTCAGCTCCGTAGACCTATCTCCTAGATCAGTTTTAAAGGGGAAAGAAAACAGACAGTGAGCTTGACTAGTCAGATGCCCCTTGGAATACACTACGAGACTCCAATCCCCCCATTGCTTTTGCACATGAACCTGATGAAAGATAACACTGACTCAAACACTGACTTTTAACCACCATGGGGAGCACTCAAGAAACACCTTGTGGTATCTGGAGTAAATCACATCTGTTTATGACTTCAGACTTAGGTAGACAGCAAATACCAGCTACACTCTTTCACATCTGAGCTTTCCTTCACAACTACAACAATGATACCCATGCCAAGATTCATCCTACCCAACTACTTTTTAATTGAGGCAATTAAGAATCCAGTCACCATAGACTTCTATTATCCTCAACAGGAAGATCTTAGATAAGCTTAAATGCTCTCTGGAAGTATCCATCTGCCTCTCTCTGAAAGGAACGCAAGGGATAATTAAGGCTGATTTGACTCCTGATTAAACAGCCTGCTTAAAAGCCTATCATTGAGTGTGATAAACTTTGGCCTTCAGACTTTTGTGTAGAGAAAATTTATGTTTCCAAAAATTTAAATTCTGGAACAAAATAATTTCTGAATTGTCAGAGTACAATTAAATTATGATGTTTTGCTTTATAGTTTCACATAAGTAAATAACACATCTTTACAGATACTTCATCCCAAAAGTTTCTCAACTACTCACCTATTCACACCTCTTCTTTTGCACTAATGACCCGATGCGACTCCTGATCCCACTTAACTTTCAGTTTCACAGTACAATTTATCCTTTCCTTGCTCACTCATTCTCTGTAGCTTTTTCTTTACAAAATAGTCAGCAAACAGCCCCCCTAATCCCATCGGTCACTCCAGCTACTATCCCATAAACCCTTTCCCTGTCCATCTCCAAGCTGTTTCCAAACTGCCTTCCAGGGACTCGGTTTTAGGACTCATCCATTTTATAGCCTTCATCCTGGATGCCATATACACTCCCAGTGCATCTTTCACTGTGAATTTCAGCAACCTCCCTCTAAGCAAGTCAGGCATTTTTCCCAGCGTGTCAGTTGTTGGTGTGCTGTGACAGAGATCCGCTGTTCATCTTAATACTGTATAATCATGCAGCTTCTGCTCATGGGGTCTCTTTAGAGTACCTCTGCAGCTTAATTTCCAAATCATCCTCCTGCAAGGGATTGCAGACAGCTCGATCTTTTGTCCTTTTCTCCCTCTGAATCTTACCTTTGAGTAATCTTTCCTGCTATCACAAATCCAGCAGTCATCTCTGGACCAAAACATACAGATGTAGCTTTCTACTCTAAGCTGGCCTCTCAGTCAAACTCCTGTTTCAGCCTGCCTTCCTGCTATCTTGTCAGGTCTATTCATCAACTAATCTAGTTGCCTAATTCTACTCTCCAGCCATTTCTCCCCCATCTTTCCTGAACCAACAATGACAGGAGCACCGTCCTTTCAATACACATATACTGGGCATCAGAGCCCATTTACCGGGCCTTGAATATTCAGAGAACTTTGTTGCCTAAGGCACATGGATTTTGCCTACTCACTCAGGGAGCCAATACTCTCCTCAGGGTTTCTGTTACCACTTATGTATTACAATTATCACCACATCATAGGCCATGGCCCTCATTAATAACGATTCTCTGCCTTGGCACCATATGCATAGATCCTCTTCCTACAAAGCAATTTTCACGTTACCACCCTTCTCTTTGCAGTCTTCTTCATGCATTAAATAAAAGCTTCACACCTTCACTTTCAAGGTCATGATATTTTTCCCCAGATACTACTGGAGTCAACTGAAAACTGTGTATAGGCGGTTATTACAGTGAGGTGAGGTAGCAAGCAGTGTCAAACCTGAGGTCTGCCTCTCAGGGCTGCTCACTACTGCAAGCAAGAAAAGTGCCATGAAGACCATATCCACCTGGCTCCTGGACAACTCGGAGCAAAACAAGCTTCAGTCTGCTCTGAATGTGAGCAGACAGTATTCGACGTGGGAGAACAGTGCTTTTGTGTTTGTTCACAATGGATTATGTATTTACAAGATAGTGTGAAAAGGAGAACAAAGACACATTAAAATGGCATTAAAACAGGAAATGCAAGAAAGCAGTAATTCTTTGTAGAAAACCAAGTATTATATGCTCTTTCTTCTCTGTCAGGTGTCAAACTACTTTTATACATTGAAGAACCTCGACTTCTTACTATTATCTGAAAAAAAAACATATTTAATACATTTATTTTGAAATAGGCTTTTTACTCTCTTAGAAACATTATCCAAATACTGTCATCTTTCTCTCAGGAAGTTTTGATCTATGCCTTTTTCCTTACTGCCACTGTTCTGGAACACCTTTTAATAGCAATTTCAGTTGGATACATTGATAGAATTCACTGCTGGCAAAGAGACTGCAAAAACTGCTCTATCAGACAATGTTACTCCTCAAGGGGAAAGTTTCTAGACCCTCACATATTTAATATTTTAAGCTTTTATAGTGTCTTAGCCCACCTTATAAAAAAATAAGACTATGCTTAACATGTGCAATGCTTTCCATTTAAGTTTCTTCTATTATATTCTCAACACAAACAATCTACTATTCCATACATGTATGTATGAGCCCAGTTTTGGCTGGATCTTATTCCAGTCAAGCCAACATGTTGCAAAATGCTACTGCATTATTTCTGTAAGGGCATGTTTTGTGAATACCATGTACCTGCTACAATATGGGGGTTTTAATAATATTGTCACACCAAAAATCCAGTGAACATGCTCTTTAGAAAAAGATTAGTCAGAAAATACAACTGACCTTGTATTTTTTTAGTATATATGGATAAAATTCTTGCTAATGTGTGTAATGTAACACATTAACAAGCAATTTATGAATATATAGTGAACCTGGTTAATTTATTTATCATATTGAAATGTCATTTTTTATTTATGTAAGAAAAATATTGAAGAACTTATATTAAAAATTCCTTGGTATTCTATAAAATATTTTATGAGATGAGTTGTTTTGACCTTTAGGACAGAATAGAAAAACTGGCTCTTGTTATTTCAGATTTAATTTTCTTATTACTTTCTTCACTTCTAAAAATTTTTGTGTCTTCATACATACTTAGTGGCTACTGTCTTTGTTAGGTACACAGTAGAATATGCTCTTCAATGAAATTAGTTGTATTTCAATCCTAAGTGATCACATATATCTGTTATTGAAGAAGCAGAATTAACTTTGAGATTGCTCCATACATAGAATCCATTCAACATTCAGCCATAATGTGAGGACTTAAATTTCAAAAATTGAAATTTAATATGATAATATGAATTTAATGGATGTTTTAATGTATATGAAAAACAGAGCCCAGAAGGATGATCTTGTGGGACATTAAATTTACATGTGTAAAGAACACTGTTTTCCTCTGTGACCCATCATAAATCACTTAATAATTCCTATATCCTACATTTCCCTTTTATAGGAAGCAGTCTCAGTAGTTCATTGGCTATTTCAGTCGCTTATTGTGTGATGCTGAAATTTTCTCTTACTACACATATAAGTATTAAAGTATAAGTTATACATGTGTAAGTAAAAACAGGATCTTAATGTCAGCTAGATCCTTTAAGTTTTATTATATTTTAAAAAAAATAATATAATTTCCAGTAAAAGAAAGGGAGCAAGCCCAGAATAGATGCCTTGGTATCAGTAAAAAGAAACTCCCCTGGGGAAAGTCAGAGCACAAGCTGCTACATAGAAAGCTACAAGTTGCAGAATACCTTCTCGTTTTGTGATCCTCAATGTCTAGTTAAGATTATTGGTATTTTCATTTTGTGAAACTTCTGAATTCTTAAATTTGGTTCACAAAAGATGAACAAATAATTGAAATTGTTAAAATTTACTTATTGTCATTTTCAATACAAAACACAACGCATACTTCATTACATCTGTACTGTGCATATGGGTACAACCATCTGCAATCATCACAAATTTCAGTAAATACTCCAAATATGTGACTTATATTCATGGCTTCTAGGATCAAGGCCAGATGTACCTGCAAAATGGTCTGCACAGCTGCTACCACATCACAGAAGGCTGGAAAGTGCCAAGATAAAGGGAGGGAAATGGGACCCAGTTATAACCCCCTTTTCCCTTGAATAGCTTACCACCCTGACTCCCTTGCATTTTTTCTGAAACATATTATGTCCTACAAATACATGCTGCCCTGCCACGCGCACACACACACAGGCAGCTGTTCTCAAAGTAGAGAAGATGGTCCAAAAAAAATGTGTTCAAACCCTGGGAAAGCATGCCAAAATAGCTGAGTAAAATACTGACATGAAAGGAAGAAAGGTCAGAACAAAGCATCAAAGTATGAAAGTGTTATATGGGGCAATGCCTCAAAGCATCCACACTGTGACAAGCTGACAAGAAAATCTTGACTTAGAATGAATTTAAGTCAAAAAATAGTATGACAAAGAGCCAATGAACCAGCTGTGAGGCACAGAGATTCTAAACTCTGGAAGGCCACAGAGGTTTAAAAAGATGAAAGCAACAAAAATACATGTTTTCATCAGTGACTGACTGAGCAACAAGAAAACAAAATTGTTGGATGAAGAAGGACCATGTATGTCATCATGGTCTACAAGAAACTTCCAAAGCAAGTAATTTCAGCGTTCAGAGGATATACAAAGGAAAATTGAAGTTATGACCCAGTAGGCTACACAGACAGGGAACAACTCTAATTGATGTGAGGCCAGGCTGGGAGTGGTTGGGGTCACAGAACTGCGGCTGGCTCCCTGGTCCTGCTTTTGTCTTTCTCTTTGCTAAGTTGCACAATGGAATTTAAGACTGGCATATCTAGGTGTTAGTTTTGTGTGAGAGGTCAAGGCAAAGGGAAGCACCTCTGTTTTTTCCTCAGAAGATTTTTCCTTACTGAGTTTCTGATTCCAGTTTTGCACTCAGTGCATACAAATCCAATCTCGATATGAGATAATATTCTTTAATTTTTGAAAATAGGTTGATGATATTGAGTGCATCACATCCAAGACTGCTTCATATACAGACATAATCAAATGCAGCTATTTTGCATGTAGAACACTATAGCTATTTGCTATCAGCGATACTAAAAAGCAAAAATACTTTATGACAATAGGCTGACTTTAGGTAGGCTGGATATAACTGGCCAAGTCAGAATTTTTCCAAAACAGCAGCTGTGGTACATACCCATGATCTGCAGTTAGAGCCAAAGCATTCTCAGCAGCTATAATTTTAACCTGATGTTCAGATCCTGTCGGAACAAAATACCATTACTACATTATGAATGGATGGGTCCAAAGTAGTTTCAGTTGGCCCTTTATTGATCCACAGTACTGCTTTCTGAAGCATTCTAAATGGAACTCTAAAGTTTTTATTTTTAAGAACTAGCCTGGCCTGATCTCACTTGCATGTAAGTCTTGATAAAAATTACAGCCAAAGGTGACTTAGCGGCAGTTCACTTACAAGAGATGCCTGAGCATCAGTTAGAAATCAAACATTAAAATATAACAAGATCTAAATGCTAGATCCTACAGACAAAATGCATTACAGAGACAGCTGACAACAGTTGTATTTGTTTAAATATTCAGACTTCAAAGCAGAATTCCAGGCACAACAGTGCCATCCAGGGGCCAGCAAATTGCTGG